>CM033473.1:292166228-292427365 GCA_019447015.1 Hymenochirus boettgeri
ATTTTATCTGATGTGTTAAGTTTAGTGTGGATTTTATTGCATGTGTTAACAGTTAGTGTGGGATGATTTTATTGATGTGTTAAGTTAGTGTGATTTGACTGATGGTGTTATGTTTAGTGTGGGGTTCTGTATTGATGTCCTGGTATCAGTTAAGTGGTATGTGGCTAGTTGTTGGGTTTTACCCGATGTTTATGAATCAGTGTGGCTTTTACCGATTGTATGGTAGGTGTGGTTTACCTTAGGTGTTATGAGTCAGTGGGGTTTTTACCATGTGTTATGAGTCAGGGTGGGTTTACCCATGTGTTATTGAGTCAGGTGGGTGTTTTACCAATGTGTTTGAGTTAGTGTGGGTTGTACCCAGTGTATGAGTTAGGGTGGGTTTTACCCAATGTGTTATTGAGTTAGTGTGGGTTTTACCCGAGTGTTATGGTTAGTGTAGGTTTACCCGATGTGTTATTGATGCAGTGAGGGTTTTACCCAATGTGTTATTGAGTACGTGAGGGTTTTACCCAATGTGTTATTGTGCTGTGTGGGTTTACCCGATGTGTTTATTGAGTCAGTAGGGTTTAACCGATGTGTTATGAGTCAGGAGGGTTTTACCAATGTGATTTTGTGCTAGTGTGGGTTTTACCCGATGTTATTGGTCAGTGTGGGTTACCCAATGTGTTATTGAGTCAGTGTGGGTTTTTACCCGATGTATTATTGAGTCAGTGTTTGGGGGTTTTACCCGATGATGATTGAGTCAGTGTGGGTTCACAATGTGTTATTGAGTTAGTGTGGGTTTTACCCATGTGGTTATTGAGTCATGGTGGGTTTACCCGATGTGTTATTGAGTCAGTGAGGGTTTACGTGTGTTATGAGTCAGTGAGGTTTTCCCGATGTGTTATTGAGTTATGTGGGGTTTACCCGATGTGTTATTGAGTCAGTGAGGGTTTACCCGATGTGTTATTGAGTCAGTGTGGGTTTTACCCAATGTGTTATTGAGTCAGGAGTGTTTACCCGATGTGTAGTGGAGTTAGTGTGGGTTTTACCCGAGTGTGTTTTGAGTTAGTGAGGGTTACCCGATGTGTTATTGTTAGTGGGTGTTACCCAATGTGGTTATGGGTGAGTAGTGTGGGTTTTACCTGATGTGTTATTGAGTTAGTTGTGGGTTTTACCAAGTGTTTGACCAGTGTTATTGAGTCGTGTGGGTTTACCCGATGTGTTATTGAGTAGTGTGGGTTTTACCATGATGGGTGTTATGAGTTAGTGTGGTTTTACTGATGTGTATTGAGTTAGTGTGGGTTTACCCAATGTGTTATTGAGTAGTGGGTGTTTAACCTGATGTTATTGAGTTAGGGTGGGTTTTACCTGATGTGTTATGAGTTAGGTGGTTTTACCCAATGGTTATGAGTAGTGTGGGTGTTACCCGATGTGTTATTGATGTAGTGGGTTTTACTGATGTGTTATTGAGTTAGTGTGGGTTTTACATATGTGTTATGAGTTAGTGTGGGTGTTACCCAAGGTGTTTTGTTATGTGAGGTTAGTGTGGGTTTTACCTGATGTGTTAGTGAGTTAGTGTGGGTTTACCCGATGTGTTATTGAGTTAGTGTGGGTTACCCCAGAGTCTATTGAGTTATGGGTGGTTACCAATGTGTTATGAGTTAGTGGGGTTTTTACCGAGTGTATGGTTAGGTTTTGAGTGTTATTTGGGTGGGTGTTTACCTGATGTGTTATGGAGTAGTGTGGGGTTTTAACCGTATGTGTAGTTGCGTTAGTGTGGGTTTTACCATGTGTTATTGAGTTGGGTTTACAAGTGTTTGGAGTTGTGGGTTTACCCGATGTTGTTATTGAGTTAGTGTGGGTCTTACCACAGTGTGTTTATGAGTCAGTGAGGTTTTACACATGTGTTATTAAGTCATTGAGGGTTACCCGAGTTGTTATTGAGTTAGGTGGGGTTTTTACCCAAGTGTTATTGGAGTCAGGGGAGGGTTTGACCAAATGTGTTAATTGTGGTGTGGGTTTTACCCGATGTGTGTTTTGGAGTCAGTGAGGTCGTGTTTATTATGTCAGTAGTGCCAATTGTGCATGTGGGTTACCCATGTTAGAGTCAGGTGGGTTTTATCCCATGTGTTATGTGCTAGAGTGGGGTTTCCCAGTGTGTGAGTCTGTTTACCCAGTTTAGTCAGATGGGTTAGAGTTATTGAGTCTCAGTGGGGTTTTACCCGAGTATTATTGAGTCAGTGTGGGTTTACCCCATGGTGATATGAGTCCGTGTGGGTTTACCCAATTGTGTTATTGAGTTAGTGTGGGTTTTACCAATGGTGTATGTGAGTCAGTGTAGGTTTACCCATGTGTTTGAGTTAGTTGGTGGTTTACCCTGATGTGTTATGATGTCAGTGAGGGTGTACCCGATGGTTATGAGTTAGTGCGGGTTTTACCCAATTGTTATGAGTTCTAGGGGTTTTACCCCGATGTGTTATTGAGAGGGGGTTTACCCGATTGCTGTTCTTAAGTCAGTGAGGGTTTTACCCAATGTGTTATTGAGTTAGTGTGGGTTTTACCCAATGTGTTATTGAGTTAGTGTGGGTTTTACCCGATGTGTTATTGAGTTAGTGTGGATTCTACTCAATGTGTTGTTGGGTTAGTGTGAGTTTTATCTGATGTGTTACATGTGGATTCTTTTGGATCGCTAGCAAATTGCTATTTCCAAAAACATTTGGAAATGACGCTTTGCTCTAAAATCCTTCTAAAACCCACGTTAACCCGAAATTCCTTTGGGTTAACGTGGGTTTTAGAAGTATTGGGTTCATATTGAATCTCCCCCTAAAGGTTCGTACACACGTGCGATAGCGGGTCCCCCGGCCCGCGATGCACGATGTGTATGAATGTTCATTTTGGCCGATAATCAGCACGTGTGTAGGGCCTTTATCGATCGAAACGGACAGTCGGTCGGGGATCGACGAACAACCAATTTGGTGGATCCCCGAATGACCGTCTGTTTCGGCCGATAAAGGCCCTACACACGTGCCGATTATCGGCCAAAACGAACGTTCATACACATCGTGCGTCGTGGACCGGGACCTGTGATCGCACGTGTGTATGAACCTTCAGTGTTGCCTGCACCATTTCCGCAATTTTACAAGTACATGGTATTGTCCCGCACACCCTTCCAGAAAACTACAATATTCAGACTCTGGCCTGCACACCAGTCTTAACACACTCAGGTTTGTCTGATGAAGGCGTATGTTGGACGCCGAAACGTTACGTGTTGAATAAAACACTGGTGTGCGCTATTATTGTCACCTTTTGATTTTTATAATTTTTGGAAATAGAGCAGCCTTTGCTACCATGTAAAAATGTAACACGTTTAGAAAGGAGACGCAAACCAATGCAGTAAATCTCTGCATGGTGGGAGACACACGTGAGAAGCGCCATTATAGTGGCCATGGACGCTACAATCCAACGATTGTACAATATCATCGTACAATCTAATGACCACCGTTAGACAATCATGTACTTTAGACCACAGTTCCCCGTTGCAATCTGCTTTTTCTAGCAGGAATATTTAGGAAACTCCATCTGTTTTACTCGCATTCAAATGGAAATCTGCTAATCAAACAGAAAGTAAAGATCTGCGTTCATCCATATCACAAACACGCTGGCATTTGGATCTCCCATGAGAAACTGCCATTAAACGTGTTGGATAAATAAAGAAGGGAAGATGCTGTATCCTTAATCATACAGTGACACCTTCATGTCAGTTGTACAATGAACACTGGCCATTTAGGGTACAGCATGTACTAACACGCTGGATTCTATCTGCATTCCAGGGTAAAGGAAATGTTTGGGATTGTTAATGGCTTTGATGAGGACACAAGACACATTGTAGACATTCCTACGGAATCTTGGTATCATTCTAAGAGCAGCTGCATTGAAAACGCATTGCTACCGACTGATCTTTACTAATTTTTAATAATATAGGTGTCAATCAATGAATTTTGAAGAGGTCTCACTGTACCATTTGGGGGACTTCTGTTTGATGTCTTTGTATGAACAAGATAGAAGATCGCAATGTGTTGTCATTGTGGGTCATTGTGAGTGCAGTGCGATGCAGAATACGAGATGTTGTGGGCAGTTTCCAAGGGTTTGGGTTTTAACTAAGCGAATGGGTGACTCACTCAATGACTAGTGACAGACCAAATAGAATTGTCAGCAACAAACACAGAACATTCAGAATGTTACAGATCATGGAGATCAGCTGTATACGGTACACACAGCAGGAATGGATTCCATGCAATTTTATTATATTATAGAGTCTAATCGCCATCTTAAAGCAGTAGCCCCCCCCTTAGCGCTGTGTGCGTATGTGTGTGTGTGTGTGTGCGGAGGGGGCAATCATATACATTAAAAGAGGTCTTTTTGTGTGTGTAAACTATGTACTGTAAGTAATTCATTCACTTTATGTCGTTCATACCATGAATGTTGTTTTTGTATAAAGCAGGGGTATTCTTCAATAAGGAGTGTTAAATAACACTACCAGATGGTAAATATCAATACTCGTTACTAAATAATAATACCTAAATACTGATCCTTAAATAAACGTATCCTTGATTTAAGAAGAATACCCCTCCCTAAATAAGGATACTCCTCCCTAAAAAAGGATACCCCTCCCTAAATAAAGATACCTCTCACTAAATAAGGATACCCCTTCCTAAATAAGGATACCCCTTCCTAAATAAGGATACCCCTCCCTAAATAAGGACACCCCTCCCTAAATAAGGATACCGCTCCCTAAATAAGGATACCACTCCCTAAATAAGGATACCCCTTCATAAATAAGAATACCTCTCCCTAAATAAGGATATGCTACCTAAATAAGGATACCTCTCCCTAAATAAGGATACTGCTCCCTAAATAAGGATACTACTCCCTAAATAAATATATCACTCCCTAAATAAGGATACCCCTCCATAAATAATGGTACCTCTCCCTAAATAAGGACACCCCTCCCTAAATAAGGATACCGCTCCCTAAATAAGGATACCACTCCCTAAATAAGGATACCCCTTCATAAATTAAGGATACCTCTCCCTAAATAAGGATACTGCTCCCTAAATAAGGATACTGCTCCCTAAATAAGTATACCACTCCCTAAATAAGGATACCCCTCCCTAAATAAGGATACCCCTCCCTAAATAAGGATACTGCTCCCTAAATAATGGTACCTCTCCCTAAATAAGCATACTTCTCCCTAAATAAGGATACTGCTCCCTAAATTAGGATAACCCTCCCTAAATAAGTATACTCCTCCCTAAATAAGGATACCTCTTCCTAAATAAGGATAACCCTCCCTAAATAAGGATACCCCTCCCTAAATAAGGATACCCCTCCCTAAAGAACACTTCAAATAACTTAAATACAGTAGTGATCCTAAAACAATAGCAATAAAGGAAGGTTAAATAGTGATAAAGGGCAGTATTTTACTATGAGAGCTATTTAAGGATACCCCTGCTTTATAAATACACCCCTTTCTGTATGCAGGCTGTGTGTGTTTTGGGATGATAATAAATGGAAAATTCCCCGGTCTTAATGCACTTGGCCAATAAGGAATTATGGGCCTCATTTGGCCTGAGCTGCAGTCGCTCCGGCATATGTGGCTTTCAGTATAGATTTGTGACACTTTTTGCAAGCCATAAGCTGGTCTTAATTAGTAGCGCAGATCCATTAATAAATACATTGCGCCGGTGGCCCTGGGGTCTTTTATGAAACTGCCAGTGCACTGAAGGAGTTAAACTTGTGCTAACCTAACCAATATCGCTTAGTGCAAATTTAACCCCTTATACTTGTGCAGCATGTGGGTAAATGAGGCCCTATGTTACTAAACTATAGTTTGGTTTAAAGGGCATGTCCACCCAAAATACTGGTGACTTTTTTTTACATGCATTTTATAACCAGATGTTTACTGAGAAGTTTTCTTCCGTTCTAGCAACGGTATCCGCCTCCTCCCTCTGCTCAATGAGCTGTTTATAAGCTTGAACATGTGCAGAGGAAGCGGCAGGTGAAACTGCAGTCAGTCATTGGTTGTGATGTCAGCAGTCACAGCATTGACTGCATGGAGGGAGGAGCCATCTTACTCTGCCAGAATGGGGACAATAATGATCCTCAAATATCCGGTTAGTAATACAGGTAATAAAGTGCTAAATAGATAAGTTGGGGTTGGGAGCAGGTAACAGACAATTGTCCATTTCTTTGTTTTAAGGGTAAACATGGCCTTTAACATGGCACAAGTCTAAGACTGAGGGACTGAGCTATAAGGCTGCAGTGTTGGTCCTTGGACATAATTGTATTTACTGTATGTTGTACCATTGGTATATTCAGGTTATACAGAAATTCACATGGGATGTACAACAACGGATCAAGTATTGAGACTTTCCTTACCATTGTATTCTGCTGAATAATGCCCAATGTGTACTAATTTAAATAGCCTTATCATGGGTCCAACGTGACTCCTCTCCTTAATTACAATATGGCGCATCGTTGCCCCTCTCCAAATGCTCCTAACCAGATTCTTACCTTGACCAGCTGAAGATTTTCTACAGTTTACCTACAGGATGGAGCCCAGATCCTGGTAGTGCTGAAAACCTTTGTGGTTCATGAACTGATGCCCCACAATACAATATCCTATGTAGACAAAGGATCCCACAAGGTTAGGAAAATGTCAGGGTGCCATTTATCATTGTAAAGTGGATCTTAGATAAAGGTGGGTAGAGGTGGTTACATGTCGTTGGAATGACAGAGCGACTTTTTCAGGATTCAGAATTTTACTATTTAAAAAGTTTAATTTCATTTTCCTAGATGCCAAACTGTAAGAGCAGTATTCCCTCTCATTGCTCTGCCACGATGGCGATACCGGTGTAAACGTCTGTGAATACAGAGTGCAAGATTCCTGTTGTAACAGAGCAATGAGAGAGATTTCCAGGATCAGCACCCGGGCTACTCTAATGTACTGGAACATTAATAATAGTGTATACACGTATATATGTGCTTTTGGATTGGATTTATATATTGGATCTATAGTGAAGAGTCCAGGGTTTACACACCTGGACCAGCCATAGGTCCAAGTAAGTGAGAGCTCAGTTCCGTGAAGGGTGGAATCTTTTGTTATTTGCGGTGATCGGGATTGAAATAGTAGTAGGCATGTTATTTATTATTATTGTGGATTTATATAGCACCAACATCTTCCGTAGCGCTGTACAATTACATATATACATTTACATCAGGCCCTGTCCAGAAGAGCTTACAATCTAAGCACATTTATTGGACACATACAACCTATCAGTATGATTGTGGGGGAAACCGTGCCTGGAGGAAACCCACGCAAGCACGGGGAGAACATACAAACTCCTTGCAGATGTGTCCAAGGGTGGAATTGAACTCAGGACTCCAGTACTGCAAGGCATCAGTGCTAACCACTGAGCCACCGTTAATGCTTTAATAACAATCCGTCTGGGTTGACCAAGTTGGACGTTGGTGTAAAAAGTTGATTGGGTCTCTGACGTTAGTTCTGCACAGAGGTTGTTGACACAGAACATCGAAGGTAAAAAGAGCAGGAACATGGGATAATAATGTTCTATAAAGGTTCTTTTGTCATTGACTTGAAAACAGAAACTTCATGCTGTCAATTATGAACTGGAAATTCTAGATGGCTTAATGCACCGTTAGACCTTCTACAACAATAGGTGTGTGAGATGTTCTCGCATACATTCTCTACATAAAGCCCACTTAGAATCACTGTGCAAATGAATGCAAGGTTTCTATTCGAGAAGTAGATTATTTCCAATTTCCGTGGGAGTTGTTCCATCTTGCAAAGCCTGCGCTTCAATGTTCTGTTTTTAAAATCACGATGCAGATACTTGTGCAGAATTTTCACTTATTTATGTTATGTTTTATATATGTAAGGGTGTCTGCTGGTGCACGGTGTAAATTATAATAAAATGTCAGGCTTTTGTTTATAGTGGTCTCTATACATGGGGCCTCTATTAATAAGTGCACACTCCTGCCTTTAAAATGACTCTGGGATGATGATTCTAGCTGCAGTCTAGCCAAACTTTAAGCAGTATAAAGATTTTATTTGCTAGCAATGTGCTCTGTGATATCACCAGTTTCGCTGCTCTGCCTCAAGTCTCCATCTTGGAGTTTTTTTAGTGGTGGAGCTTCTTATACAGCACATCATGTGCCTGTCACAGACTCAGGACAGACTAAGAAGTGTAACTTTACAAGCCTATAAGATACAGAGAAGCTAAATACATCACCCTAGGCTTTTTTTGAAGGGTATTACATAGCTCTTTTAGAGGATACTTGTATGGATACCCCAGTTACCCTTTAATAATAAAAAAAGAAACAAAGGCAGGGAATCAAAAACAAACTAGAAACAGTTTAGTGAAGTAAGAAATCCTACCAAATCCCGGTTACATTAGTGTCACATCCCCTAAACTAATACTTTGTTGACCACTCGGTTGTTTTGGATAAGAATCAGTTTGGTATATCTGTAACTGGAGATTTTAGCCAACTATTCATGGAAATGTTATTCACTAATGATATTCACTAATGTATGGGAACTAATTCACTAATTCACTAATGTATGGGAATGTATTAGTGAAATGATATTCACTAATGTATGGGAACCATAAAGTCCTGTGTCTTGCTGACCTACCCCACAAACCAGACATATAAAGAACACAACTGATTGTCACATGGAGGGAACAACCAGTACTTGCCTCAAACTCCTTTTAAGTTGCTGTAGATGTCATGTTGGCCTCCCTGACCAGTTTTCATTTCGATGGAGGTCCCTGTTGAGCCAAATTTTCTCTACTTGTTGATAATTGTCTTCATTGTGATCCATAGATGGCTATTTTGATTGACAGCTTATAATGATGAGTTCCCTTATTCTTTGCAGATAATGGCTATTGAGGATGAAGCCAAGAGGAATAATTTACCGTAGTTCTAATATTCTGATCAACTGAAAATTTTAAGTTAAATTATCGTAATATCTGTGTGTAACTGAATTGCTATCCTGTTATAGTTACACAACACCAAACATTTTTATTGTAATTGTGCATCCTATGTAATGAATGGGACTTTATATGACACCATTACCAAATATATTTACATAGAAGTCTTGTGTTTCTATTACTGAACTGGTATCTTGTTATAGTTGCACATTACCAAATATTCTTTTACTCTACTTACATGCCCTCTTTAATGCACAGGAAATTACATGACACCATTACCAGAGATATTTAAATATGGGGAGTGAACTCATGTTTGTGTGGAAATTGTGTCACCCACCCACCCTTCCATATTAAAGAGCACATCACCCTGATGCTATAATATAAATGCAGGAGAGCATTTTACAAGGTATGGGGGAAGCTGTTATAAACCAGAACCAGAGCCCAGACTTCGCAGGGGCCCGGACTGTGGGGGAAAGGCTGAAGCAAAAATTCCTCTTTCCCGCCATACTGCGTTTCAGAAATTGAACTATTCCTTTACTGCTTTAATTGAAGAACAGGCTATCGGCTATGCCTTACCTCCTGTTCTTCAATTAATTTAGAAGAAACCAAGAAAGAAGGGAGGGAAATTTACCTTGTGCACGAATCACAATCCACTGCCGGCTCCATGGACAGGTCCCGACCAATTCAGCCTTAGTTTAATTATAGCGTACATCCTAATGCGTGCTCTAGTTAAACTATAACTGGAAACGGTCAGGACCTGTCAGTGGAGCCGGCGGTAGATTGTGCGCAAGGTAAATTTCCAAGAATAGGAGGTAAGGCATAGCTCCTTTAACTCCCATTCTTCAATTAAAGCAGTAAAGGAATAGTTAACTTTCTGAGTGAAGTATTCCTGCGCAGACACACACACACACACTTACCTTGACAGACACAATTGAACACACAATTGTAACCATCATGTACATTGGTTATAACAAACATTAAATACAGATAAATATACAGTATATACACAGTTATATCTGCTTGAACTTTCAAACTTTATGGTCTTTACATTCTAAGAATGAGGTCTAAATTGTGTAAAATGAAGATGGATCTCTCTGTTGTCATTTACAGATCAGTAATGCCCTGTTCATAACCAACTGACCGTGGTTCCAGGATGTCGCTGGACCATATAAGCCGCTCGAAGAGGGCCACCTTTACGTGGACAGATGGACCAGTGGAGGCGCCAGCTGATGGGGAGATTAGCAAGGAAGAGATGAGGATCTTGAAAGTTTGTTTTCACAGTAACAGCTCCAATTTGGTCAAGAACTTCAAGCTGGTGAAGTGCAGCATATTTACAGAAATACGGGTAAGTTATCGGTGAGGGTTCAAACCTTCTCCTCAATGAAGAGTTACAAGGGAAGTGCCCAAGTGTGGGCGAGAACTAAACAGTCGACAGTAAACAGTCTACCCTAACGAGTATATACTGTATACAGTCTAACCGTACGAGTATATACTGTATACAGTCTACCCTAACGAGTATATACTGTATACAGTCTACCCTAACGAGTATATACTGTATAAAGTCTACCCAAATGAGTATATACTGTATACAGTCTAACCTTATGAGTATATACTGTATACAGTCTACCTTAACGAGTATATACTGTATACAGTCTACCTTAAAGAGTATATACTGTATATAGTCTACCCTAACAAGTATATACTGTATACAGTCTAACCTAACAAGTATATACTGTATACAGTCTACCTTAACAAGTATATAATGTATACAGTCTGCCCATATGTGGTAGGCATCCATATGTGGTAGGCATCCATATGTGGTAGGTATCCATATGTGGTAGGCATCCATATGTGGTAGGCATCCATATGTGGTAGGTATCCATATGTGGTAGGCATCCATATGTGGTAGGTATCCATATGTGGTAGGTATCCATATGTGGTAGGCATCCAGATGTGGTAGGCATCCATATGTGGTAGGCATCCATATGTGGTAGGTATCCATATGTGGTAGGTATCCATATGTGGTAGGCATCCATATGTGGTAGGCATCCATATGTGGTAGGTATCCATATGTGGTAGGTATATGTAGCTGTGTGTTTTAAAAAAGTGTTTAAAATCCAAAATGAATTTATTAGAATTAATCCAAAGTATCCAAATGATATACCAATAAAGCATGGTCCTACTTATTAGAACCGCCTTGCCAGCCTTGCTAGTGCCACCATTTTGTTTTTTATGAAGGTTACTCTATATCAGTGATTACTGACATCACTGTCTTATACCATTTATTTTGAGGTTGTATGCCTTGCCACAACTTAATATAGTAGCATCCACCCCCATGTAAAATTGCTTCTCCCCCCCCAATGTAAAATTGGTTTCTTCTACCAAGCACCAACCAACCTTAAAAAAACCAACTCGTTCCCTTCGTTGTCAGAAAAGTGCAATCTGCTGTAGACAAAGAGGAAGAGTATTATAGGCCTTGTATAAACACACTGAGTGCAACAACGTCACCTAGGAGACCGGGAGGCAATATCATATGATGCTCCAGGACACTTCCCATTGGACTTTCCAGATTCAAGCATACCTTATGATCTTTTGTTCGCACCTGTTCAGTCACTGTGTGCCTCTCCTAAATGTAATGTGTGCATGCACACCTTACAGGGAACACTGGTGTGGGCAGCATCATCCCTTCAGCTATATGCTAGGCCTTGTTTAGCAAGAACTAGATCAATTAACCTTTTTATAACCATTCGATTGGGCTGTATTTTTTCTTTCTGTTTAATTGCATTTAGTAATCGGAGTCAATATTAGCCTTTTTTTCATCTGGCAGATACGGATCTCTGATGTAGGCTAGACCCTTCATGTTCCCTAACTGTATCACATACATGCATTTTATTTACCAGCCATCCTGTAATTAAAGGGGAACTGTGATCCAAAAATGACTTTCGGTAAATTGATAGGAATTGCTCTCCTGAGAATTTTTGCAATTTATTTTCAGAATGAACAAGGGTAGATTAAGACACGTATTTGCAAACTCTGATGCAATGGTAAAACTGGTAATAACCTGTATACTGAATAATCAACCATGGCCTCTGACCATCATCAATATCTTTTGCTGTGACTTTTTACAAAAAACACAACAACCTTGTTTGGTTGAAAATTGTTGGCCACAGCTTTATTAACATAAGCATTATTATAAAAGATAACAAATGCCAGTGGTCGAATCCACGAGTCCTTCCACCCAAAGAACTGAAATTAAAATGACAGTGCTGCTGTGTTCTTACCCACTGTGCTGCCGGACGCACCCTGTTTCTGTAGTTCCGCTAAGTAGGCCAAGGTCATACACAGTGTGCCTTAGTGGGTGCGTAAGGAGCTTTGTGCCGATTCCTGTGCCACCCACCTACTCCAGATCCTGGCATAGCTCCTCTGTGTGCTTGGTGCCAAAGAATTTGCAATTAACAGTACCAGGCTTCGGAAGCCAGGTTCCACAAGAATTGTGGCACCGCCAGACCCTCCCTCCTTGCTTCCAAGGATCTTTTACAGAATTCTTGCAGCTGGCAACGAGAGAGGGCATCAGCAATGGAGTTGTCTACTCCTGCTACGTGCCTTGCCCTAAACCAGATGTTACACCTAAGACACATAAGTACCAGCTCCCTAAGCAGAACTAATACTGATGGGGAGGAAGAGGTTTGGTTGTTAAAGACCTGCACTTCACACTAGGTTGTCACACACAGAAGAAGAAGCGTGACCCACAAAGAGAAAGTCGTCTAAGTAGTGAATAGCGGAGAAATTACCTGCCTGCTGAACCGTTGCCCATTCCAAAAAACAGCTGAATACCTCAAAATAATAGGATATGGCACACCCCATGGGGAGGGCCATATCCACGAAGTAGAGGTTCCACAGGCAACAGCCCAACAGGTGGAAACACTCCCTATGTACAGGCAGAAGCCGAAAGGCTGATTGAATATCAGACTTTGCCGTCAAAGGACGCGTAATGCACCCGAGCCTCATCCTTATCTATTCCATCATTTACAGATGCCCTTTTTGGCGCTGACAAATGATGGATGAGACGATATTTCCCAGGTTCTTTCTTGGGAACCAAACCTAATGGTGAGACTCTTTGGTTGTTGTATGGGGGTTGTGTGAAAGGGCCTGCCATTCTACCTGCTTCCACCTCTTTGATCAACTTTTCCCAAACTAAATCCTCCTGTACTTGTGCGGATTTTAAATTATTTGAGGTAAGGGGTTGTGGGTTAAATTGGAATGGAATCCAGAAGCCATCTTGGAAACTGGATTGAATAATTCTGGCCTCCCGATTATTGGGGTACCTGGTGAGGAAGGGGAGCATCCTTTCGATTATCACTGGCGTCATCACCCTTTTGGGAATAGGGCATTGTACGACTAAAACCTTGTTTGGCTTTTTTAAAACACTTGATTGCCAGGTGGGCTCCGATGATGCCCCATAATATGAGGCGCCAGCCCCAGATGGAAAGGGGGAAGTGTGAGGGCGAGCCGGAGTCATGGTCAGGAGCCACATGGTCAGTCCCACCATGCGCTTTCTAAATTGCTCATCATAGCGGAGCCAACATTGCCCACCATTGGTTCTACAGGCTCTTCAGATGAGCTCCAAATAACAGAACAGCACAGATCCTTTATCAGGAAATCATTCGCAAAGCACACTGGCATACACTGTGACACCGTGCACCCAATTGTTTATGGTGTGCGGCATCTCAACTTTGTGTTTCTCTTCCGAATCACTCCTAGGTTTTTTGGGGGGAGGGGGCCTATCTACCGAGTACTTTTCCACCTGAGGAGGGGCTTGCATGGACGTTACCTAATCCTGTGGACTATTTGTGTATTGGGAACTACATACCCCTTTTGTAATACTTCTAGTATCCTTCCTAGCGTCTGTACTAACACCCGTTCCATCCCCCCCACCTACTGAAATACCCACCCCACTACATTCTTTCCCTTGCTCCCATACCCTGCCCCAATTGTTCTCACCAATTCCTGATGCCTGGGCCACCGTCTGGAGAAGGAGGTTGGGAGCAGTAGGCTGCTGTAGTAGGGGTTGGTCTCTGCTGGGGTGAAGCAGCGTTCCCAGATGCTGTACTAGCTTTGTAACTCTTCCTTATCCTGTGTTGCTGTCTGTCCCTAGGGGTAGGGAACTGTATACTGGAGCCAACTTTGGGGGGGTTGCGCTTGCTGCTCTGCCTGTACTGACTAATGGCAGTCCATATGCATGATCAGTTGCATGTGGACCCGCACTGCGAAGATCATTTAAGCTGTCAGTGCGAGGCCCCAGGAGGGGCTGCCAATCCTATGTCCTGATGAAGAGTATTTCCAGCTTCTTGTGGAGCCGGAGCAGTATTAAATATGGCGACCGTGACATCATGACTTGCCTTCATGTGCGTGCGCATGCCGACCATGCCACGTGAGGAAGCCGCGTCAGTTTGCCGGGCAGGATGGGAGACTACCTGCACTACTTACACTTACTTTTGAAGACTCCGGAAGTCGCGTGGGGGCCTCTTGGTTCAAGTCCCGGCTGCCAACTTGTGCCATCTCTTCCATAGCCATTGGGGGTGGTCCGGAGCTGTGTCCTGCTGCCTGACAATTATAACTCTGCTGGGCTGCTCGTTTCCAAGTAATGTTGATCAGGTGTATAAGTCCCACTTATCCCTCATTGCACTCTGTCTGGACCTGGATCTTTCTTGAGCCATGTGTGACTGGGCGTCTGATGAAGGAGAGGGTATGTGGCGACGATCCTTTCCTTTTCTACCAGATGGAGGAGGACTGGGACTAAGGCGGTCGGGAGAATGAGAATGATGGCTCAAAGTCCTGCGCCCTGCTGGCGAGCTGTCAATATGAGGGAGGCCTCCGTCTCATCCTGAGAAGCTGCAGGTAAGTTCGGTCCGGTGGGATGAGCTTCTAGTATTGATCGTAACCAGGCATTCCCCTGCTGTTCAGCTACTCTCCGTATTTGTAGGAATAAGGCATCCAGAGTTGCAGTTTGGCTAGTTGTAGCAATCCGCTTAAAACATTAGCTTGATCAGCTATTGATTAACAGATTTTTTCCCCCAGAAACCCCTTATTTATATTCCATCCCCTAAGTTATATCCAATAAACAATAACCATTATACATTGTAACAATTTGACAACCCAGCCCCTTCTATTTAATCTATTTATTAATGATTTGGAAGTGGGTATTGTCAGCAAGGTTTCTGTGTTTGCTGTCACATTGGGCTGCTAAGTGACAGATGAGATTCAATGTTGATAAATGTAAGGTGATGCATTTTGGACTTAAAAATCCTTGTGCTACTTATACTATAAATGGCTCTGTGTTAAGTGAATCCCTGTTGGAAAGGGATCTTGGAGTTTTGATGGATAACAAACTTAAAGGTAGCAAGCAGTGCCAGGCAGCAACAGCCAGAGCCAGCATGGTATTGTCTTGTATAAAGAGAGGTATGGATTCAAGGGAGAAAATGTTATTCTCCCTCTTTACAAAGCATTGGTAATGCCTCATTTGGAATATGCAGTGCAATTTTGGAATCCTGTGTACAAAAAGGACATCTTTGAAATGGAAAGGGTTCAGAGAAGGGCAACTAAATTAATAAGGGGATTGGGGGAGCTTGAATATGAAGAGAGACTGGAAAAGTTACAATTATGTACGCTGGAGAAAAGGCGCTTGCGTGGGGATATGATTACTGTGTATAAATACATTAACGGGCCATACAATAAACTATCTGGGGCATTGTTCACCAATAGAACATGTCAGAGGACATCCCTTAAGACTTGAAGAAAAAAGGTTTAGGCTTCAAGCTCAGAAAGGGTTTTTCACTGTGAGAACGGTAAAGCTATGGAACTGTCTTCCAGTGGACGTTGTAATGGCAGGTTCATTGGTCAGTTTCAGTGACAGGGCACCGTTTCTAACTAAAATGTACTCTGATGTCATCTTGTCTCTCCGATCTTTACCTACGTAAGATCCTCTGAAACCCCTGGGGGAGGTTAGGTGGACGTAGCGGACATATTATGGACCTTCAACCCGCCATTGATTAGTATTCTAAGAGCTGATGGTCTGTAAAAACGACAAAAGGGAATATTAAATATTTATTGAAACAAAAAAGTTTCAAGTTTTTGCATTTGGGGGATCAGGAATTGTTTTGTTGTTTTTATATCTTTTCTGTTTGCCTTTCCTCAACACTAAAAATAAAATGTTACATGTAACGCCAGGACGCCATATTATAGCCCTTCCATAGAGATGCAATATAGTTTCTATAAGCCTTTACCAAATCAATGAGGTCCCAAATAGAATGTTTTAAAGTTTTGGATGATGCCATGCACCTTTTGTTTATCACGTTAAGGGGAACTATGGTCTCCATAAAGTGGCCTTTCTTAAAAAGAACACAACTCCAGGTCATAATTCTAGCTGCAGTGTATCCAAGTTACAGCAGTAATAAAGGGTGGATTTTTCATGCTAGTACTGTGGATCGTGTGACCTCACCTGCACCACTGCTCTTCCCCAAGTTTTAAGGTTGGAGCATGCTCACTACTTGGACAGAGCATCATCACATGCATCATAACCCACCTTGAACTTCTAATCATTTTTAAAACAATCCACATGCCTGAATTTTTTTTTCCCATAGGTAGAGGAAAGAACAGAGAATGGTTGCAGGTCTGTAATTACTTCAGACATCTTGTAACTGTCACAGACTCACACGACAGGCACACAAAGGGGCATATTTATTAACAATCCTTGCTGTTTCGCCATCTCAACATTGCAGACATCGCAATGGCAAAGATATTATTTTCATCACCATGTTATTGCGTAAGTCCACTATCGCAGCAAAGAGAAATACTGCAGTGAAGGTAAAAAGTGATCTTAAAAATGTATCGTATTACCGTTAATGCTGGAAAATAGTCTAACACTGCCCCTGGACCCTTATTAGTATTAAAGGACAACTCCACCCTCATAAGAACATCTTTTAGAAGGAATGGCCTCTTTAAAATATGTTGATATATAATAGTTTGTCCTATGAATTCATTACTGTATGCCTGCTAGCTTCTGGAGGCCTCATGAAACTGAGAATTTAGAAAACTGTACTGAGGCCTGTACTGAGCCTGGGCATGCTCAGAAGAGGCAGACGAGGGATTAAACATTCAGTCATGGCTGTGATGTCAACTGGCAAACAATAACTGACGTTGCTAACTGGAAGACCAGGACAGAAACAGGAGAAACAGGACATTGTGCAGGATTTCAGGTTAACTTATATATTTCAGATTTCAAACTAGTTACCGTTTTAGGGTTTTTGGGTGTTTACCTGTATGTAAGTTTTCATTTTGGGGCTGGACTTGCCCTTTAAGAACACTCTGCACTCTACTGACACCTTCAAGGACCTACGACAGGCTAATAAATGTCTTAAGTCAAAGCCTATAGCATAAGATCATTAAAGCTAGAGACAATCGTTCTAGACTGTTTGAAAGGTATAAGAATTTTTTTGTAAATAGAGGCACTTGTTTGGAGACATATTGCCTTTTAAGGTTCAGATAAGTTGACATCACGCCAATCACATAAGCTGCTGCCGGATTGACCCCTTTTACTCTTCTGTGCACGGAAAGTCACGCCAAGGAACAAAGGCTGGTACTACTATTAGCAGCATCTTAGAAAGTTAAAACCTCAACAACAACAAAATATTTGGGGGTGGACATGCACTTTAAAGTTTCTCCGAAGGATAAAATACAGAAAATCCACTTGGAATAAAGCATTATCGTTGGAAAAATAGAAAGGCCTTGACATCTGTCGCACTTTAAAATTCATCATCGTGTCATCAACTCGCGCGTTGGTGGACTGACTAGCGAAATATAATGAAAGCTTTTCATTTTGCCCCAATTTTCGGTGACTCAAAGTGATTGATCCTGCTCGTGGATTTCATTCTTGAGTTCAAACAGCCTCTGGCAGTGTTTCCCATATTTAAAAAGGATCCGATGTGTAATGAGAACAGGATCAGCTTAAAAACAAAGAGAGGTTAGATGGTGAAACCAAGGAGATATTCTCTGTGTCAGCAGTCCACTGACTGGCAGGTTATATCATTGGGATTCTTAAAATTCCAAGAAACTTGGAATCGGATCAATAGTTCTGCAGTAGTAAAGCGGTGCACCATAGAATATGTTACACCAGATTATTTTGAATGTTCCCCTGTGGTGTTGCGGACATCGTTAAATGGTTGTGGTTGTACATTCACAACCCATATCAACAATAATCCCATTAGTGTGATAATATATAGTGTTGGAAAATAATGTGTGTTATTTTGTATGTTTATGGGCCATTTTTTACTGCGCATTACAGCAGGTAAAGTGGGTAATTTACCAAACTTACAATGAATGGTAATCTAAATTCTATATGTCCAAGCCAAGACAGTCAATCGAACCAATCACGGTCACTACCTTTTGGTGTGATATAGGAAAATTGTAATTAGCATAAACCCCATTCCAGGAGGTACCAACCAATAAAAATCATGCCAGCTATATACAGTATGAACAATGTTTCTGCTACAATTCTATTTAATCATTATTGTTTATGTTTTGGTAACCTCTCTCTACATACACTCTCCTGGTACATACACATATTGTATCTAGTACTCTCTCTAATAACACTCTCTGATACATATACATAGTAACTTATCTATGTACTCTCTCTAGTACACTCTCTGGTACATACACATAGTATTTTATCTAGTACTCTCCTCTAGTACACTCTCTGGTACATACACATAGTAATTTTATCCTAGTACTCTCTAGTACACTCTCTGGTACCTACACATAGTAATTTATACATACACTCTCTGGTTCATAACCAGTAATTGATCTAGTACCCTCTAGTACACTCCTCTGGTCATCACATAGTAATTTCATAATCTAGTTACTCTCTCTAGTACCTCCTCTGGTAAATACACAAGTAATTTATCTAGTACAGTCTCTTGGTACTACACAGTTAAATTATCTAGTAACTCTCTCTATCACATCTCTGGTACAGACATATAGGGGCCATATTTATAAAGTTCGTTACTTTTCGCGGTGCCGTTTTCGCGCGACATTAACGCATAAAGTCGCGTTTACCGCGATTATATGGTCCGAAAACGGCCCGGAAACTGTTAACGAAGCGTGTAACCTTCGCGCCGATACTTACCTGTTACCGACCCACACTGCCGCTTCTATTTATCAAAGCGTGCGGTACTGTGTTTCGCTCGGCTAGTATCGTCTTTTTACTTCGCTCACCTTGAAGGAGGCGAAGTCGCCGATACTAACCTCCCCCGCGGCGGGGCTGGGCGTCAACCCCGCGCGGTGGTCGCAACCGCGCCCGGGAGACACGCCCCGCCCACCCCCCCCTCCGCCCCGCCATCTGAGTTCCTCGCGGCGAAAGCTCCTCTTTATATAGGTTTGCAAAATCCATATCGCTTTTGATTGGTCAATTTTTAATACTTGCTTTACATTAACCAATCAGATTTCAGAACTTTTTTCCAGAAATCTGATTGGTTAATGTAAAGCAAGTATTAAAAAATTGACCAATCAGAACGGATTATGGATTTCTGCAAACCTAATAAAGAGGAGCTTTCCGCCGGCGGAACTCAGATGCCATCGCAGTAGTATGGCTGAAGAAAGAAGAAGAAGCGGCTGGCAACATCGGCTTTCCGCTGAGCCGGCGGTGCCACGGGCTCACTGGCGGCCGCAGTGAGTCTCCTGGCATCGGCGACCTTGAGTGGGGTTGGTGTCGGGCCAGCCCAAGCGTCGCGTCGGATCAAGTACGCCGGCACATCGGCCTCGTTTGAGGTCGCCGGCCCTCGCCTGGGGGGTACCGGCGCTGGCGGCCGCAGGGTACAGCTCCCGGGGTCGGCGCCCTCGGCGAGCTGGTGTCGCCGGACTGGAAGACAGAAGGCGTCGCCAAGGGCTCTTTAAGCCTGTCACGGTGGTCCCGTTTTCAGCTGCTGGTGACCCCCGTCCAAAGGCACTTGTCAGTGCCGCAAGGGCCCTTGTAAGGGGCCGGGAGGGTGGTGCTCGCCGTTTCGAGCTGCGGGCGCCCCTACGCCCCAAGAAGGCCCTTCTCGAGGGCCCACTGGAGGAGCCTCCACCACCTCTGCCAGCGGCTCCCTCCCGTCCTCGCATTCCTCTCGGTGAGCGGCCGGGGCGGGGGGCTTGATGGGTTGCCGGGGAGGGGGTGCGGGGGAGGCCGCCTCCTAGCGCTCTCCGTCCGAATTGGGCTAACGGGACGGTTGGGAGGGCCTGCTGGAAGTGGGCGCGGCGGTGGTTCGCCTGCTGCCGTCCGCGGGGGTGTGGGTCGGGTAGGAGCGGCGTCGGAATGGTCATTTTAAGTCCCATTCGGCGGCAAATACTATACTTATCGCCGCGAAGGCTTAAAATTAACCGCAGCACATCGCGGCCCGCGATAGGTGTATCGCGGGATAGCGCTCCCCGCCGTTGATAAATACGTGCGATAGCGGCTGATTTCCGGCGGCCGCGATGTGTGGCGGTAATTTTTTGCGATAGTTATCGATTCTTTATAATATGCCGTCCATAGTAATTTATCTAGTTACTCTCTCTTAGTACACTTCTGTTACATATTAGTATTTATCTAGTAGGGACACGTTAGTATTTCTGACTACACTTTCCATGAATTTTTCTAGTACACTCTAGTACCCCCCCTTTCTCTAGTATATTTTATGCTCTCTAGTCTACCTCTCGACTAACTCTGGTTATTTCTCTAGTAATACTGCTCTTAATTACCTCTGTGATTACGACTCCGAGTTAACACTTCTATTACTCCCTTGTACCCTCTATTAATTTCGTTGTAGCATAACGTCGGACAGGATTTCGGGTAGTAGTTATCTCGTCGTACACTCTTGTATATTTCTCTAATAGGCACTCTGGTATAAACATTCTTCTCTAGTACTCTCTTCTGTCCTCTCACTAGTACTATCTCATTACCATGGCATAAAGCGTGATAGCTTCCCAAGCTTAAGACTCACATGAAACTTGACTGAGTGGCTGTCAGCTCTTGGTATTGTTCCGCCTCCTCACATTCATTATAAAATACATTTCAGGGAGAATTTTAATATAATTTCAGGGAGTCAGGGATCTCTTTAATAATCCAGGAGACTGCCTACGGTAGAATTGCTGAGTGACTGTAGTTTGTCTCTTCATGTGATCTTCACTTAGTCTTCCAGAAGGTACACCACATGTGTAGTAGCTTTGTGCACTTATACGGGTCGATACCCATAAATCCATTTCCTTTTTACAAACGTAGAATAAGAAATCCAATAGTGCATGACAGTAATATCTGACATTCTGCCTCATCAGTGTTCTGTTTTTGCAGTTGATATAAACCCAATCCCCCTTTTATATATTGGCGTCTACGGTTGCTATTTCTTAAATAACAGGCATTTTCAACTCAGCTAAAATATTGGAATTTTCACGAGCGGAAAAAAGTAATGAACAATTTTGCTCTAGGTGCCCGCGTTGTCTTTGTTAGATCCTGGGGTATTTATAATAGTTGGGTATTAACAGTAATAAACTGCAAAATCTGCATTATAATGAAGGTTTGACAAAATAAATTGAAAAATAATATTAGATTCAGGATCCTCACTTCCGAACTTTGGCTATAATAAACGCTTTGGAACCTAGTTCTTATAATCTTTATTAAAGGTACATGTAATACTGTATTAAAGGGACATATTGTGACATGGTCTATGTCTTGTTAAAGGACATTGTAAATACGTTTAAGGGACATTGGTGAATATATAGTCTTGTTAAGGGAACATTGTAAATACATTATAACAGACATTGTGAATTATATAGTCCGTTTGTAAAGGTACATTGTAAATTACCTATTAAAGGGACAATTGTGATGTATAGTCCTGTTAAAGGGACATTGTAAATACTTATTAAGGGACATTGGTGAATATATAGTCCTGTTAAGGACATGTAAATACTTATTAAAGGGAACATTGTGAATATATAGTCCCTTGTTAAGGGAGCATTGTAAATACGTAGAAAGGGACATTGTGAATATATTAGCGCCTGTTAAAGGACATTGTAAATAGAACTTATTAAAGGGACATTGTAAATCTGATTAAGGCATTGTGAATGTATAGTCCTGTTTATAGGGACATTGTCTAATATTATTAATTGACATGTGAATATATAGGGGCCTTGTTAAAGGACATTGGGTAAATATTTAATTAAAGGGACATTGTGATGTATAGTCTTGTTGTTAAATGGGACAAGTGTCAATACTTATTAAAGGGATCATGGGCCATATATTCTTGTTAAAAGGTGACATTGTAAATATTTCTATTAAGGGACATTGTGAATATATATGTCTTGTAAAGTGGCATTGTAAATACTTATAAGGGACATTTGAATGTATAAGTCCTGGTTAAAAGGGACATGTAAATACTTATTAACAGACATTGTGAATATATGTCTTTAAAGGACATTGTAATCACCTTTAAAGAGGACTGTGATATAATAGTCCTGTTAAAGGGAACATTGTAAATACTTTTAAGGGACTTGTGAATATATAGTGTTGTAAAGACATTGTAAATATTTATTAAAGGACTTTGTAATATATGTCTTGTATTAAGGGAACTTGTAATATGTATTAAATGGCATTGTGAATATATAGTCTTGTTAAAGGGACATTGTAGATACGTATTAAAGGGACAATTGTGAATGTATAAGTTCGCCTGTTAACGGGACATTTTAAATACTTATAACATGACATTGTGAATATTATGAGTCTTGTAAAGGGACATTGTGAAATACCTATTAAAGGGACATTGGATATATTAGTCCATGTTAAGGGACATTGTAATACTTAATTACAGGGACATTGTGAATATATAGTCTTGTTAAGGGACATTGTTAAAAAATGATTTATAAAGGACAAGTTGAATATATATCTTGTTAATAAAGGGACATTGTAATACTTCTTAAGGGACCTTGTGAATATATAGTCTCTTGTAAATGGGATCTATTGTAAATACTGATTTAAAGGAACATTTGTGATGTATAGTCTTGTTAAACGACATTGGGTAAATACTTATTAAGGGACATTGTGAATGTATATCTTGTTAAGGACATTGTCAAATACTTATCTAAAGGGACATGTAATATATAGTCTGTTAAAGGGACTTGTAAATACTTATTAAAGGCATGTCCTCCCCCAAAACTATAATCCCCCCAACTACTGGCCCCACCAGTAGCTGATGTTAAATCCTTACCTTCACATCCACCGGCTCTATATAGGTTCCCTGTATTCCTCCCCCCACAGTCCCAAAAACTGCCCCACCAGTGAGGCTAGCAGATCCATATAGGACCTGTCCGTCCTACCTGGCCTCTGGGAGAAGTTTGGCATGCGTACTGCAGCCTGTCTCCCCCTCCCTCCCCTCGCGATTTCCTCCCGCCTAGCATTAATGCCCTTAATAACAGTTATTCCCCCCTGGTCTCCGCAGCCCCAGACCGCTCATCATTTTTATTTTAAAAGCCCCCAAACTTTACTTACTTTCCTCTTCTCCCTCTGCACTGAATGACCGGCAGCCGCGTCTGTTGATTGGACCGCTCATCGCAATCACAGCGCGACTGCTGGTCCGCGCTTCTCGCTTGCATTTGTTCTCCGTAAGCACGAGGCAGATCAGCGCGGCGGACGGAAAGAGGGGGGTAAGTAAAAGTTTGGGGGAGCTTTCTAAAGATAAAAATGTATGCGGATGGGGCTGGGGGACCAGGGAGAGGCTATATTAAAAAATTCCGATTTAATGGTGGACATACCCTTAAAGGACATGTGAATTATAGGTCTTGTTAAAGGGATATTTTAAATACTTATTAAGGGACATTGTGAATATATCGTCGTGAAAGGGACAATTGTAAATGTCTTATTTTAAATGACATTGTGAATGTATAGTCCTGTAAGGGACATTGTAAATCCTTATTAAGAGGGACATTGTGATTGGTGAATGTATAGTCTTGTTTAATAGAACATTGTAAATACTTATGAACATTAAAGAGAATTGTGAAAGTAGTCTTGTTAAAGTGGCATTGTGATACTAGTAAAGGGATATTGTGGGTATATATTAAGGTACATTTGCAAATACTTATTTAAGAAACATGTGAGTATACTAAGAGGGCATATAAGATTTCATGCATGTTCAAAGTACAATTTTGAATATTTAATTAAAGGGATAATGTGAATATATGTGGTTGTTAAGGGCAGCTGTAAAACTATGCATATTAAACGTTCATTGTGAATACTTATATGGGACATTGTGATTGATAGATAATTCTTATTACGGGCATTGTAATACTTATGAAAATAAAGGTACATTGTGAGTAGGTAATATTCTTGTTAAGGGGCATTATACATATGTATATATAAAGGTACATTGGAATACCTCTTAAAGGTACATTGTGAATACTTATTAAGGAAGCATTGTGATAGTTGTGATATATATGCTTGTTTAAGGGACATTGTAAAAACTTATGGCCTATTACAAGTAACATTGGTGAATACCTAGTAAAGGGTAGCATTTTAAAATATAATAATGCTTGTTAAAGGGGGCATTGTGAATACGCTATTAAAGGGACATTTAAAGTATTATGTTTGTTAAAGGTAATATTGTCGCATAAGTGATGTTTGTTATCAGGCCCTTGTAAGAAATTATAAAACTAATCGAATCCTATGCAAGATATTTTTAAGGTGTCTGATCAATAATGAATTTTAAAAAAATAATTAGAATCACTGGTCTGTCAACTATGATGTAAAGATATGATCTGAAATTTCAAAGTCAGTGAAATGAACTCCGAATCAACGGTAATTTTCTTAACTTGAAGCGGTAAATTTCCAATTGTTCATGACATAGGAGACCACTTACGTTTGTAAACGTGCAAGGTACAAGACTAATAGAGTGAACGCAGTAACTGCGGAGATAAACGGGCATTGTAGTAATAATGACATTCTTATCTGTTTGTCGCCCCGTGACAAAGTTTGTTTGCTCCCTTAATCACAAATCATGGGATTGTGTATCCCTTTCTCAATCCAGAGCGCTTGAAATTCGCAATTCTTGGCAAGAAAAAAAAAAAAAACATAGTAGCTATATCGATCTTTACCTGGGGCAGTATCAGCTTATCTTGACATATTTTTTTGCATTTTCTTTCTATTTCCTGGTAAATCAAAAATAGATTGAAATGGTTTTCTCAGACCCTCCTTGTGGTGTTAGTCAAATCCATCACCCACTGCTCTTCTCTTATATCCTTCTCTGCATAATTCATTGCTTTGTCGTAGATGTCTGGAGTAACTAGGAAATCAAATCATTTTTGTATCTCTTGCAGAGGTTTGAAGTGCATCTGGCTGATATGGAGTAATGTTCCCGCCTAGTGAAGTAAATGACCTTCTTAAATGAGTTGGCTTTTTAAACTGAGCAATTGTTCAAATATGTTATATCTCTGCGATAAAGGGGAAGTTTCAGCCAGATACAAATCTTTTAAGAAAAGATCAGGGAGGTATTTCTCATTCGCAGTTTACCCCTAATCGCCCCATCAGCCTATTCTCTGTGAATTTTACTCAGCGACAATTTATTTAAGATGCGGTATGGTCTAAAAATGTGTAAGAGGTGGTACTGTACTTAAGAAACTTTCCGGCAGAGAATAGTCCATAGATAAAGGTATAGAACTGTTTAAAGAGCAGGTCAGAACCCCGAATAAAAATATATAATGACTTACCTTAGCCTTTACATACCCCTAGATAAATTACTCTTCGGCCTCCTAGATCTCAGAAGCATGTACGTACCTTGTTCCGACCATGCTTCTTGTCCTCTTTACCTCGCTCTAAAGTTCAGGAGGGCACATAGGACTGAGTATCTATTTGATTATGAAAAACCATTTTGAGGCGATGTATCAAAGAGGGTATAGATTTAGGAAAAAATATTGGGAATGTATACGCGGGCGATATCCCATCCATAGACGCTACATGATGTATGTTGCTAGCCTGGGTGCTATTGTTCTAGAGCATGCATCCATGCCTTCATACTGTGTGTCTCTGTTGTTTTTGTATCTCTTGCCCTGGATCAATCTTAACAGGCTTAGGTGTAGAGTGAAAGGAATAAACTGATGGATAGAGTCTTTTTTGTTTTTGCTGAATAACTATTTTTTCTCTACACATTATTTTTTTTTTTTTTTAAAACAAATTTGAATGGACCATGTCTGAGGGAAAATAGTAACAATACCCTTCTGATGTGGGTGCAATTCCACATTCTTCTATATGAACCTACGGGTGCAATTTTAGGAACTCGAAAAAAAAAAAAATTTTATTTTATTTTTTTTTTTTTTTTTTAAGTATAAAATATTTATGGTGTCTGTAGCTTTATCTGGATGCTTTTTCTTCTCAGCATGTTTGGCTAGCAAAAATTAGTTTTTTAAATGTGGGGGTGGGCTTATTTGCAGCTGAAATGCTCTGTTCCCAGCAGTGGCATATCCAACCTTAAAGGGTAACTGTGGGCTCAAATTCTTCCAGCCAGTAAGATTATATAAGAAGCCTTCACAATAACACCATAAATCAGCATCTCTAGATAAAATTTGATGAGTAAGTTATTGCTGGAAAGGTTCAGGGATATTACTTCCTGCTTGAACCTTACTTCTGTTTTCATTAGCCATGTGACTCAGCTTGAAGTCTATTGACTTCGCCTGTCTGCATTTAATAGTCCTCCCCTTCTCACTGTCAATTTTTCCCCAGTTACTTCCTGTTTCCCCAGCAATAGGGTCTTAACTGAGCATGCTTCTCCCTGGTGGAAAGAGGCGTTTAGGGGTCAGGTGAAGCAGAAGTTGAACATTCACGACCAATGTATGTCTCAACCGGCTCCAGCCATGAGATGTTGATTGTCGGCTCATTAAAGTAAATACTGCAGGCTTTCATTTAACCCTCAACTATTTTTCGAGACCACAGTTCGCCTTTAAACTTGGGTGGTCAGACCCCGAAATTGTCCACAGATCACAGTACTAGCAGGGAAAAAACACAATACCCTTTATACTGCTGTAACTTCATGGATAGAACTAAAGCTAAAGCATGATCCTGGAGCCTTTTGTTTAATGTAGAGCGTTTTATTGAGAGACCACAGTTTCCCTTAATGATGCAGAATAAATGGTGATCAGTTATAGTCCTCAGTTAATCACCAAACTTTCTAAAACCCCACACTATTGCTCCTTAAGCTTACCATCACACCCCTGTGATGCAAAGCATGTCCCACAATAACTGGATGTAAGATGCGGTGAGTGTACGAGCATGTTTTATGTATAATCGTTAGTACGCACTTAACCTCTGTAGTCGCTCTTCCCTCCTACACACCTTATAATCCCCCCAGTGAGAATGGCCGAATGCAACCAAACAGGGGAGTATCAGAAATTACTAACTGAGATAAACCAAATTACAATACTGTGTCGTCACTTTACCAGATTTCCATACCCTTGGTGAAAGCTGGCCAACATATAACAAATCCGTTTCCACATAACCTCATTGGCCCGGGTACCGTGATCTAAAGAAAACTCTCCGAAATCATTAGAAAAAAAAAGGTAGGCAAGATCAACGGCACCAAAAAGACTTTAACCATTCACGTGTCTCACAGGGATTTAGGTACTGGATTTGTAAGACTTTTAACACTCGGGTTAGCCACTGAAACAGAGACATACCCTGGTATTTGCTTTCTAGAACCTCTGCAATACTAGTATTGATGCAAGCAAACTATAGTCCTGACACAACATGCATTCCCTCATTAAACTACCGATGTCCCGCGTTATTGACATTTAGTCATAATGGTTCTTGCACTGTTTTTGGTAAAGAACTATCATGTGGTGACACCAACTTTGAAACAGGCGCACCCCCCCCACGTACAATCGCTGACCTTGGCTTGGTTGTTTAGAGAAAAAGACACGGGGTCTTTAGATTCCTGCCTGAATGTCCTATTTTGTATAGTGTTAGCCACTCAGGATCACTATTTATCAGAATAAATAGCGTAATATATGCCAAGATGTCACGGCCATTGTTTGTTAAGTCTACCCGGAGGTTGTGGCATTGTGGAACTCCAAGATCATGGTCACTAAAGCTCTCTGAGCTTTCACTAATCATAGTATACTGGGAGATAGTTGCATGGATCGGGACAAATATCCTTACTCAACGCTGCATTTGGGCTCTTTCAGAGTGAAGTTTACTAAATATCAATTGTAAATTTTTGGGGTGAACTGCCTCTTTGAAGCAAACCCATTACTTATTGAGCTGGCATGGCTTTATAAATTTGGTGCTGAGATGTGTAAATTTTAAAATCTTATTTTCGTATTCAAAAGGTTGACATCCTAAACCAACGTGTATGGGGAGTCCCCATTTTATAAACCCGCATAACTACTATGTTACCCTATTATCTGCCTTTCTGTCTAATCTCATCTACACACAGTAGAGTGCAATCTGTGTACCAGTTAATATTGGGGGGTCCCTCAGCCTTCCTACTGCTCCCGCACCCAGCAAATGACAATAGAGCATTCTCATCTCCAAATATTTGGTATATTTACTGGGCATACACAAGTGCCGTTTTTGCAACATGGTTTCGGAATCACAGAATCCTTTTCCAAGCCTCAGTCTCACAAGCAGGTTAACTGCACCTCCTAGAAATGGCCACACCCTATACCCACATGTCACTAACTAAAATGCATACACTGTATATAAAAGAACTATACCTTCCTGTTTAGCTAAAGATAGACCAACGCCAGTATTCCTCTGTGATTGTTTCGGTAACCCATTTAAGGACCCGCCTCGAGAAGAAGACAAGTTTGTTAATAGGATTCTCCTTAGGTCTTTGGCATGACCCCGTACAAACCTTGTCTTACTATTAAGCAGACTCAGTGCCTGAAAACCAGACTATATCATTGGCAATGTAGAATACGTGGTATACTGCTTGGCCTAAAGCTCATGAAGTGACTGGCCGGTGGAGAGGTCTGGCATTCCACATTATTACATATCATCTAGCCACTGATAGTCAGGGCAGCCAACCCTAGTGATTCACAATCTGCATCTCTATATGGTGCCCTTGTTTATGTTGTGCGCTGTCTAAAGGCCTTAAAGAGTATGTTGTATATTCATGACCATGAAAACCAGTGCTCATCTTTTGTGAGGATTATTTTAAATTTGAAGGACTCTAATAACAAAGGCCATGATGTGACATAGTACATTCAGTAATTAGATGGCGATCATCGATACAATGTGTATCACGTTAACATATGTATGTGCAATACATAAGATTGGAATGACTAGATACATAAGGCAAAATGTGGGGAAGCCATGATGAGTATAAACTGTCATAGCTGTTTTTTGGTTAGATACTTTAATGAACCATACTGGGAACTTATAAAACTGAAACTCTGGATGGAACATACTAATGGCCTCAAGACCTTGGAGTTATGCTCCGCCAACTCAATAACACTACTATGCAATAGCCTTGATAGTTCATGGCTTTACTAATTCCGCATACAATGGTACTCAAGTCTGATGACCATTGCCCTAAACCTGATACATAAATACTTCTAGGCATTGGGGTTTAAAAGTGGTGGCTCACTAGTGCCTCTAATGGCTGGGTTGGCCCATCACTCACTCACACTAAATACCAAACCCTAAAAGCTGGGACTCCCGCATACTCTGAAAATCTCTCTGCGCTCACAAATATATGATGCGTTTTTATTAATTATTGATATCCAGTTTGATTTTCCTCCCCTTCACAATATATTTACATATACACTAACTAATAAAATATTTAGGGTGTGTTGGTCATGGATTATAATGTTAATATGATATCGCATAAGAACAAATGGTCTGGTGAATGAATAATGTTATTCTGCATTATGTAGGTTCCCCCCCTCTTTGTTCTACAGGACCCATTCAATATTTGATAGATACTTACAGAATCATGTTTTTATATTACACAAAACGTTAATTGATAGACTTGGTTTGTAAGCCAGGGGTGTAACTACCAGGAGGAGCTAGGGGAATTCCTTTCTTCAGCCAAAACGGGGTCCCCATTTCTTATTTTCCATGAACAGATATGCCAGCCTCCTCCCAGAAAACCACTGTGGATGGGTACGGGATATGGGGCCCTTCATCCATAGTTTTTCAGGGAGGCCCGAGTGATTTCCTTGTTAGGGGCGCTCGGTTCATAACAGATATCTCATTCAATCCAGTTCATGGGTATATTCTGTGGTCAGTTAGATGCAACAGACAGAATTTAGCGTCTTGAAATTGGTTTACAAGTCATTCTGGAATGGAGAGACCCAGTCAGTTAAATAGCAAAATATCATCATAACGAAAAACTTCCAGCTCAGTTAATCTAACTGAATCGCCTACTGATAACTAAACCAGACTGACCAGTCTATTGTATTTGCTAGGCAGGGGTTTCCTTCAGGATAAAATTGCATTGCTTGGTCAATCAACAGCCACTATGACTTTGAGTGGTCTCTCTGGTGGTATGTTATAATTTTCAGGCAAGAACACAAGGAGTGAAGATTCCATAAACATTTATAATAACATTGCTTAACATATCTAGGTCCCTCTTTGCACATTTGTTACTTGTGTTTATTGATTGATATATTTACATATAAACACGGGCTAGCTTTACATTGTGAAAATGAAATCCGTTTACATATAATCTAGCGTGTCATGTAAGCACTTTAGGGTAGACAAATTGAAATGGGGCATTTCATTTCTAAGTGCATTCCCGTTGGAAGCACGTGCGAAGTGTGATAGGCTGTAGTAAACTGTAACAGTGCCTTCCACCAATCACCAGTTTCCTGAGGATATGTATGCTTGCCAATATCATTTGCTAACCATTGAGATTTAGGATGACGTCATACATACATCAACAATATAATATAGTGTGAACTTTAATCTACAGGTACATGGGTAAGCGCGAGTGCATAGCTAATTGACCAGAGTAGAATGCGTTATTCGCAGTTTCATACATTTACAGTAAAATGTCTAATTATGAATTTCCCTAAGGAACACGGTGTAGCCTTCAATAGAACATTAATAGAAATACTGGAAATGCCAGATTTCTCTAAACTGTAACGTAGAACTGCAATCTGATTCACTTATCACAGCAGCCCACTGAAATCGTTTTCATCCATGAACCAACTAACATCCCCCTATAATAAGACACAGGGTTTAAGGTAACAGATTAACAATGTTTCCTTTTGGTTGTAACGGTGCTACAACATAATCCTGGGTAGTTTTCTTGTTCTTTCATCTCTAACAGGAATAGAAGTATTTAACTTTATAATGGTTAAATTATCGCCCCCATTTTCACCAGAAACAAAAAACAAAATGGACTTAACTACAATTTATAAAGGAAAGAATTTACAGAGAATAAACTCAGGGACAGTATCCTGGTACCTAATTATACTATCATAGGGATGGGTGGAACACGGGGACACTAATGCCAGTGACCTAATATATACTATCATAACGGATAGGGTTGAAACACGGGGACTACTATCCTATGTAGCCTAATTATACTATTCAATAGGGATAGAGGGTGAAACAGCGGGGACACTATATCCAGGTCAGTCTTCATATATACTATCAAGTAGGGATAAGGGGTGAAACACAGGGACATATCCAGGTATCTAATTATAACTATCAATAGGGATAGGTGAAACACGGGGATTATACTCATGGTGACTAATATATACATCAATAGGGCGAAAGCAAAACGGGGACATCTATCCAGGTTACTAATATATACTATTCAATAGGGAAGTGGTTGAAACACGGGGAACTATCCATGTACCTAATACATACTATGCATAGGGATAGGGTGTAAACACCGGGGACACTATCCAGGGTACTCTATATATACTATCATAGGGTATAGGGTTGAAACACAGGACACATTATCCAGGTATCTAATATATAGCTATCATAGGACTAGGGTGAAACAGGGACATATGACCTGTACCTAATATAATACTATGCAATAGGGATAGGGTGAACACGGGGACTGACTTACCCGTACTCTATATATACTAATCACTAGGGATAGGTGGAAGACACCCGGGAACACTATCGCATGTATCTCATATATACTATCAATAGGGATACGGTGTGAAACACGGGACACTATCCGGGTATCTACATATATACATCACTAGGGGATAGGTGAAACACGGGTACACTATCGTATCCTAATATATACTATCAATGGGTATAGTAAACACGGGACTCTATCCGGTCCACCTAATAGTATCTAATCAATCAGGGATAGGTAGAAACACAGGGACACTTATCGCGTATCCGTACTATGATACAATCAATTAGGATAGGGTGAACACACGGGACACTATCCAGGTACCTAATATATACTATCAATAGGGATAGGGTGTAAACCACTGGGACACTATCCAGTTACCTATATCTACTATCTACAATCAGGGATAGGGGAACACGGGACATTACTATCCAGGTACCTAATATACCTTACAATGAGGTATGAGTGAAACTCGGGGACACTATCCAGTACCTAATATATATTATGCAATATGGGATAGGGGGTGAAACACGGGGACAACTAATCCAGTACCTAATATATCACTATCAATAGGGATAGGGTGAAACACGGTAGCACTATATCCGAGGTAGCCTACTTCACTATCAATAGGATAGTGTGAAACACGAGGGAACACTATCCAGGTTACTCTACATCTACACTATCAATAGTATAGGGGTGAAACAGCAGGGACACTACCAGGTACCTAATTACCTATCATAGGGATAGGGTGAAAACACGGGACAACTTCCCGGTACCTAATATACTACTTCATGGGATGGGTGATAACACTGGGACACTTCCAGGTAGCCTCTAATATATAATATCAATAGGGATAGGGTTGAAATCCGGGGACACGATCTCCAGGTACCTAAATATACACTACATAGGGATAGGGTGAAACACGGGACACTATCCGGTTAACACCCTTGGATCGGGTGAACCTGACATATCAGTACCTATATCTATCAATAGGGATACGGGGTGAAACACGGGGACACTATCCAGTTACCTATATGACCATCGAACTAGGGTGTAGGGTGAAACACTGGGACACTAGTCCAGTACCTTATAACACTATCATAGGTGATAGGGTAAACACGGGGGACCTATCCAGGTACTCTAATTATCCTATCAAAGGGATAGGGTGAAACACAGGGACACTGATCCAGGTGAACCTAATATATACTATCCCAATAGGGTATAGGGTAAACACGGACACTATCCCAGGTCACGTAATATACTACTATTCATATGGATAGGGGTGAACACAGGGACCTTCCAGGTACCTAATATACCTATCAATAGGATAGGGAAACAGGGATACCTATCCAGGTTACTAATATACTATCAGATTAATGGTGATAGCGGTGAAACTACGGGGACACTTCCAGGTACCTAATATACACTATGCATAGGGATAGGGTAAACATGGCAGGGAGCGCACTATCCCATGGTACCCTAATATTACTATTAATAGGGATAGGGTGAAAACCATGGGACACTAGCGCAGTGCTTCTACTATAGCTACTATCATCGAGGATGGGTGAACCACATGGACACTATCCAGGTAGCCTAATATACACTATCAAATAGGGATGGGTGAAACAGAGTGACACTATCCAGGTCCTAATATACTCATCTATAGTGATAGGGTGAAACACAGGGACGGACTATCAGGTACGTAATCTCATAATCATAGGGATAGGGTGAAAACAAGGAGACACTACTCCAGGTTACCGTAATATAATCCATTCAATAGGATAGGGTGAAACACGGGGACACTTATCCAGGTGACGCTAATATACACTCATCTATAGGGATAGGGTGAAAGCCGAGGGACACTATCCAGTACACCATATATACTACATCTATAGGGATGGGTGAAGACACAGGGACACTATCCAGGTACCTAATATAACAGCACTATCAATAGGGAAGGGTGAAACAGCGGACCCTATCCAGGTAGCCTAATATACATATTAATACGATAGTTCACAGCTTCCAGTACGTAAACTATTATAGGGATAGGTAAGGGTACGACAATTTACATCATCTATAGGTGGACACACCCTATCCTGGTACCTAATAGTACTATCAATAGGGATAAGGTTAAAACACGGGGAATTATCAGGTAACCGTATATATACACTATTATAGGGATAGGTGAAACACCAGGACGACCTATCCAGTACCTAATATACACTATCAATAGGATAGGGTGAAACATGGGGACACTATCGCAGGTACTAATATATACTCATCATAGGGATAGGTGAAACAACGGGAGCATCTATCCGGATCCGTAATAATATACTACTCACTAGGGATAGTGAAACCTTAAAAACGGGGGACAAAACTGATCCAGTACCCCTAATATATCACTATTGCAATAGGGATATAGGGTGAAACCTCATGACCACTATCCATGGTACCAAATAGTATACTATCAATAGGGATAGGGTGAAACCACGGGACATATTCAGGTACCTAATTACTCAATAGTGATAGGTGAAACACGGGGAACCTATCCAGGTACCGAATATTACTATCATATAGGATAGGTGAACAGCAGGGACACTATTCCAGGTATCTAATATATAACTATCAATTAGGATACTTAACACAGTGGACACTATCCAGGTACCTAATATATACTATCAATAGGGATAGTGGTGTAACACGGGGACACTATCCAGGTACCTAATATATACTATCAATAGGGATATGTGAAACACGGGGAGCACTATCCAGTCCGTACCTAATATTCAATATCAATAGGGATCGGGTTAGAACATCGGGGACACTAATTCGGCAGGTACCTAATGATAGCACTATCAATAGGATAGGTGAAACCAGGGACACGATCCATGACCTAATAATATATCATAATGGGATAGGGTGAAACACGGGGACACTATCCAGTACCCTAATATACACTTCATATTGCGGTAGGGGTGAAACCAGGACATTATCCAGTACCTAATAGTATACTATCAATAGGGATAGGGTGAAACACGGGACACTACCAGTCCTAATATAACACCATTCAATAGTGATATGGGTGAAACACAGGGACCACATCCAGTGTACCCTAATATACACTATCATAGGGATACGGGTGAAACCCAATCAGGGGACACTATGCAGTGTACCTACCATATACACTATGCAATAGGGATTAGGTACACACGGGATAAGACATCCAGTTCCTAAACTATACTATCAATAGGTGATAGTGTAACTGCAGGGAACATCCCAGGTTACCTAATATATACTATCAAAGGATGGGTGGAATACACATGGAACTATGCCGAGTACCTTAATATCACTAGCAATAGGTAGGACTGAAATATGGTCTATCACGTCAACGGGATAGTGAAACAACGGGACACTATCCAGGACCTAATATACACTTCCATAGGATATTGGGGTAAACCCGGTACAGCTATCCAGGTACCTAATATACAGACTATCAAATAGGATAGGTGACCACGGACAACTATCCAGGTATCGCTAATATACTCTATCATAGGGATAGGTGTGGAAACTACGGGGAACACTATCCAGGTACCTACGATAATTCACATCAATAGGGATAGGGTGTAATACACGGGATCTACTATCTACAGGTCACCTAAATAGCACTAGCAATAGGATAGTGGTGACAGCACTGGGACACTAATCCATGTACCCAATAAACTATCAATAGGGATAGGGTGAAACCCGTGAGACACTATCCAGTGTACCTAATATAACTAATCAATAGGGATAGGGTGAACATTGGGACACTATCCAGGTACCTAATATATCACTAATCAATAGGGATAGGGTGAAACATGGGGACACTATCCGGTATCCTAATATATCACTATCAATAGGGATGGGTGAAACACGGACGGGGAAACCTATCCAGGTTCCTAATATACACTATCAATAGGGATAGGGGAAACAACAGGGGACACTATCCAGGTTACCTAATATACGACTACAAGTGGAAGGGTGAACACGGGACACTATCCAGTACCTATATATACTACTCAATAGGTATAGGGTGAAACACGGGAACACTATCGGTACCGTAATATACCTCATCAATAGGGATAGGGTGGAAACACGGGACCAGACTAATCCTATAATGAGTCCAACGTGAATCCCTCTAACAACATATCAATAGGATAAGGGGTGAAAACGGGGACACTATCCGGTACGCTAATAGCACTATCAATAGGGTATAGGTGAAACACGGGAGACGATCCAGGTACCTAATATGTCTATCAATAGGATAGGGTGCAACACGGGGACACTCTCCAGGTACCGTAATATAGTACACATGACCATAGGGATAGGGTGAAAACACGGGGACACTATCCCAGGACCTATATATACCTAATCATAGGATAATGGGGTGAAAACGGGTGACACTATCCGAGTGTACTAACATCAATAGGTAGGTGAAAGGACACCTATCCATACTAGATATAGGATGGGTGAAACACGGGGACACTATCCTAGGTACCTAATATACTCTATCAATAGGGATAGGTGAAACATACACGGGTACACTATCCTAGGTACCTAATATAACTATCAATAGGGATGAGTGGGTGTACTAACTGCGGGACACTATCCAGGTACCTAATATATACGTATCAATGAGGGGATAAGGGTGAAACACGGGGAACACTAATCCGGTACCTAATTAGTCCTATCATGATAGGGATATGGGTGAAACACAGGGACCCTATCGCAGGTACGCTAATATCACTATCAATAGGGCGAAGAGTGAAGACACGGGGTCCACTAATCCAGGGTACCTAATAATATATATCAATAGGGATAGGGTGAACACCGGGTACACTATCCAGGTACCTAATTAGTATCACTATGCAATAGGGATGGTGAAAGCACTAGTAACAGGCTATCCAGGTACCATAAATATATCACTATCAATAGGATAGAAGTTAAACAGCGGTGACACCTTCCAGGTACTAATATACACTATCATAGGGATAGGGTGAAACACGGGGCAACTATCCAGTACTAAGTATACACTATCACATAGGATAGGTGAAACACGGAGACACTTCCAGGTACGCTATATAACTATCATGGATAGGGTGAAAACTAACGGGGACACTACCAGGTACTCATAAATATAACACTATCAATAGGGATAGGGTGTAAAAGAAGCAACGGGGACACTATCAGGTACTCTAATATACACTATCAATGATGCTGATAGTGTGAACACAGGACACTATCCAGGTACCTACTTATGACTTTATCGACAATAGGGATAGGGTGAAACACGGGACATGTCCAGTTTCCCTAATAGACATTGAAAGGGTGTGGTTGTGATTTGGATTTGCTCTGGCCACACAGGTGAATCTTCAGTTATCCCACGTTCCTTCAGGAACGGGGCTGCAGTTTTCAGCAAATCCAAGATAGCCTGTAGATCCTAGGGCAGACTGTCGTGCCAGGATGAGAGGTTGTCTCGTCTGGCCCCTCCCTTCCCAGGTGGTCTGGAATAATTCACATTCAGCCTGGGGATGCTGGTTTGCTGAGGCTTAGGTTGTGGCCTGCGGCTTTTTAAGGCCTATCGCATTGGCGAGGAGCTCTACTGCCGAGGATGAAAATTCCAATCTAAGAGAATGAATGGAATTGCTCCCAATAGTACCCAGTATCGAGCTCTGTATTGGGCGGCAGGTTGGGAAGAGACACTGGCGTTTTGATGAAGAGGGAATGCAGGAACTGCAGGTTCGAATCGGGCCATGCGGGAGGCCTTTGCCAACCAGATCGTTTGAGAGGCAGCGGCTGAGAGAGGAAGGTGTGTTGATGGCAGCCGGCACATCCATGGCAGAATGGAACGTTTGGTATACTTACACAGTACATACCCAATGTCGACGGCTGTCAGCGGCATGGTATACTAGCCAGGCCTAGGCTGAGTAGGAGACGTGGGAAGTTGTCTGTGGATGAGTCGGGCCCTGCTGGTCTCTTAAAGAGATTAGGGTGCTGGAGTCACCCGCGGATCCAGAACACAATCTCATTTACGCTCTCACTGAGGATTCGCTGGTGTATGAGATCCTGACCGGGAGAGAAAAAGATAATCGAAGCGCAATATCTGTTAATATGTTTATTGTTTAACAACTCGTGCCTGACTTGTCTGCTTCCGTTTACCGTGCCGCTGTCTCTCATGTGAGCCCACCGTCTCAAGCGCCTGAAGGCGCGCCACGCTCCATAGCGGCGTCAGCTTCGCGGTATTCAAAAACGCGTCTTCAAGGAGGACCTGGTTATGGGAAATGGCAGTTTCTTCTGGGGCACACCTGTGAAAGGAGATCCAGTGCCCTGCGTCTGTAAACTATACTACATGTGAAGATTGCGAATGGAGATGGAGGTCTTACCAATGGCGGTATTGGAGAAATCTGCCCGGTCTCGCTAAAGGGCTTTTTCTGGGCCTTTACGCCCCTATCCCCGATGTGTCTGGTATATAAAATCTCTTCTGTTATTGCCATTTCCAGTGTGTGTGTCTGCCCCTGCCCTGTCTGTCTTGTCCTGTGCAGACGCCTGCATGTCCGTCCTCTCATGAATCCGGTAAGTGTTGTTGTCACCTTCTGAGTAATTTATACTATCCAGCATCATTACCCATATTGGCCTACTGTACCTAACTATGGCCTAGCTCGTGGGCCCGGATGTACCTACTGTGCTGCTCTGTACTTGCTATGCGACTGTGCCCACTAATGGCTGTATGTACTACTGTAGTCCCCCTGTACTTGCTATGCGAACGGGTGCCTGCTGTATGGCGGCCGTACGCTACTGTGGCCCATTCTGTATTGCTATGCCAACTGTGCTCGGCACTGTACTGCTACTTGTGAAGTGGTGCGGTCAGTATCTCTCATTCCTTCTGGTCTTCCTATTCTCTCCCCCTCTTGGCGTCTTCCACGCGACTCTCTCTCTCTGTTCTACATCCCCTCCTGCTTTTCCATCTTGCTCGTCTTCTACTAGCCGCTACCTCTTCTATTCCTGTTCTTGCCCCCTCTGCTTGCTACGCGCCTTCTATTCAAACTGCTGTTGTTTGCTGCTATTCCTGGCCTCTTCTGCCCCCACGTCTTTCGTCTTGCTCCCGCTGTTAGCTTCTGCTCTTGTACCTCCTGCCTGGCAGCCCAAAGACATCTTGTGGGCATCAATTTGCAATGGAAGATCTGTAGTCAGGGTCCTCGTGTCAGCCCTCTGTCCATGGCCCAAGGTCGGAGGAAATGTTGTTTATTTTGAAATTGTCCAAGGGAGGGGAGTTCCTTCCTAGGGATGTTATTATAGCAGAAACTGTTTGGACTGGATTTTCTGCTTCGGACATCTGTTTTGCCTTCTATATCTGGTTTATTAAACGCCCGCGTGGAGTTTTATTTAGTTTTGTCAGACCGCAAGGTTGGACTTTTCTTTGAGAATGCTCATGCAGAGACAAAGACACTTGGAAGACTTTAAGGTGGTTCCAGTTCTGTCTGGCCAGGGTTGATTAAAGTGACTATTTAAAGTTTTTCATATAGAATCTGAATGAATCCCGCTACTGACATTAAGACCTGGCTTAGGAGGTATTGATTAATAAAGGAGAACTTGCAAGATTCTGGAACTCTAATGGCATCTGGGATGGGGGTGTAGGGCTCTGGTTAAACTCAATGTAATTAGGTAATGTTACCCACACCTCCCGAACTCTGCCTTTATTGAAGGTAGCGAATCATGTTTTTTTTATGCGGTACAGCCCAGGCAGTGTTGGCGGTGTGGCTCTACTCAGTACACTTGAGGCTAGTTTTTGCGATAAGATCAGTGCGCCTCTGTTTCCTGGCCTTTGGCCATAACTGCTAAGGACGTCCAAACAGCATATGGCTGGGGTCGCACCTGTTTGGAGACTCGGGTCATGCTTACAGTAGCTGTCGCTGTATCCTGGCAGGCGGATAGAAAGAGAGTTCGAGAGGCTAGTTTGGTGGTGAGGGTTCCTCATCCCCCCTAAATTAGTAAGGCCCCTTCCTGTTCCCTCATGGCTGCTCCAGTGTCCGTTTCAGTCCTGCCGCTCAAGCCCCGCCAGTAGCTAGAACCGCAAGCTTCAGTCGCCTGACCCTGCCCTCGTACTAAGTTGCTAGAACCAAGCTTCAGTCCCGTGGTCCCTAGCCCCTGCCCTAAGCCTGCACCATAAGTAGAACTCCCAACTTCAGTCACTGTATATCTGCGCCCAGCACTACTATTATCTAAGCCCAAGTTCCTGTACGTCCCGGTAATTCTGCTCTAAGGCTTCCAGTAAGAGGCCTGGTCTACGCATCCTTCTCTATTCCTCTTCCCTCTGCCCCCTGTGAGGATGGCCGGCTTCTGCCCCTGTGTTGGAGGTACTCAGAAGGGTGGAAGTTGTTAAAAAAGTGAAGGATAATGTGGGTTTCCTAGGGACTTCTCAAGTCCCTTGCACCATCCAAGGCAAGAATGTCATTAGAGTCAGTAGTATTGCAGAGCCTGGCCAACTCCTCGTTTTGTAGTCCGCTTCGGATGAGTGTTCGGCAGGCAGAAATTATTGCCGAGATACGGCGTCTTGAGAGAGTAACTCATCACTTGAAGCTTCATCTTATCAAGCCTCTGCCATCTGTCTGATTCTGAAGACTCTGATTTAGTGAGAAATAGGGTTAGTAAGAGCTGAGAACGGCCTTCCTTTCTGGTCTTTCCTGCTCAATAGGGGAAGGGTCTGAATCATATGAGGAGAGGTAGGGGTAAGCGTGTGGTTAAGTGAAAACTCCCATATTTTCATTACCTAAGGAAATGGCTGTGCCCCTCTCCAATTCGTTGTGCAAGCCTATTATGTTGCCAAGCTGAAGAGTCCTTGAGAGCTCGCGTAGATTGGGCTTATTTTGCTCTGGCACATTGAAGGCAGATGTTTTTGTTTTTGCAAAGAGACGCTGGGCTTTAAAACAAGGACTGGCCAATATCAATCCTGGCAAAAGGGAGTACTTGTGGCCCTTCCTTTTGTCTCTGCAGGCCGAGCCTCGCGGTGGTAGTGGCTGTCGCTTTTTAAGACAGTATCAGGTTTAACGACGTCACACGGGTAATTTAGCTTGAGTTGACGTTGTATGGTCTAGACGTCTGCTGAAGGGCTCCTCATCCGTTTGAATAAATATCTATGGTTCGCTCAAACTATGTGCGGAAGTGACGAGTTAGTTAGCTAAGATTAGAGCATCCTTCTTTTTTCTGCCAGCAGTTTTGTTGCGGCTGGGTACATTTTAAAAACACCGTCACAGGTCTAATGGACAGATAGGCGTGGCTAGGCAATTAGATCCTGATAGTTTTTCTTAATAGCATAGTTAGAGAGGCGTCTGGGGGATGTGCAGCGTTTTCAGCATAGCTACTCGCCTAGACCTCACTGAGGTTCACTTTTTATCAAGGTAGCCGGTATATGGCTTAGTATAAGATCGGTTTTTTGTTAAAGATAGTCTGTTTCCTCTCCCTTAAGTGAGGCATAGAATTCTTGATCACTGTCATGGTTATTATGTCTTTAATTTGCGCAGAGTCGCGACCCTCGAAAGGGGGGCTTCTGGCGTCTTAAATGCGGCTTCTTCTTGAGGTAGATGTATAAAACAATCTTTTTTGGCTTTCTTCTTTCAGGACCTCTGGTCAGGAATCCCTCACGGGTATGTCTGTCATACAGTAGGTGGAGTGGTGGAGATGACTTGCAAGAAGAGGTACCGCACTGGCTCTTTTCGAGGCTGCCTAGCCTGCAGAAGATATCGGTTGATAAGTACTCCTTTGCCTATCAGGCCTTAAGAGAAACTTGACGAGAATTGGTGTCGCGATTGTGGTGATCATGGGGGAGATTGCCTAGAGTCAAGTCTCTCATGAAGAGTATTTTCAGTATGATCGGCCTGGCTTCTTGGTCTTTTGAGAGGGATTACGGGCCGCAACCGCGTCACCTTGCGATCCGCTAGCGCAAGAGAATTGCACGGAATCAGTTGTCCTGTATAGCTAATTAGTGGCTTGCAGAACAAGGAAGTTGCCCTGGAGACTAGTACCTCAGGGTATCCTGTCAGTTGTTAAATCGCCTTTTATAACTGATCTGCCACTTAGGATAGAAGAGCTAGCTGCACACTTCTAGTGATGTCAGTTTTTGGGGCAAGACTCCTGTCGCATGATGATCAGAATGTTTCCTTGGGTGATTGATTGAGAGATCCTGTGGAGGAGGTGAGGGCAGCAATAGAAGGTTCTTCTATTAAGAAATCCCCTGGGCGCAGATGGGCTCACGGCGAGTTTTTACAAGGGCTTTTGTGATGTCTCTGGCGCGCCTGGGCAGCCTTGTGGAGGGGTGTTTTCAGACTCCCTTCTGAAGGGGTCTCCACTTCCTTACTCATGAGTGTTTGCTGTGATTCTGTTGTCGAGGGATTAGATCCTTCGGATGAGAACTGGCGCCCAAATCGCCTTACTCAATACCGATAGAAAGATTCTGGCAAAGGTTTTTGTTAACCGCCTGTTTGGGGTGTCACTCTTGGTGCTATTCCTCCTCGCCAACACTGTATCGGTGAAGGGTATGAACCACGCTTCTCTGCTGTATTGGAGTCCGGGAGGCTTGATGCTTGCAGTGGAGCTTGGGCGATGGAAGTACCATACTGGCCTTGGATCAATCAAATGCTTTTTATAGAGTGATCATACGTACTTATGGGTGTTCTGGCAGTATACGTGTTCCGGGGCATTCGATTAATTGGCTAAGGTTTGTAATGCAGGAGCAGTTTGGCCTTCCGCTTGTGAATGGCTGGTTGGGGAGACTTTTGGGTGACTTCTTAGGAGTTCAGGCGAGTGTTTCCCCTGAGTGCTTCTGTTTTGCTGTATGTCTTTGCCATAGATCCTCTATTAGGAGGCATTGATGGTTAGGATGTTGGTCAGGGAGTTCCCTTGCTCCTGGAAAGCCGCTGAGGGTCATCGGCATACGCGATGATGTCACTCTTGTGGTTCTAGCCGGCTGAGGCCACTTGCGGTGGCTGACGTGTTTTGCGAAGTTATTCTGAAGCTGCTGGTATCCTGTATCAACGGAGCAATGTGAGGCTTGCTGGATGGGAAAGTTGACGGCGAGCTATTAGGTAAGCCTTTGTCCTCCCGCTGGAAATCTTCTCGATCTTCACCTAAATCGAGGAGTCGAGGGATCAATTCGGCCAGGCGATGATCGCCGAGGGCTATAATGGGGGGAGAAGTTGGATATCGCCTCTGCAAGACTGGGTCAGTGGACCGGGGGAGTCCTTCAGCTCTAAAGGAAAGGGTTTCACTGATTCATAAACGCTTTTTGATCCTTCTATTTTCCTCTTTGTAGTGTCAGCACAGTGTGCCTGGTTGCGGGCCGGGAAAATTCCCTATACGAAGGAATGCATGGTCTATTTTCTCAGTATGCTCTGGGGAAATAGGATTTAATTCTCATCAAAGGATATGTCACCTATCTACAGGGAGGAGGGTGGGTTGGATTGGTCAACGCCAGTTGTATTCTTACTGAATACTTTTATTAATGTATACTTCTCTAACCGCCTTCTGGGTATAGCCTGCCTTCGTGGGTAGTAAATCTTCAGGACTGGGTCGCACCTTTTTCTTGGATGGATATAATGTCGCTTAGTACAGAGCATGCGAGTTTTCTCGATGTGCCTCTCCATCCTACATTGATAGGGGCCCCTGAAGTGATGAAGAAAGTGGAGCATGGGGGTGGAGGAAATTAGTCCGTCGACCTAGGTAGTTGCCCTCGCTAGGAGGATCTTGTCCCTCTATACTATTTCCATGAGTCACTTGCTTTAACGAGATTGCCCAGACAATATTTTAAAAAGGGGCGCTTTCCTTATTTAATCACGGTAGGCTCCACCCCAAAGTTTGGGACATTGGTCCTGGCGTTCCTTTCACCGGACTCTCCCAAGAAGCTCTACGTGAAGGGTAATTTGAAAAGTATAGAAACTCTGATGATTCGGTTTGTCCCAGAGATGAGTGCATGGGTCTTGAGGAACGATGGACCTCACTTCTTGCGTTATGTCCTGCTACTCCATGTATGAGGTTACAAATCGGTGTCGCATGGAAGCTTCTTATATACGCGCTGCCTTTCAGGTTGGTCTTACCAGGGGTGGGTATAGCGGTGCCTCTAACAGATATAGAGGGGGGCTTGAAGTTGAGCACTTTTTTCTTTTAGTTACTGCAGTGGTTAGGTATAATACACTTTGATTTGCATCGGTGTCATAGTTCAATTAGCAAGAAAGTCCCTCCCTCTGTGATGTGGTGGTCTTCGGACATCTTGAGGAACTGTGGATAATTAGGTTCTTGAGGAGAACATAGGAGGATGAGATGAAGGAGATGGTCTTCTCTTGGAGGGGGCCTGTATCTTGCGCCTCCCTGAGGGACTGTTGATGTCTCCTGTGATGGTTCCGCTGTCTAACAGCTTTCCCTCTTTTTGCCCTAGTGACCTGTTGATATTCGAAAAGGGCTCATAATACTGTTTTAAGTGAGTAGCTGCTTAGCTGCGCTAGCCTAGTGTCTGTGTCTTATATATTATGTAAATATAGTTCAACGTCAGAATTATATTGTTCAATATGGAATTGTATTTTCATGGAAATTGGGGGGGGGGGGAGTTTCTGTAGTCCTTGTTCTTGTGTGGGAATTTACGAGTGTGGTAAATTGCAGTTTTCTTTTAACGTTGCTAGTTTGCTTTATAAAATGTTGATGGGGGTATGATATGACTCTCGCTCACCATCTCTGTTAGTTATCTACATTCTTTCTTTATATAGGAAAAGTTTTTAAATATTTGTCTGAAGTTCAGACCTGAAAATGTATTTTTATTGAAGTTTTTTTTTTTGTTTTTTTATTTTTGACTTGTTGAAAGACCGAAGGGAACTTTAATAAGTAAAGCATATTTCCCTTTACTTTAGTGATGTAAACTGTTTTGGCTTTTCACCCCATCCCGTTCCTCTTTTTTTTAATGACGCGTTTATTTAAAGTGTGTACCCCCCCACCCCCAACTTCTTATTTACGTTTACTATTGTTTGATCTAAATTATGTATTGTATGAACTGTTGAATTGTTAACTCATTAGTTTGTTTAGCTATACTAAAAATCCCTACTATATACTATCAATGGATAGGGTGAAACACGGGGACACTATGCCAGGTACCTAATATTATACTATTTTCAATAGGATAGGGTGAAACACTGGGGACATATCCATGTTACCTAATAAGACACTATCTATAGGGATAGAGTGAACACGGGGACACTATCCATGTACCTTAATATATCGCTTATCATAGGGATAGGGTGAAACCCAGGGACGACTATCCATGTATGCCCTATATACACTATCATGGGATGAGGGTTAAACACAGGGACCCTTATCGCATCCAGGTACCTAATATTACTATCATAGGGTAGTGTGAAACACAGGGACACTGTCGCAGGTACGGCTAATATACTTCTAATATAGGATAGGGTGAAACACGGTGGACACTATCCAGGTACCTAATTACCTACTATCAATCAGGGATAGGGTGAAGCACCGGGGTACACTATCGCAGGTATCCTTATATATACTTATCAATAGGGTAGGGTGAAACACAGGACACTAGCCAGGTACCCTTAATATACACTATCAATAGGTGATAGGGTGAAACACAGGACACTATCCAGGGTACCTAATATCAACCCTTCATAGGGATAGGTGAACAGAGGACACTATCCAGGTACGCTAATATATACTATCAATAGGGATAGGTGAAAACACAGGGACACTATCCAGGTACCTATATATACTATCAATAGGGATTAGGTAGGGTGAAACACGGGGACACTTCCGGTTCTCTAATATACTAACTATCTAATCGATAGGGTGATAACACGGGGACACTATCCAGGTACCTAATATACACTATCAATAGGGGATAGGGTGATAACACGGGGACGACTATCCAGGTAGCTTCACTATATTACTATCACGAGGGTATAGGGTTGATAACACGGGACAGCTATCCAGGTACCTAATAATATAAACACAATCAATAGGGATTAAGTGTGAAACACGGGGGGAGCACTATCCAGGTACCTAATATCTACTTCATAGGGATATGGATGAAACACAGGGATCCTATCTCTTAGGTACCTAATATAACATCATAGGATCGGTGAAACATGGGAGCACTCTCCAGGTACCTAATATATACATGCAATAGGGATTAAGGGGAGGTGAAACCGGGGAAACTATCCAGGTACTCTAATGATTCCTATCAATAGGATATGGTGAACATGGGGACACATATGCAGGTAACGCTAATATATACTATCAATAGGGGATAGGTGAAAACGAGGGGACACTAAGGCCAGGTATCCTAATATATACTATGCATGAGTGATAGGTGAAACACGGGACACACTTGATCGCTTCATGTACTAATATACTACTATCACAATAGGGATAGGGTGAAACTACGGGACACTGTCGGCAGGTACTCTAATATGATACTATCAATATGTGATAGGTGAAACACCGGACACTATCCAAGGCGGCTATGTACGTCTTATATATATACTATCATAGGGATAGGGTGAAACTACGGTGACACTATCCAGGTCTAATAATATACTATCAATAGGGATTAAGGTGAAACCGGGGACTACTATCCCGGTACCTAATAGACACAATCAATAGGTATAGGTTGAAAAGCACGGGGAGCACTATCCAGGTTCGCTAATATATAACTATCAATATGGATAGGGTGAAATACTAAGTCAGTGTGTTAAAACCTGCAATTGCTATTTACAAATGCAGCACATGGGCAGACTTGCATTTTCAGTCACAAATATTGGGGCTATATGCATGCACCAGTCAACGCGCTTGGTGCAACTTGCATGTGCGCACTTGCACGCTGTGAGCAAAAAGAACGTTTTATGTTCCTGTCACAGTTGATAACTTGTATTTCATCACATTGGAACAACAAGCATTACCGTACATGACAGTGGGGCATACTTGCTATGTACTGCAGATCACACGGTGGTGCAGATTGGCGATTTACCCTAGTCACTATGGTGGTTAAACTTACATGTACCATAGTCACAGTGGGAAAACTTGTATGTCCCATTTCACAATGTGTGAAAACTTGTATTACGCTTTCAGCACAGCATTTTCCTCGTCACGGAAGTGCAGTCTTGCATATACATCAGACTAAACGACTGCACGTGGCTAACATTGGCTCGGTGTCTTGAGGCGGTATCTAACAGTGGCTATTATCAGTGGTCTGCTGAACTGGAGGGCTGCCTGTTTTCTGCTGCTGAACTGGAGGGCTATCTACCATTGTTTGCTGACTGGAGTGCTTACCTGACTGTCTGCTGAACTGGAGGACTTACAGGGCTGCAGTGTTATGCAGTTATAATCAGAGTTTAAGTCTATGTCATTAGTGTATAATCAGTGTTTAGCTATGTCCTGCGCGCTTTAAGCCATAGCTTAACACCTGCAATTACCGAGGATCATAGTTAGGCTTAACACTGATATAACGATGACATATGCTAAACCACTGATTATAACGGATGACATAGCTAAAGACACAGATTATCCCGGATGACTAGCTTAACAGCTGATTAAACTGATGACATATAGCTGAAACACTGACTAAACTGATGACATAGGCTAAGGGCACTGATTAATAATCATCATAGCTTACACATATTATATCTGATACATAGGCTAAAAAAACACTGTATTATTAGTCTGATACATAGTCTAAACCTGATTATATGGCTGAGGACATAGCTAAACACTGGGATTATAGCTGATGACAGGGCTAACATACTGATTATAGCTGACTGACAAAGGCTACAACTGATTATAGCTGATGACTAAATCTAAAACCCTTGATTCATAGCTGTAAATGACATAGCTAAACCCTGATTATAACTGATGAACATAGCTAAACACTGATTATAACTGATGACATAGCTAAACACGATTATAGGGCCTGATTACATAGCTATACCATCTGATTATAGCTGATGAAGAGCTGATCACCAATTATAAGAATATATTTTTACAGGATATATAATGGCACCTGCATTGTATATTAATAATACTAAAATTGAATGAAAAGTTATGTATCCTTCTTTCAGTTGTTGTTAAAAGATGAGTACTGTAATAAGTTGACAACTGTCCATCTACTGAACGTTATCACCTTTTCCCTACACTGGGGATACATCTATTGTTAATTCCCCTAGTACTATTCGCTACAACAATCTTTTTGCTCATTTCCTCGGTGCATTTGAATATTACCTCTTTTTTCGAACTTCGTTGTCTTCAAGGCAACGTAAGAAGGGTCAGACCTATATACACAAGATAATGATTCAGGGAATCATATAAAATATTCAGTACGTGTGGCCAAATGGTCTATTTTAGAATCTCTTATTTTAATTCCTATTATCACTCCGCGAAGGGCTCATATACTATCATGTCTTACAAAGTCGCTAAATACGTCAACTCAATCAATTTAGCTTTGTCTACCTTGTTTAGAGATAATGAAATCAAATCAAACGGTTGGCTTGGGTGGCTTGGGTCTACGTGTACTGGGGTGTTTTTTAGGCTAACCTAGAGCACGGTGTTGTTATCTATCCTGCGTTTATTAGTACTATTAATAGGAGGGGGGTTATAAAAAGTTATGCATCCATCTAGTCCACCTTATACCTATTTCATCTAACCACCTCTAACCTAGTAAGTTCATCGCAGGAATATGCAAAAAAAAAACCGGCTTCTGAAAATGGTAAAAAAAAAGTTTCTTCCTGACTACAAAGGACAAGCGGAATAGTTATCCCTAAATGCAACCAGAACTGGCAGTATATGTTTAATACCATATTCTCATATATATAGTATCCCCTTTACCAAACCTAGAACTACTTATATGTCTTAAAATACCAGTAATTCTCAATATTATTAGTAATTTTCTTGTATTCCAACTGTCAGAACTTACCATATATGTATTAATATACCAGTAATTCTGCAATATATATATTATCCTGTAGCCAACCAAACTAACCGTATAAATTTATTAATCCAGTAATTCTCATATTTTATAGCCCCTTCCATAGAGATGCAATATAGTTTCTATAAGCCTTTACCAAATCAATGAGGTCCCAAATAGAATGTTTAAAGTTTTGATGATGCATGCACCTTTTGTTTATCACGTTAAAGGGGAACTATGGTCTCCATAAAAGTGGCCTTTCTTAAAAAGAACACACTCCAGGATCATAATTCTAGCTGCAGTGTATCCAAAGTTACAGCAGTATAAAGGGTGGATTTTTCTGCTAGTACTGTGATCTGTGACATCACCTGCACCACTGCTCTTCCCCAAGTTTAAGGTTGGAGCATGCTCACTACTTGGACAGAGCATCATCACATGCATCATAAGCCCCACCTTGAACTTCTAAATCATTTTTAAAACAATCCACATGCCTGAATTTTTTTTCCCCATAGGTAGAGGAAAGAACAGAGAATGGTTGCAGGTCTGTAATTAGCTTCAGAACATCTTGTAACTGTCACAGACTCACACAGACAGGCACACAAAGGGGCATATTTATTAACAATCCTTATTTTCGCCATCTCACTATTGCAGGACATCGCAATGGCAAAGATAATTATTTTCATCACCATGTTAATTGCGTTAAGTCCACTATCGCAGCAAAAAGAGAAAATAGCTGCAAGTGAAGGTAAAAAAGTGATCTTAATAAAATGTATCGTATTACCGTTAATGCTGGAAAATAGTCTAACACTGCCCCTGGACCCTTATTAGTATTAAAGGACAACTCCACCCTCATAAGAACATCTTTTAGAAGGAATGGCCTCTTTAAAATATGTTGATATATAATAGTTTGTCCTATGAATTCATTACTGTATGCCTGCTATGCTTCTGGAGGCCTCATGGAAACTGAGCAATTTAGAAAACTGTACTGAGCCTGTACTGAGCCTGGGCATGCTCAGAAGAGGCAGACAGGGTGTATGTAAGTTTTCATTTTGGGGCTGGACTTGCCCTTTAAGGAACACTCTGCACTCTACTGACACCTTCCAAGGACCTACTGACAGGCTAGATAAATGTCTTAAGTCTAAAGCCTATAGCATAAGATCCATTAAAGCTAGAGACATCGTTCTAGACTGGTTTGAAAGGTATAAGAATTTTTTTTAAATAGAGGGCACTTGTTTGGAGACATATTGCCTTTTAAGGTTCAGATAAGTTGACATCACGCCAATCACATAAGCTGCTGCCGGATTGACCCCTTTTACTCTTCTGTGCACGGAAAAGTCACGCCAAGGGAACAAAGAAAATCCACTTGGATAAAAGCATTATCGTTGGAAAACAATAGAAAGGCCTTGACATCTGTCGGCACTTTAGAATTCATCATCGTGTCATCAAACTCGCGTTGGTGGACTGACTAGCGAAATATAATTGAAAGCCGTTTTCAATTTGTGCCCCCAATTTTCGGTGACTCAAAGTAATTGATCCTGCTCGTGAGATTTCATTCTTGAGTTCAAACAGCTCTGCAGTGTTTCCCATATTTAAAAAGGATCCGATGTGTAATGAGAACAGGATCAGCTTTAAACCAAAGAGAGGTTAGATGAGGTGAAGACCAAGGAGATATTCTCTGTGTCAGCAGTCCACTGACTGGCAGGTTATATCATTTGGGATTCTTGGGTTGGACTGGATGGACGTGTGTCTTTATTCAACCTCAAATACTATGCTATAACTTAGCTGTCACAGAGGCCAACATACTCTTCTATACCAATTAGTATGTCACTTCTGTCCCTTCTAATGATATATACCAAACTATATTGGACATTAGAAATCTATAAATTGATATTTCTAATGTTAAAGAATTGATAACATGTTAAATAAAGTTCTAAAGACAAATTTCCTGTAGACCAGACATATTAAGCAATATGCATTCATTTTGGATATTTATGGAGGCACTATAGAAAATAATATGTACTAATTCATGTAGATCTACACTAAACTATATTTTGCCTTTTTTGTTTCCTTCAAAAATCATGTAGCAGCTGACATTTTTTATGACATCAAAATTTGGTGTGGCAATAATAGTGTCAACACTAATGTTTGAAACAACCTTGCATTTAAGAATTAAAATAAAAATGTGTGCAACGTGGAGGGGCCAATGAATAATGACAAAACAATTTAATTAGTAACAATTTTTTGTTACCCAAAACCTTTTTTGTTCTGAAAATCCTTTTCCTTTAGACCATCACTTTATATCCTTCAGTTGCTATTGGATATTTATGTAGGCACTGTACAAATGTATGTGTTCCGATATTCATTTCCTTGAAGAAAGGCATATTTGGTTGCACTAAAATGATAATTTGTGACAGATAAACAAACAAATTGACACGTCTTCTTGCAAATAAGCAGCAGCATGTGAAGCTGATGTCCATGGAAGTTTTGCAAATGAAAGTTCTATCACATGGAAGACCCATCACTGAGAATCTGAGAACGGCAAATTCTCAAAGCCAATTTCTTTCAAGTATCGTTTACACCGACTTCAATCATTCGCTTTCCCCCTCGGGCGATAGAAATTTAAATTAGTGTTTGTGGTTTTGAACAAAAGTCTCTTCTGCTAACAAATCTTTTGGAAAGGAAACATCAGAGTGACTTGATCTTTTTTACATCCTTCAAGTGTTTCTCGGGAGAAATAAGAAATGGGTTTTTTTTTGTGTCAGAAATGATTAGAAGCCTTATAGTGATTATAAAATAACTATGGATTTTCTGCCTGTTGTGAATTGTAACATAATGTGGGAACCAAGGGAACAAGACGTATCTGACCATTTAAGACACATTTTTTAGACTCGGTTTTTAGAGGATCTTTTGTAGCAAGTATTTTGCTATTGGGGGAAGCTGTTTGGATCTTCTAATTAGTTTACTGCTCCGGAATATCTTCCAGTTGAGCCCTTGGTTTGTTATGTCTATGTACTTATCTACCTTCCCCCTCCCTTCCCTCTTCATGCTGGTCTCAGCAATAGTCATTGGCTGCATACTGATGTCCTCATTTTATAGGCTTGCTTATTTGTTGGTTGTTCCTTTTTCTAAGATAGATCGATTAGTTTGGGTGAAGGCCAGTGGTCACTTTCAAGGCAATGCACCAAGAGCTGCCAATTTTCTCCGGTGATATCGATCCTGTGATGTAACCATCACACAATCCTGATTTACATTTTGTAGGACTTTTCAAAGAGAAAACTACAAAAAAAAAAAATTTTTTTAAGTTTTAAAGACAGTGACCTTTATTGCATTGGTATGCATGGCTTAAAGATGGCTTTTAGCGACGGGACTACTAGAGATGGGCAAACCTGCTGAAAGTTCGGTCCGTTTTCGAACATTCAAACTATATGGAAAGTTCAAAAACGGACCCATTAAAGTCAATGGGAGTCAAATAGTTCGAAAAGTTTAAATGAAATACAATTAAAATATCAATGGTAACTTAATGTAAATGGCTGTGGGACCTGGGAAATGGTCTGGGGAACAGGTTCCAATATCCAGAACGTTAAAAAAAAAAAAGAAATCAATTTTATTGTCACACGCGCTACTTTCCAGCTCCCGCGTTTGATTTTCGATAATTATCCCATAATCGATTCGAAGATCGTTTGAATTCAAAAATTATCGAAAGTCCGAGTTCTAGTCCATCTCTAGTTACTAGGCTTGGCACTGCATATATTTCTTTAATCATGGCCAGTTATTGATGTTTATTATAGGTCATTCCTGTATATAAGAAAGAAAGTAGCAATCCAATTAAATAAACCCAATTAAATAAAATCCAATCAAAGTGAAAAAAATATCCTTAATTTCAAATCTGTACAACCGTATTACGCTCCATACCAGCACACATCACACAATTAGCCCCTTTTCAACCAATTTTTCTCTTGTGACCTTAGTCGGGGGCTTATAGGTCTTTTAACATTATAGGTTAAATCTGCATGTTACTTCCAATAAGGTGTTTTATTCTTACAATTTTATTTGAATTTAATTGTTCTGGCGTTCCACAGTGTTTTATGTGGAGATGTCTGCATTGATGAGTTTTGTTTTTTTTAATATTACAGTATAAAAGTAAATCAGTACAATTTAGAATTTAACCAATGGCAACATCAAGGACAACATTCCACTAATATCGCTAAAACTGCACAAAATGTTCTTAGAGAGAAATAAACAACAACTTTAGAATCTGCTCTTGTCATTCTATTCAAGGTTCCTACATGACAAAATGATTGGTTGGAAGCCTTTGGTTCCCTCTAGAACACAACATACAATTCTCACTGTAGGTGATAATCTTCGATTACTAATGATAAAGAACATTTTTATGTTTATTTTTTAGAATATAATATATAAGGTGTAGATGTGACATGGAATATTTACCGTAATATAATATGGTGAGGTGTGAAAGGTCCTTTTAAAGGGTATCTTAAAGAGTCTTACCTTTATGTTAAACCTGCAGGAGACCGGAGCAAAGACAAAACGTACATGCGATCTCGATCCAAACTGACCTCTGCAATGTATACGCCTGTACACACATTGCAAAGGCGCTTCAGGAAATGTCAGAGGAACAGTGGAGAATTAAGAACATGGGTAAAACCTTTAAGCCCTAACTGTATGTTGTCTCACCCACTCACCCACCAGATTGTAAGCTCTTCGGGGCAGGGATCTCATTCCTAATGTGTCAAGGCATGCTGCACTAGAATTTATCCATAATTTACATATATGTGATCTTAACCGAGATATGATATTGTATTTAATTTTTTTTTTATCTGTATAATGGCTTGCACTTATCCCCTTGTTTGTATAATCAGTATTTTATAATGTACAGCGCTGCATACCCAAGTGGCGCTTTATAAATAAAATTATACATACATATATACAACTAAGGTCACACATTTTTAATAAATATATATATTAAATATATTATGAAATATACTGTATTATACATTTATACATTGCAATACAGTGGCTAGTTGACCAAATAAAATAGGGGAGTATCTGTTTTCAAAATATTAATATAAATAAAGGACACTTGGGGAGATTCATTAAAGGTTCTTATCGTTAAAAATGGTGCTAATTTTGCCCCAGCCAATCAGATCTTATTTAACATTTGAAAGCTAACATCTGGAAAAATTAGCACCTACGGTATTTATTAAGAAGTTTTATTGAATCTCACTATTTGTGTCCAAAATATGTACAAATATAACAAGGACATGGTGCAAACATTTAAAACATATTAAAAACATACAGAAAGACATTGTCTAAAATAATCCCATCTACCCAGCTGCATAGGTACACAATATTTTTCTATGTACAACAAATTAAAAACTGCCATTTTTCTACAATTTTTATTTTTCCTTTTTGATTGACTCTTGCAGCTGTTTGAAAATGGACTCCTTTTGCAGAATACAAAGCTGCCAAACAGATGATATTTTGAAAGAAAAATGTATTTGTTACCATGAACAAAAATGTAAAAAGCCATTTTACATATCAGCCAACATTGTTTTACTGTGCTAACATTATTATATTATCAACCGGGTTAGCCATTACAGCACCAATGAAATATTGTAGGTAAAGTTCTGTTAAGCTGGTGGCATTTCATGGATTTTCAGGTTGCATATGAACAATTCCTGAGGTTTGTGCCCTTCATTCCCCTGGCATTATTTCCCAAAATAATTTCTCCCTGGTCCAATAAATGTGTAGGCATATAACCAGATATGTTTTTCCGTCTTAAGTGATTGTGATGCATACAGCAAACAAACCCAACTGTATCAAGTTTGTCCACACGCAGATTAATTGCAGAATGCAAAAATGATTTGATAAAATGCCAAAGCATTTCCCGCAACCTTTCTAGATCGGCACAGTCTATAATTAAATATTTTCCTTTCCTGATCTAAAGTTCAGCCCTTCCTTATTTAGTGAGTTTTAGGCAGATTTAGCTGTTTAGCAATTTGGCATAATTCCGCCGCCTGATGCCCATCTGTTTTTTTCCCCTGAATCTACTCCCCCCCCCCTTATATCTACCATTATAAATTCATATCTTGAATTGACTAGGGCCATTAATACATTACTTAAAAAGCCAGTAAAATAATATGACCCACTGTCTTAAGGGGATGTGATCCTTGCATGTTTTTCATCCACTACACTACCCCAGTATGGGAAGTTCTAAAGAAAACTACATACCCACAGCTCTTTTTAAATATTAATCCGCCATGCCTAGCCTCTTCCCCCAATAGACGCCAATAAGATCCAATCCATATATTAAAAAAAAAAAATCTGCATTAGGACGCCAAACTTCAGCCGTGCTTACTCAAAACAAGCTTTATTGCCTGTAGTTATTTTTTTGACAGACTTAGAAAAATAAAGGTTTATAAAAAATGTTTACATTGAAAAAATAAATAGTTTACATTGACATAATATGAATTAATTTTCCCAATAAATAAACATTTACAACAAGTATTTCTTTTATATCTTTAAAACTCTCAACAATTGCTGAGCATGTCTCTGGGATTATTATGCCAAATAACTGTTGAAATGCCAAATCTAAGCTTTAAGTCCAAGATAACGTAAGGTCTATCAGCTCTACTCTGGGGAGAAAGCTTTTCTCATACGAGCAAGTAGACCCTGGAAACAAGAATCTGACATGTTTTTTGATAGTCTTCAGAGATGGCAGATGCAGATTTCTAAGTAAACTTTCATCAAAGATGATGTCTCTGTTTAGGAGCCAATCTTTGCTCCACGGGCTTTTTCCACATTTTTTCCCCCTGTTGTCCTAGAAGGTACAATAATGCAATTGCAATTTTCTTTGTTGTGTAGTGGAAGGACATTTTTGTTTGTGAAGAATAGGGAACGCACAGTTGAGGAACAAAGATTCATACGCTTCTGCCTTAACCCCCTATTTGTGTAATTAGGCCGACGTACACGTTTTTGCACAAATAATTTTCACAGCACATGTTCGCTCACAGTACAGTAATTTTCACTGCCTCACAGTACAGTAATTTTCACTGCACATGTTCGCTCACAGTACAGTTCACATTACACGTGTCCATGAACAACCCTGCTGATAGTGTGTGTACACAGTCGATTGTATGGCTGGTTAGACTGTCATTACCATTCATCTACAACAATCTAAATCTTGGTACAAATGTAACAAAGTACCCTAGGTACTATAAATAGCCGGAATGGCAAGGAATGATACATTTTTTGACCATTTGGTTAATTAAACATATGCTCAGCACCAATGTGTCTCTTTGTTTAATACTGATGCCTGGCAGTGATATGTTTCTATGTTCTCCCTGTGATATATAATACATTTGATACAATTCTATATGTGTAGAAATAATACAAGTAGAAGATCTACACTAACAATAGAAATCTACTGATGAATGGATTTGAGAATCATATTGTTTAAATGAACGCGTCACATGGTAGTACAGTCATTGGAGATCTCTTCATTCTGTATGATGCACATGTTGCCTTCTTTGGTCCACTCCTCTATGGCAGTAGGTATGTTTGTACACATTCCACATAAGAGCCAGTTGGTTTTACCCACTCTTTCAATGCCATTATCCTCAGTCTTATTTCTACTTTTCTTCTCCAAAATGTTCAATTTAGGCAGTTGTGCTAAGGTGCACGAAATCTCTTCACGGTCATGAATAGATCAGGACGTATTAATGGATTTACCAACCATTTAGATTAAGACTGTTGTGCAGTATATCCAACCTGCTTGACCTGAGGAAGAGAGAAGTGTATCTCTCGAAAGCTTGTCTGTAAAAATATTTTTACCAAATGTAAGCAGGAATCTAGTTTTAACCTATTAGATCAAATTGCTTAAATCAATAAAAAGATGGATGTGTATTGCTTAGTCTTACATTGCCAAAATGAAAGAGGATATCCGTGTTGTTACTTTAAATGGAGTTGCTCTTTGATTCCACTTTTCTTACCCCCCCCCAAAAAAAACCTCTCAAAATCTCACTCTCCTAGGTAAATCCCAGGATATCACCACCAAGCTGTCCATCTGTCCTATGTTACAAGCTCTTTAAAGCTTGTGCTATCTGTCCCTGTGACTGATTCTATGACTTTCATGACAATCTGCATGGAAAAGTGACCTGTCACTGGTTACAGATTTAATAGGTTTGCCATATATAGGAGGTGACCTCAAACACAAATTACTCCAAGTGGAGACTATTTGGATGAAAAAACTTACAGGGTTATTCAATAAAAGTTCTTATCGTTACAAATGGTGCTAATTTTGCCCCAACCAATCAGATGTTATTTAACATTTGAAAGCTAACTTTTGACTGGTTGGGGCAAAATGATCATAATTTTTAATAAGAACTTTTATTGAATCTCCCTGCTTATACCTTACAACCAACAGGTCTAACTGAATCATCTTCCATTAAACCATTTTTGTAACAGGGTATAAATTATATTTTGTTAAAAAAAATGTAAGCTAATTTATTGCTACATTGGTACATTTGTTTATTTCTTCACAGGACTCCTCTTTTGATTAATAGATTTGAGAAGGTACTGATTATAATTGTTGAATCAATAGCATTGTTTTTATACCATTGCTTTTTTATAGATGTGTCATTTCTATCATGCAGCAAGCAGTATAATAACATTTGTTCATATAGGTTTTAACTTTTCATACTGTTTTTATCCATTTATACACTTTTGATATGAATTATACACAAAGGTCTTTTTACAGTTTATTATATGGTTTTACTATATCTGCATCGGCACTTTACGTGCTTTATTTTTAGATGAAGAATTGCTCACCGTTTAACAAGGCACTTTAAGATGGACTCTGGACAACACTAATGGACGACCAATTATGGACGCTGTGCTGAGGGGGTGGGGTTTGCTGGGTTGCACAGACTTAAATTGTTTCACTTTTTCAATTGTACAATTGTTCGACAAAGGACTATTACTAGTCCGAAACATGTTGCATTAAACTGATTGCAGAATAATTCTGTATGGTGTCTTCTTCATTTCCAGTTTATTTAAGTTGCCATATATAGTCTACACATAATACATGACATATTCAATAGGGTAAAAATGGAAGTGTGACTTCTTTGTTTTTTTAATTTAATATCATTTCCATTTTTTGAAATATAATATTCTCTTTTGCTTATCTGTCTACGTAACAGCCTCGCTATAGCAGTAGCACCAGATTGTATCTGGCTTGTTAATTTATGGGTACCCCTTACTTTGTGGAACCACTATGACCAGGTTTCTGTTGAAAAAGTTTATAGAATTGAAATATTCATTGTGTAATCTGATCAGATCGTTTACATAAGATCATAATCCAGGACAAAAACATTTTCAGTGAGTAAGTTTTGTTTTTCTGTATCCAAGAACTTTTCTCCTAATTGGATTTAGTAGCATCGGCTACTTCAGAAAGGAGGAAGTCTAGAGGATGAAGACCAGAAACAGAGAGAAAGGGTGAAGGTTGTAATTCAACAAATAAGTCAATAGTGGTAAGAGTCCAAGGTTTTAGAAGACAAGAGGCAGAAGTCTTATATCCGAATAGATGGCCGCCAAACTAAGCAGTTTTATAATTTAAAAGTCTGTGTTTTCTCCCAGATACCTTGCTTGTTTGTTAAAGGACATAATGGTTATGAAGTTAAGAAGGGATGTAGTTTATACCGAAAGGAGGAGAAGGAGAGCATCCGCAGGGCTCGGTGAGGGTTCCATTTTTAAAGAGCATGAATATACTACAAATGTTTATGATCCGTAGGGCCAATTCGATAGCAAGCAATTCATAGTTCTGTTCAGAGGAGGAACATTTTTTGATAAATGATCATAGGGATATAACTTTCCACCAGTTACCTGCTCACATTTTGGTTGTGTCCAAATCAATAAAATAACCATAGGGAGACAAGGAGACCTTTAGTGAATTGTTTGAAATAATTAGCTAATCCAGTAAACCTCTATTTCCTCAAGGTCCGTACACACCTGCAATTGTCGGGGGCGACTCGCAATGTGTCCTGAATGGTTTCAATTAGCTATCAGTACGGTCAGGTGAAACCGCCATTTGGTTGGGCCTTTCCTTCTTTATTTTGCAATATTGCAATTGATCTTTGGAAATCCTGAAAAAAGGACAAAGTCAATAAGAGTGGCTTGTGTCGCAGTGGGGAAATGGGCGTGGTCACGTGTGTGGGTGTGGTTGAGTGGAAGGGGTATGATTACATTTTAATAGCAAAAGATTTTTAAAAGGATATACTTACGATATACTTACCTCCCTCTTCTCCACACCTGAATAGTACCCAGGGTGAGGACTTAAACAGCTAGGTCCTCATCCCTTAGTTCTTCTTAGAACTGCAGCATTACTTACCTAAACATGCCTTGGCTGCTCTGGTCATGTCTGCATCTTTGGGTCCATCAGCAACAAATCCAATCAAAAGACGCACTCTGCAAGAAGCTCAGCTTCTCATTGGCAACATCATAAACATCATAAAGATGGAAGAGGGACTTTCAGTACTTACACAGTTTACAATGTACCCCTACTGTAAATAATTAAGATATTATATGCCAATATATCATATGTGAGGAGTTATGTGCCCATATATAGGTACAAAGAGACAGGCTGAGTTATACAGGGAACTCTGGGTACCACTTGTGTATAATAAGGGATAGTGTGTCCCCTACTGTAAATTATAAGGATATTAGAAGTCACTGAGGAGTTCTGTGTCTATATAAAGGTACAAGGACACAGACTGAGTTATACAGGGAACTCTGGGTACCACTCATGTATTATACTCACAGTACAGTAATTTTCACTGCACATGTTCGCTCACAGTACAGTTCACATTACACGTGTCCATGAACAACCCTGCTGATAGTGTGTGTACACAGTCGATTGTATGGCTGGTTAGACTGTCATTACCATTCATCTACAACAATCTAAATCTTGGTACAAATGTAACAAAGTACCCTAGGTACTATAAATAGCCGGGAATGGCAAGGAATGATAAATTTTTTGACCATTTGGTTAATTAAACATATGCTCAGCACCAATGTGTCTCTTTGTTTAATACTGATGCCTGGCAGTGATATGTTTCTATGTTCTCCCTGTGATATATAATACATTTGATACAATTCTATATGTGTAGAAATAATACAAGTAGAAGATCTACACTAACAATAGAAATCTACTGATGAATGGATTTGAGAATCATATTGTTTAAATGAACGCGTCACATGGTAGTACAGTCATTGGAGATCTCTTCATTCTGTATGATGCACATGTTGCCTTCTTTGGTCCACTCCTCTATGGCAGTAGGTATGTTTGTACACATTCCACATAAGAACCAGTTGGTTTTACCCACTCTTTCAATGCCATTATCCTCAGTCTTATTTCTACTTTTCTTCTCCAAAATGTTCAATTTAGGCAGTTGTGCTAAGGTGCACGAAATCTCTTCACGGTCATGAATAGATCAGGACGTATTAATGGATTTACCAACCATTTAGATTAAGACTGTCGTGCAGTATATCCAACCTGCTTGACCTGAGGAAGAGAGAAGTGTATCTCTCGAAAGCTTGTCTGTAAAAATATTTGTACCAAATGTAAGCAGGAATCTAGTTTTAACCTATTAGATCAAATTGCTTAAATCAATTAAAAAGATGGATGTGTATTGCTTAGCCTTACATTGCCAAAATGAAAGAGGATATCCGTGTTGTTACTTTAAATGGAGTTGCTCTTTGATTCCACTTTTCTTACCCCCCCCCAAAAAAAACCTCTCAAAATCTCACTCTCCTAGGTAAATCCCAGGATATCACCACCAAGCTGTCCATCTGTCCTATGTTACAAGCTCTTTAAAGCTTGTGCTATCTGTCCCTGTGACTGATTCTATGACTTTCATGACAATCTGCATGGAAAAGTGACCTGTCACTGGTTACAGATTTAATAGGTTTGCCATATATAGGAGGTGACCTCAAACACAAATTACTCCAAGTGGAGACTATTTGGATGAAAAAACTTACAGGGTTATTCAATAAAAGTTCTTATCGTTACAAATGGTGCTAATTTTGCCCCAACCAATCAGATGTTATTTAACATTTGAAAGCTAACTTTTGACTGGTTGGGGCAAAATGATCATAATTTTTAATAAGAACTTTTATTGAATCTCCCTGCTTATACCTTACAACCAACAGGTCTAACTGAATCATCTTCCATTAAACCATTTTTGTAACAGGGTATAAATTATATTTTGTTAAAAAAAATGTAAGCTAATTTATTGCTACATTGGTACATTTGTTTATTTCTTCACAGGACTCCTCTTTTGATTAATAGATTTGAGAAGGTACTGATTATAATTGTTGAATCAATAGCATTGTTTTTATACCATTGCTTTTTTATAGATGTGTCATTTCTATCATGCAGCAAGCAGTATAATAACATTTGTTCATATAGGTTTTAACTTTTCATACTGTTTTTATCCATTTATACACTTTTGATATGAATTATACACAAAGGTCTTTTTACAGTTTATTATATGGTTTTACTATATCTGCATCGGCACTTTACGTGCTTTATTTTTAGATGAAGAATTGCTCACCGTTTAACAAGGCACTTTAAGATGGACTCTGGACAACACTAATGGACAACCAATTATGGACGCTGTGCTGAGGGGGTGGGGTTTGCTGGGTTGCACAGACTTAAATTGTTTCACTTTTTCAATTGTACAATTGTTCGACAAAGGACTATTACTAGTCCGAAACATGTTGCATTAAACTGATTGCAGAATAATTCTGTATGGTGTCCTCTTCATTTCCAGTTTATTTAAGTTGCCATATATAGTCTACACATAATACATGACATATTCAATAGGGTAAAAATGGAAGTGTGAATTCTTTGTTTTTTTAATTTAATATCATTTCCAATTTTTGAAATATAATATTCTCTTTTGCTTATCTGTCTACGTAACAGCCTCGCTATAGCAGTAGCACCAGATTGTATCTGGCTTGTTAATTTATGGGTACCCCTTACTTTGTGGAACCACTATGACCAGGTTTCTGTTGAAAAAGTTTATAGAATTGAAATATTCATTGTGTAATCTGATCAGATCGTTTACATAAGATCATAATCCAGGACAAAAACATTTTCAGTGAGTAAGTTTTGTTTTTCTGTATCCAAGAACTTTTCTCCTAATTGGATTTAGTAGCATCGGCTACTTCAGAAAGGAGGAAGTCTAGAGGATGAAGACCAGAAACAGAGAGAAAGGGTGAAGGTTGTAATTCAACAAAAAAGTCAATAGTGGTAAGAGTCCAAGGTTTTAGAAGACAAGAGGCAGAAGTCTTATATCTGAATAGATGGCCGCCAAACTAAGCAGTTTTATAATTTAAAAGTCTGTGTTTTCTCCCAGATACCTTGCTTGTTTGTTAAAGGACATAATGGTTATGAAGTTAAGAAGGGATGTAGTTTATACCGAAAGGAGGAGAAGGATAGCATCCGCAGGGCTCGGTGAGGGTTCCATTTTTAAAGAGCATGAATATACTACAAATGTTTATGATCCGTAGGGCCAATTCGATAGCAAGCAATTCATAGTTCTGTTCAGAGGAGGAACATTTTTTGATAAATGATCATAGGGATATAACTTTCCACCAGTTACCTGCTCACATTTTGGTTGTGTCCAAATCAATAAAATAACCATAGGGAGATAAGGAGACCTTTAGTGAATTGTTTGAAATAATTAGTTAATCCAGTAAACCTCTATTTCCTCAAGGTCCGTACACACCTGCAATTGTCGGGGGCGACTCGCAATGTGTCCTGAATGGTTTCAATTAGCTATCAGTACGGTCAGGTGAAACCGCCATTCGGTTGGGCCTTTCCTTCTTTATTTTGCAATATTGCAATTGATCTTTTTCTGGCATTTTCCAAAGGATCACTTCTTAGTACCAAAGGAGGCTGGAAACATCCCCAGACATATATACTACACACAGTATTCCATAAACTTTCCATAATAACAAGACCATAAAGAGGGCAAATGCAGTCCTCCCAACATTTGGAAATCCTGAAAAAAGGACAAAGTCAATAAGAGTGGCTTGTGTCGCAGTGGGGAAATGGGCGTGGTCACGTGTGTGGGTGTGGTTGAGTGGAAGGGGTATGATTACATTTTAATAGCAAAAGATTTTTAAAAGGATATACTTACAATATACTTACCTCCCTCTTCTCCACACCTGAATAGTACCCAGGGTGAGGACTTAAACAGCTAGGTCCTCATCCCTTAGTTCTTCTTAGAACTGCAGCATTACTTACCTAAACATGCCTTGGCTGCTCTGGTCATGTCTGCATCTTTGGGTCCATCAGCAACAAATCCAATCAAAAGACACACTCTGCAAGAAGCTCAGCTTCTCATTGGCAACATCATAAACATCATAAAGATGGAAGAGGGACTTTCAGTACTCACACAGTTTACAATGTACCCCTACTGTAAATAATTAAGATATTATATGCCAATATATCATATGTGAGGAGTTATGTGCCCATATATAGGTACAAAGAGACAGGCTGAGATATACAGGGAACTCTGGGTACCACTTGTGTATAATAAGGGATAGTGTGTCCCCTACTGTAAATTATAAGGATATTAGAAGTCACTGAGGAGTTCTGTGTCTATATAAAGGTACAAGGACACAGACTGAGTTATACAGGGAATTCTGGGTACCACTCATGAATTATAAGTGATAATGTATCCCCTACTGTAAATTATAAGGATATTAGAAGTCACTGATTAGTTCTGTGTCTATGTAAAGGTACAAGGACACAGACTGAGTTATACAGGGAACTCTGTGTACCACTCGTGTATTATAAGAGATAATGTATTCACTACTGTAGATTAGAAGGATATTAGAAGTCACTGAGGAGTTCTGTGTCTGTATAAAGGTACAAGGACCCTGGCTGAGTTATACAGGGAACTCTGGGCACCACTCATGTATTATAAGGGATAATGTATCCCTTACTGTAAATTATAAGGATATTAGAAGTGACTGAGGAGTTGTGTGTCTATATAAAGGACAAAAAAAACTGTGCACACCAGTCTTGCAAATAAAAGGTGTTTATTCAGACATTAAGTCCAACACCACACGTAACGTTTCTGTGCTATGTGCACCTTCATCAGACATGAACAAACATTAAAAGAGCGAACCGCCCCTTAAATAGACTAGAGACAGATGGCCATCTAGAGGCTACTCACATAAAAAACATTCATATGTCACATTTAAAGGGTAAATAACCTCCATATAAAAATTACAAAAGACATTATTTTTATTATTCCAACATATACATTTAGAGATAAAAACATGAAAGTACCATCAGTGTAGATGAATCTACCCTATCTTTTGGGCAAAACATGAAAGGCAAAGATTAATATTAAGACCCTTTGGTTGTACCATTTGTAATGTAAAAATCCAATATGCTTCTCTCCTCAGGCTAGCATTCTGACGATCACCACATCTGTGTAATGGTGGGATCTGGTCAATGACCAACCCACGTAAATCAGATCCCTGATGCTTAGCAGTGCAGAAATGTGAAGCCACAGGGGGATCATCATTACGGGCAATGCCATTTCCTACTTTTGCTAAGGCAATTTTGAAGTCACTCCTGTTGCGTTGGAATCTCCGCTTGAAGGACCTGATGTCTTTCCCACATAGACTAGCGAACATGGACATTTTAACATGTACACACAAAAATCCGTGTTACAGTTAAAATAAGCCGAAATCTTAAAAACACGTCCCGAATAGGGATGATTGAATGTGTTACCAACCATAAGGGCATTGCAATTGCTGCATTTAAAGTTTTAGATTAAAAAACAAAAGGAGCTTTTCTATATTTAGTCACTGGGTCTGCCTGCACCAATTTACTATGTAAAGAGCGTCCTTTGGAATAGACACAGAGAGGTTTATGGCATGTCTCCTGGCCCAGAGTATGATCTCCCTCAATGGATGGCCAGAATCTGTTAAGATTATGTTTAATCATTTGTGGCCCAGTTGAGTAATGCTGGACAAATGATACACCTGGAATAGGTCTACATCCAATTTTAGGTCTAGTTAAATTAGTAAGGACCTCATTTAACATAGAATTCGAATAGTTCCTTGCTGTGAATTTATTAGCCATCTTCTTAGTCTGAAAGACCTGGTCATCAGGGTCAGAGCAGATCCTGGCAACTCGTGTAAACTGGGACTGTGGCAGGCCCTTAAAAATGTGGGGTGGATGAAAACTGTCCCTATGTAGGAGAGTGTTACGGTCAGTTGGCTTAGTAAAGAGAGTCGTGTGCACACATCCATCACGTATGAGAACCTTAACATCAAGATAGTGAATGGTCTCCTTTGAAATATCAACAGTTAATTTAATCCGTTCATCCAATGTATTAAAGAATTTAACAAATTCATGGGGCTGCTCAAGTGACCCTGACCAAATAATGAACAGGTCGTCTATATAACGCCAGAATTCGATGACATAGTTCTTAAACAATGAGTGTGGGTACACCCTATTCTCCTCAAGAAAGCCCACAAACAAATTGGCATAGGAAGGTGCCATCGGACTGCCCATAGCCGTACCTACTGCCTGTCGGAAGAAATCACATTCACTTATGCGGCTATGATATAATCCATGACAGTCGGTACCAAGGGGGCAGAGTTATCCACTGTAAATAACCCGGAGTAAACTGTGTACCAAACATAAATGTACCTTAAATTATTCAGTAGGGGGCACGTCAACGGATCGCGGGGGTCGGATAAGTATACGACTACTAAATATCCTTAATAATGTTATATATGGGGTAGTACATTATCACGATTATAATACATTAGTGAGTACCAATGTGTCCCTGTAGAACTCACTCATGTCTCCCTGTAACCCTTTATTATGTTCCACGGACAGAGAATACGAATCAGTATATTTAGGGTAGTATTCTTATAATAGTGTCAGGTAGTGAGGGGGGAGGCCCCATTAATGCGGGGCCTATATAATATATGAGTGGTCCCAAAAAGCAGATTCCCTGTAAAATAACTCGTCTGTTCCATTTGTACCATTAATATGGAACACGAACGTCCTCATGCTTCTAATATTCTATTTACATAGGGGATACATTGACCCTTATAAATAAACATGAGTGGTACACGGGGGGGCGGACAGACGTTCCCTAATATATAGGGACTCCGTCCCTAAAAGTGTCCTTGGTGTAAACCTTGTATGGATAGACAACAAGAAGCTCCTCCAGTTGACTTCTAGGAATCTCGCATTATAGATTGACACCAGTAGGGGATACATAGATCGCCTCATAATAAATACAACATGATTGTACCCATAGTTTCCCTGTATACTCGTCTTGTCCTTGGGTACCATTAATATGGACGACAGCGGGTGGACCCCCTCAGGTGGGACTTCTAGAAAACAGTCTTATAATTTACAGTAGGGGAATCATTAAGTCCGCTTATAATACATGAGTACTGGTACACGGCAGACAATTCAAACCTGTAAGTAAACGTCCAGTGTCGTATGTCCGTGTGGTGTAAAACTTTGAATTAGACAGAACGCCCGCCAGGACTGACTTCTATAACCTATAAGTTAAAACGTAAAGGGATAAGCATTCTCCCTTATAGTACGATGAGTGGTACAGGAATTTCAACTGTGAGTAACTCAAGGGAAAGAGCTGTGTTCACATATTGTAAAACAAATTGACATAATAAGAGCAAACAGGGGAGAACTCCTGCAGTGTGGTTCTACATATCCTTATAGGGATTTCCCATCGAGAAGGGACACATTCATCCCTTAGTATAAATGAAGTGGTTACGCCATGTTCCGCGTGGTAATCATCAGTCTTTTGGCCTGTGTACCTTTATATAAGAACACATACATCCGGGAAATTGACACATATACAAGTACTCTTATGGACTGTACAGTCATGGTGGATACACAATTCATCCCTTCGTATACGTGATGAGTACCCAGAGTTAAACCTGGTAATAAGAAAAAAAAAACATCAGGTGGCCTGTGTGTCCTTGTAGCCGGTATTATATAGACAAACAGGACCCTCCGTGGACAGTAGATATATCTTGCAGAAGTGGAAGTACAGTAGGTGAGGACACATTATCCCTTAGGGAATACTGCATGGTAGAAACCCATCGAGTTGTTCCTGTAGTACACTCAGTCATGGTGGTAGCCTTGACAACAGAAAAGGGAAAAATTTAGTAGTAGAACCGAACGTCCTCAGTGCCAGGGGTGGACAACTCCTTAAATAATGGGGATTATACAGAATAGACGAAGAGGAGGTACATATAATGCCCATATAATAACCTGATTGAGGATACCGAGGGGGGACAGACTCAGTTCGCCATGGAGGGAATACACATCAGGGTCCTGATGCGCTTGTGAAACCTTAGGTAAACTAGACAAAGCCGAACTCCTCTGCACTAATCTAGATAGTGCCTTGAATAATTTACAGTAGGGATACATAATAGTCCCTTATAAGTACAGGAAAAGGTGGTACGCACCCCAGCAAAGTATAGTCCCATGTATAAACTCAAGAAATCGGATAAGTCCCAAATATTGTCGCGTGAGATAAAGAGGCAACAGAAACTCCTATCAGGGGAAAAATGTCCTTCTAATGGTCCTTATAAATAGCGTAGGTAAGGATACAATTATCACCATTATAATACATGGAAAGTAGAGTAACACATAATGATTTCCCTTATAACTCGCGATCTTTTTACATTAGATACCTTAAAATCGTAGAACCAAGAAACTCCTCAGTGACATATGATATGCGTCGTAATTTTACAAGTAGGGGGATACATTATCTAATCTAAATACATACAGATAGAAGATACCAAAGCAGAGTTCCCTTTATAACTCAGTCGGGTATATCCCTATTGTACCGGTATAAATATAGGTAAGCAACAGAGGGACCCCTCATATGACATATACATATCTGAATTTACATGTTAGGAGTGGATCATTATCGGCCGATAATACAAATGAAGTGATGTAGCCGGCAGTAGCGTTACATAGATATCAGGCACAGTCCTAGATTCTATGAAAATAAAACCTGGTTATGATAGAACAACGAGGGAGGACTCCTCATGACAATAAATATCCTATAAATTTACAGATATGGGATACATTATCGAGGGGGAAAAAAAAGAAGAAAGCCTTACTCAATACACATGAAGTTGTATTAACACCCTAACGATGTTCGACAACATGTATAAGAAAAAGAGCTCAGGAAAAAGTCTGATTTCATTGTACTTTAAATATAGACACGAGAACTGCCTAGGTGACTTCGTAGATTCCTTGAATAAATTTCCAGTAGGGATACATTATCCCTTATAATACATGAGTGGTACCCAAAGTTCTCCTGTACTCAGTCTGTGTCCTTGTACCTTTATAGACACAGACCCTCAGTGCCTTCTATATCCTTATAATTTAACAGTAGGGGATACATTATCCCTTATATACATGAGTGGTACCCAGAGTTCCCTGTATAACTCCGTCTGTGTCCGTGTACCTTATAGCTGGACACAGAACTCCTCAGTGACATATAATATCTTTAATTTTACAGTAGGGGATACATTGTATTAATGTGTAAGTACTGAAAGCCTCCACTTATGTTTATATGCAAGAGAAGCGAGCTTCTTGGCAGATAGCACAGTCTTTGATTGGTTTGTGCTGATGGACCCCAAAGATGACAGACATGACCAGTAGCAGCAAGGCTAGTTATGGTATAAGCTCCTGCTGCAGTTACTAAGAAGAAACTAGGGAGAGGAACCTAGCTGTTTTAAATCCTCACCCCGTGGTAACTATCAGTTGTGGAGAAGCGACGGTAAGTATGTCTTGAGAACATGTCTCGCCAATCACTTTTGCGGCAGCCAGTCGAAGGCCCCTCTGCTATGCTTCCGTGCTGAAAAGGCATGGAAGACGAGCCGAAGGCAGGCCTGGAACTAAGCCTTGTAAGTATATTTAGCTGCCGGATTTAAAGCCAATTGAACCATGCGAGGTCCGAGGTTATGGTGCTTTTTTCCCATTAGCAACAAGACATACCCTTTAAAAAACCTTTTTCGGTATTGTAATTTTGTTATGGGGTTGCAAGGAAGATACAAAACAACACACTTCTTCCTTGAACTCTGCTTGGTAGAAGTTAAGAGAAGGGTAACTGGAAGTAGAGTTTACAGAAACCACCACACTCAGATCATTATTTGATGTTTGACTCCCACACCCTTTAGATCACAAGCTGGTATCATCAAACCCTGCAACAACAGAGCCCGAGAACATCCCACTACAACAGACGCGAGGGCTAACGAAATGGAAACATCTCAGAGTAGCCCTTAAAGCTTGTGGATATCCAGACTGGGCCACTTTGTCACAAGAAGGTAGAAGGACAGAAATCAACACGAAACCAACCAACAGTGAAGGGAAAGCAGACATGAGAAAGAACATGGTCGCCCCTATGTAGCAGGGGTCACTCCGAAATTAAAGGCATGTCCACCCGTGTAAAGGTTTTTTTATATAACATTCCCCCTGTCCCCCAGCCCCAACCGCTATATTTTCTATGTTAAAAGTGCCCCAAACTTACTTACCTTCCCTCTTTCCTCCGCCGCCCTCCAGTCCCTCTGCTTCGAGAAAATGCAAGGCAGAGGGGCTGGAACCGGCAGTCGCGTCTGTGATTGCTGAGGGGCAGCCATCGCGACCGGCTGCCGAAGTTCGGTGCGGCGGATGGACGTAGTAATTTTGGGGCACTTTCTAATAATAAAAATACGGTTGGGGCTGGGGGACGGGGGAATGTGATATTAAAAGGGCTTTATGCTAGGGGAGGAATCTCTAATCGGGAGGAGAGGGAGGGTGGGGAGAAGGGCTGAGTACCTTCCAAACTTCTCCCGGAGGCCAGATAGGAGCAGAGTCCATATGGACTCTGGCTATCCTCTGGTGGGCCAGTTTTTGTGACTTTGGGGGGACTACCGAAACACATGGAAGCTGGGGATGTGGGTAAGGCGATAAACTAGCACTACACACTGGTGCCATTCTGGGGGGATTATATTTTTTTGGGTGGACATGCCCTTTAACATATTGGCAAAGGAACGTGACTGGTTCAAGAGAAGTGTCAGGAGGCCATTTATGTTAAAATAAAGAAACCAAGATTAAATAGAGGTGGGGGGGGTTTGACACCACTGTCTGCCATTTACATGCTTGTTTTGACACCCTGGGCATTCCTATAACACCTCTTTATCCACTATGCAAGATATTATCTACATCTGGGACCAAGCACATGCAAGAGACCCCGGCAATCTACTACTGTGCTCTTCTAACTCGCTGGAGCCAAGTCACACACAAACTTCTAAACCTAGAACTGAACACACAGGTGCTTCCATAAAAATATTGCCCCTCTGTTTCAGAAATCTGTGCCATCAAAGGCAGCAAAAGCTAGTGACTGAAGACCAATAAAGGACCAACAGACTCCAGTGGGAGGCAATAAATCCTGTTTTTCTAGTAGTGAGGATAAGGACATTGTTTATTCTTTGAAAACTTTATAGTGAAGTACTTGCTTAAAATGTTTTTTTTTACTAAATACCCTGCACTTTTTGCAACTTGGCAATCCCGATAACTGACAATTATATTTTATACTGGTTTTTTTTCTCTCTTCAGATCTCAAGATCTCAGTGGTGGCCTCTAATGTGCTCATTTTCTTCTGACTGTTTACTACGTATATACTCAATTCTGATCCGCGTATGGAGTTGAGGTACCTTATTTTTACCTGAAAAATGATAAAACTGGTTGACTTCGATATAAGGTCGAGGGTAGAATTATGATCACTACTGCCTTCTGATTTTGTATTGGTTTTGAGCTTTAGTTGCCCCTTTAAAATTGGCAGTAGAATTCCCATACAGTAGTCCTATAACGAATAGTCCAATCAGTATTGCTATTACTGTATGGGAATTCTTGCGTCCATTTAAAGGGCAACTAAGCCTCAAACATACAGAATCCAAGGAATCTTTTTCAATAATAGATACCATCCTCCTGATTCTGTATTTTTTTGAGGCATTAGTTTGACATTTAAATGGCAGTATCCAATACGTAACATTCTTTAGTTGCTGGAGTTGTAGTTTCCCAACATCGCAGGGGCAAAGGAATTGGTGGGTTAATGTATGGGATTACTGCCCACCCACCCTTAGATCCCCCCATTCAGTGTTAACTTGCCTGGGCACTCTTTCAATTCTTCGGTCTTTAATCTAGAAATCCTGTCTGCCGCTCGCTCCGCATATCACTGATCTTCTGCCGCCTGTCGGCACTACTGGTGCCGGAAAGAAGACAGACGGGGAAGTAGTGACGCACCGATAGATGAGTGCGGAGCGCACGGAAGCTGGATTTCAGACAAGTGAGGAACTCAAGTATAAGTCGAGGTAGTTTTTCAGGCTATTTAAAGCTAAAAACTTCTGCTTCTAAATCTCTTCTGTCCAGGTGGAATTGGTTGGAAATGTGGTTTTTTTTTATCTAAAAAATGCTCTATTTGGATAGTTTATATCTTGTAATAAAGTTTATTTTAAAGTCAGCTCATATTATTCCTTTATTAGACGAAACACTTTAAAAAGAACACATCATCCGACCATGGTTACTAAAAGCGCTCTTTTGCGGTTCGACAGATCTATGCCTCCCCAATCCTGCCCACTTGACCTACCCATGTGACCACACCTATTTTTCTATGGATTTGGGCCCTCTTTAGGTCCAATGTTGGGGAGTTAAAACCTCCCAACCCCTCCGTCTGGATCATGACGAACCACTCCCTGGAGGCCGCAGGTCTACACGGTCAATGATATGATTAATCACTTTCATTACTGTAATATCATTATTTTTATTGCACTATAACACCATCATCATATTAATAAAAACCCTAAGTGTGAGTCCCTGTGTCCGTTGTGTGTGTGTCACTGCAGTTCCGATGACTCACCACTGAGGGAGAGTCTCTTCAGTTTCCTATTGACTCCACCACTAGCGGGAAGTCTCTCCCTGCCAGTTTCCTATTGACTCACCACTAGAGAGAGAACACAGGAAACACACGGAGTGATAACAGCATTAAAACAGACTGCAGGTAAGGTGCTTGGGACCAGGGTGCACTGTGATTTGGACATAAGGGGGTCCCTGGATTTAGGACATTACCACAGGTAAGGTTGTTGGTAACAAGAAAAAATTGCCGGCACAGATCACTATAGTGTAGAAATAATATATGGGGTGCTCCTACCACTAATAGAAAAGTTAAAAGAGAGAGCATAGTGGTAATATAAGATCACACCCCAGCTGTATCGTACAATAAATTCATTTATTAAGCAAACAACTGGGATATGGTCCAAAAAGTCAGAAAAATACATTAAAACACTTCGCCACCCACCAGTATCAATAAGTGCATCACAATCACACCCGACAATACTACCGGTATAATCATCCATACGGTCATACAACAATGTTACTACATATAATATGGGAGATGATGCAAAGCAGGTATCTCATACATTTATAGCAGTGTATCTACTCATATGCATCTACACGAACAAAAATAACATCAATATGTAGCCCAAAATATGATAGGTATAAGCTAGCTTCCCTACCATGACAATACAGATGAAATAGAGGAGGGAGCACCTCGAAACCAGTGGCCAGCAGACCAACATGACTCTCACTCACCCCTTTGCACCAGTCGGTATGGTCATTATAACAGGAGGGGGGTCGACGAGATAATTAAAAGAAAGACAACTTTTCAATCCAACGGCAAGGCCCAGATAAAGTAACACTGCACCTTAAATAACCTTGAGTGCATATGGCAAACAACCCCGGCAGAGCGTAAGGGGGAGAATAGTGTCCCAGCGAGAACGGGTAGGGAGTCCCGCCCTCGAGTCATGCGTCCACGCACGAAGCTACCTCGTGTGGATGGTAAACCCTCACAAAGCTTCGTACGGCATAAGTGCAAAAAACATATTTAAATGGGAGAAATACAAATAAGTACTGAAAGTCTATGATAGCGGTACGTATGGACTGTGTATATATATTAAATAACTCGCACTTTATGCAGTCACAACAACCATAAAAATAATAGTCTCTCTGGTGACATAAACATACATATACATCCATATAGTAAGCAATCAGACATCCGTAGAGCAAGTGTCCCTCTTAGTGACAATATATACTAACTCTTATCTTCTCCTAATGCCAAGAGTAATATTTGTAGACAGATAAACTCCTACCATGTAACGAACAGTCCTGTTGTTCGAAAGAAACTTATATTCTAAAGAAACTCAAATGAGAACCAATACAACACATGAAATAGTTGTAAAGATCAAAACCATAATACATCACTACCCCATAAAATTTCTTCGATTATGTTAACCTTATCTTACTTACATCTCTTAATCCTTTATGGTTCTGCAGTGACGTTCAAAGTCCAGGAAAGTAAGAGTAGGAGGTTCTGTGAGTCATCCGGCCCCTTCTATTTCCTTAACCTCATTAAGGCAATGAACGTGCGAAGGGACCCTACCCCCCCTTCTCCCTCCCCCCATCCATATCCATCTCTGCAGCGGTTGACCTTAGCGTTAAACCCTTTGCCCATAAGGTAGGTACCCGCATGCCCACATAATGTATCCCCTACTGTAAATTATAAGGATATTAGAAGTCACTGAGGAGTTCTGTGTCTGTATAAAGGTACAAGGACCCAGGCTGAGTTATACAGGGAACTCTGGGCACCACTCATGTATAATAAGGGATAATGTATTCCCTACTATAAATTATAAGGATATTAGAAGTCACTGACGAGTTCTGTGTCTATATTAAGGTACAAGGACACAGACTGAGTTATACAGGGAACTCTGTGTACCACTCATGTATTATAAGGGATAATGTATTCCCTACTGTAGATTAGAAGGATATTAGAAGTCACTGAGTAGTTCTATGTCCATATAAAGGTACAAGGACACAGACTAAGTTATACAGGGAACTCTGACTACCATTCATGTATTATAAGGGATAATGTATCCCTTACTGTAAATTATAAGGATATTAGAAGTGACTGAGGAGTTCTGTGTCTATATAAAGGACAAAAAAAACTGTGCACACCAGTCTTGCAAATAAAAGGTGTTTATTCTTGTACAAGTCATTCTGAATTGAGAAAGCCAGTCGGATGACTAGCGAAACGTCTTCAAGAACTACATTTCAAGTCCAGTTGATCTAATTGAATACAACAGATATACCATGACCTGGATGAATGAGAACCTTCACAAGCACGTTTATTCAGACATTAAGTCCAACACCACACGTAACGTTTCTGTGCTATGTGCACCTTCATCAGACATGAACAAACATTAAAAGAGCGGACCGCCCCTTAAATAGACTAGAGACAGATGGCCATCTAGAGGCTACTCACATTAAAAACATTCATATGTCACATTTAAAGGGTAAATAACCTCCATATAAAAATTACAAAAGACATTATTTTTATTATTCCAACATATACATTTAGAGATAAAAACATGAAAGTACCATCAGTGTAGATGAATCTACCCTATCTTTTGGGCAAAACATGAAAGGCAAAGATTAATATTAAGACCCTTTGGTTGTACCATTTGTAATGTAAAAATCCAATATGCTTCTCTCCTCAGGCTAGCATTCTGACGATCACCACATCTGTGTAATGGTGGGATCTGGTCAATGACCAACCCACGTAAATCAGAGACCTGATGCTTAGCAGTGCAGAAATGTGAAGCCACAGGGGGATCATCATTACGGGCAATGCCATTTCCTACTTTTGCTAAGGCAATTTTGATGTCATTCCTGTGGCGTTGGAATCTCCGCTTGAAGGACCTGATGTCTTTCCCACATAGACTAGCGAACATGGACATTTTAACATGTACACACAAAAATCCGTGTTACAGTTAAAATAAGCCGAAATCTTAAAAACACGTCCCGAATAGGGATGATTGAATGTGTTACCAACCATAAGTGCATTGCAATTGCTGCATTTAAAGTTTTAGATTAAAAAACAAAAGGAGCTTTTCTATGTTTAGTCACTGGGTCTGCCTGCACCAATTTACTATGTAAAGAGCGCCCTTTGGAATAGACACAGAGAGGTTTATGGCATGTCTCCTGGCCCAGAGTATGATCTCCCTCAATGGATGGCCAGAATCTGTTAAGATTATGTTTAATCATTTGTGGCCCAGTTGAGTAATGCTGGACAAATGATACACCTGGAATAGGTCTACATCCAATTTTAGGTCTAGTTAAATTAGTAATGACCTCATTTAACATAGAATTCGAATAGTTCCTTGCTGTGAATTTATTAGCCATCTTCTTAGTCTGAAAGACCTGGTCATCAGGGTCAGAGCAGATCCTGGCAACTCGTGTAAACTGGGACTGTGGCAGGCCCTTAAAAATGTGGGGTGGATGAAAACTGTCCCTATGTAGGAGAGTGTTACGGTCAGTGGGCTTAGTAAAGAGAGTCGTGTGCACACATCCATCACGTATGAGAACCTTAACATCAAGATAGTGAATGGTCTCCTTTGAAATATCAACAGTTAATTTAATCCGTTCATCCAATGTATTAAAGAATTTAACAAATTCATGGGGCTGCTCAAGTGACCCTGACCAAATAATGAACAGGTCGTCTATATAACGCCAGAATTCGATGACATAGTTCTTAAACAATGAGTGTGGGTACACCCTATTCTCCTCAAGAAAGCCCACAAACAAATTGGCATAGGAAGGTGCCATCAGACTGCCCATAGCCGTACCTACTGCCTGTCGGAAGAAATCACATTCAAATTTGAAATAACTGTTACGTAGGATTAGATCCAAACATTCAATGAGGAATCCACTGGGAGGATTGTCCGAATGTTTCTTAGCTAAAAAGTATTGGATCGTGACGGCACCGCACCAGCAATGGGACAGAGAAGAGCTTCATGATGATTTATTACAACTCTGACAGACTCTGACCTCTTCTCAGCTTCCAGCTTCCTTTGCTCGTAATTTCTCCTAGCTTCCAGCTTATCTGCACCGTGTGCATAGCTCACCCTGCCTGATTAAAGGCATGGCCCCACCAAAACGCAATAAACCACTCACGCAATCTATAGCGTTATTGCACGCGATTCTTGTGCGTGCGTCTGTTGCATGCAATTTTGCCACTTTCCGTTATGGCAATGCATACGTTAACACATCAAAAATGGTGAACGTGCGCACGGGGATTTTCGCATTCCCGCGGTTTCCATTGTAACCAAATCGCGAGCGTAAAACGCACGTGCAAACGCACAAAAAACACATTAGTGGGGCCTGGCCCTAAGTCAGTCGGAAAGCACTGCAGGAAGTAACTTGATCATGCTCTACAGGTAGTGTGATCAGATCTGCATTCAATCTCAGCCGGGAACCCAGAGGCTTATTGTGATTGGCTGAAAACGTCCATAAATCCTGCCCATATGTACTTCATTTTTTTTTCTTTTTTCATTCTGCTGAAACCGGGATATTGCAAGATTTAAAGGTATGTGCCGGGATAATCACCCACGGGACAATCCCGGAAACTAGGTATGGGGGGGAGGGAACGTTTAACTACACAGGGGTAGATAGAGAAGTTAGGGATCTGGGGGCTAGTAACACAACGGAGGGAGGAGAAGGAGGAGGGGGGAGCATAGAGGATAAGGAGGCATGTACGACCATGTATGGAAGTAAATCAATTGATAATCTAAAATGTATGTTTACAAATGCAAGGAGTCTGGCTGGAAAAACCGGCGAACTTGAAATAATAGCGTTAAAGGAAAGGTATGATGTAATTGGTATAGCAGAATCATGGCTTAATGATTCACACGACTGGACAGTAAATATTGAAGGGTACTCCTTATTTAGACATGACCGAGTTAATAAGAAAGGAGGAGGAGTATGTATGTATGTTAAACAGGAATTGAAGCCAAATTTAAAAGATGGAATAGATGGGGGAGCAAACGATGCGGCAGAAACATTATGGGTGGAACTGTGTACAGGAAGCAAGAAGGTAGGTAAATTAATTGTTGGAGTGTGTTATAAGCCCCCAAATGCCGGGGAAGAGGTGGAAATGAATCTCCATATGCAGTTGGCGAAGGCTGCTGGTATGGGGCATGTTCTGGTTATGGGGGATTTTAACTACCCTGAAATAGATTGGAGTAATGGAACTGCCAGCACCTCAAAAGGTATAAAGTTCTTAAATTTCCTATATGAGCATTTTCTTTCACAGATGGTAGAAGTTCCTACTAGAAAGAATGCGTTGTTGGATCTGGTGATATCTAATAACCCAGAGCTCATTTTGGAGATGAAGGTAATGGGAAGCTTAGGGAATAGTGACCATGATATCGTGTCATTTAATATAGGTTGCAGAAAACTAAAGTGCACTGGCTTAACAAAAACTTTTAACTTTAGGAAAGCTAATTTTCTGCTTTTAAAGGAATCGCTCCTGCTCATAGACTGGGGGGAACTGTTTCTAGGTAAAGATACTGAGCAGATGTGGACCACTTTTAAAGGGATATTAAACTATAACATTTCCAAATCGGTACCTTTAGGAAACAAGTGTAAAAAAATTAGGTCCACTCCTGCATGGCTTAATGCTCAGGTAAAAAGGGAAATGGAAAAAAAGAAAAGGGCTTTTAAAATTTTGAAAGCAGAAGGCGCAGAACAGGCTTACAGGGACTTCAAAAGTTGTAATAAAGAGTGCAAGAAAGCAATTAAACTAGCTAAAATAGAAAATGAAACACGGATTGCCGAACAAAGCAAGTCCAACCCCAAGATGTTTTTTAAGTATATAAATGGTAAAAAAATGAGGACTGAGAATGTGGGACCATTAAATAATGGAGCTGAGGTGGTTGTAGAGGATGCCGAAAAGGCTAATCTGCTAAACCGTTTTTTTACATCGGTTTTTACTGTTGAGAATCCTTACAGTAGGGATTGTAACAATGTGCAGGGAGGAAATGAAGAGTCTTCACATTGGATAACAGAGGATATGGTACGGAATCAATTAGACAAAGTTAATATCAATAAAGCGCCAGGACCAGATGGATTGCATCCTAGGATTTTAAAAGAGCTTAGTTCAATTCTAGCAAGACCACTGTGTCTCATCTTTTCAGATTCGCTTTTGTCTGGGGATGTGCCGCTGGATTGGAAAAAAGCCAATGTAATACCAATATTCAAAAAAGGTAGTCGTTCACAGCCTGGTAACTATAGACCTGTAAGCCTAACATCAGTGGTAGGGAAGGGGATGGAAACTTTGTTAAGGGATCATATCCTTGACTTTGTCTCCAGAGATCATCTTATTAGTAGTAGTCAGCATGGATTTATGAGAAATAGATCATGCCAGACAAATTCAAATTGGTTTTTATGAAGAAGTGAGTAAGAAGTTAGATTCAGGCACAGCTGTGGATGTGGTATATTTGGATTTTGCAAAAGCCTTTGATACTGTGCCACATAGGCGACTAATGTATAAACTGAGGACTGTTGGCCTGGAAGAAAACATTTGTTCATGGATAGAGAACTGGTTATTGGACCGCAAACAGAGAGTGGTGGTTAATGGAGCTACATCTATGTGGGCTAAAGTTCTAAGCGGAGTGCCTCAGGGTTCTGTACTGGGGCCGCTTCTGTTTAATCTGTTTATAAATGACTTAGAAGGGGGCATTGAGAGCAAGGTCTCTGTGTTTGCTGATGACACTAAATTATGCAGAGCTTTGGAAACTTCCAATGATGTGCAAGTGCTGCAAGCAGACCTAGATAGATTATCAAAATGGGCAGCAGAATGGCAGATGAGATTCAATGTTGATAAATGTAAGGTGATGCATTTGGGATTTAATAATCCCTGTGCCACCTACACCATAAATAACTCTGTGTTAAGTGCATCTGAAATGGAAAAAGATTTGGGGGTTCTGGTAGATAACAGACTTAGCTGTAGCAAACAATGCCAGGTAGCAACAGCTAGAGCTAGCAAGATATTGTCTTGTATAAAGAGGGGAATGGAATCAAGAGAGAAAAATATTATTCTCCCTCTTTACAAGGCACTGGTAAGGCCACATTTGGAATATGCGGTGCAGTTTTGGAATCCCATATACAAAAGGGACATCTTGGAAATTGAGGCAGTTCAGAGAAGGGCAACTAAATTAATAAGGGGAATGGAGGGGCTTGAATATGCAGGCAGATTAGACAAGTTAGGGCTGTTTACATTGGAGAAGCGGCGGTTGCGTGGGGACATGATAACCTTATACAAATATATTAATGGCCCATACAGTGAACTCTCTGGTGCATTGTTCACTAATAGGTCATATCAGAGGACTCGTGGACATCCTTTAAGGTTGGAAGAAAAGAAGTTTCATCTTCAAGTTAGGAGAGGTTTCTTTACAGTGAGAACGGTGAAACTGTGGAACTGTCTTCCAGCAGAGGTGGTAATGGCAAGTTCATTGAATAACTTTAAAAAAGGCCTGGATAAGTTTCTAAAACTAAAGAATATTGAGAATTACTGGTATTAATGCATATAGATCTGGTTGATCCAGGGATACTTTCCGATTGCCGTTTGGAGTCAGGAAGGAATTTTTCCCCCCCTTTTTTAGCTGGGGTTTTTTGCCTTCCTCTGGATCAACTGTTAGGTAGGGTTAAAAAAAAAAAAAAAAAAAAAAGTGAATAGGTTGGACTTGATGGACGAATGTCTTTATTCAACCTTAATTACTATGTTACTATGTTACTATGTTACTATGTTACTATGTTGCATGCAATTTTGCCACTTTCCGTTATGGCAATGCATACGTTAACACATCAAAAATGGTGAACGTGCGCACGGGGATTTTCGCACGTGCAAACGCACAAAAAACACATTAGTGGGGCCTGGCCCTAAGTCAGTCGGAAAGCACTGCAGGAAGTAACTTGATCATGCTCTACAGGTAGTGTGATCAGATCTGCATTCAATCTCAGCCGGGAACCCAGAGGCTTATTGTGATTGGCTGAAAACATCCAGAAATCCTGCCCATATGCACTTCATTTTTTTTTCTTTTTTCATTCTGCTGAAACCGGGATATTGCAGGATTTAAAGGTATGTGCCGGGATAATCACCCACGGGACAATCCCGGAGAAACCAGGACAGTTGGGACCTATGATTACTCACCCTGTTCTAGCATGAGCCCTATCATAAAAAACTAACAGGGAGATTCAATAAAAGTTCTTATCATAACATCTGATTGGTTGGGGCAAAACTAGCACCATTTTTAAAGATAAGAACGTTTATTGAATTTGCCTGTAAAAGTCTAAGGGAAAAAAATGAAGAAATGGTGCAAATAAATTTTAAGCCCAACACCATGAAACATCAGAAATCCTTAGGAAGGTACGGGCCTCTCCAAAAGTAGAACATTTCTTTTAATTCATCCTCTGCTTCTCAAGAGTCTTAATCTTCCATAATCCAAAAAGAAATTATACTTAACAAAGGTGTTTACGAAAAATCACTGGTCTGACCATGTCTAACCCACCCTCCTGTCTTTTTAGGTAGGGGAATTTCCTTTTGACCAGGTCCAGCAAAGGCACACTTTACTGACTAAAAAAAATATTGGGACCAGGCTTTGATCACTGAAACCCTTTCTCTCAGAGTGAATGATCTCTCCTTCCACTGATACAGGAGAGATGTGACTTTTAAACAAAACCATCAAGTTAACTGGGCAAATCGTCTTGGCCGAAAGAGATCCCTAAGACCTTAATTTCCTGTGATTGCTCTGGGAAAACATCTGAGAGGCTGAATCACCTGTGGTACCCATCCAAAATCAATACATTCGTTCCTGTTGATTAAGAATCCTGAGGCTTTAGAATATTCCTGTAACTGCTCGGCCAATTCATTAGCCTAGTCAGAGCAGAAGTCTACAAGTGACACTGTCAGCATAGGCGGATGCCTTCAAAGAAACACCAGAAGAACAGGCACCCCTACTAATGTGTCCCCTGGAATGCTGTATCTCTCAACGACACTCCAGAGATACTTGTGAATCACCCTTATCAAAAGCCCTTAGACTGGTCCAGAGCTAGCAGGCTTTTTCCACATCACAGGACCTATAACGCCCAGATCCCCAACATTGCAAAAAAAAAAGGTTGATCTGCCCTTAACTGTGCAGTGCTGTGAGGGGGGAAGCATCAAATATGCCACTTCATAGAGAGGTTTAAACAAAACAATTGCCAGAATTTTCCTATCGGTATTAAGTAAGACGATTCTTAATCCTTGAAGAATCAATCCCATAAGGCCCCTAGAAAGGAAGTCCAAAAAGACCTCCAGAAGATTAGGTCCTAAGACTTCACAAAATGCCCTGTAGACCTCCGCCGTGAGTCCATCAGGCCCAGGAGATTTCTTAACAGCAAGGGCCTCTATAGCTGCCTTTACCTCCTCCATTGTGATATTCTCAGTCAATGCATCCCAAGGATAAAGGACATACCTTTGAAGATTGTAATGTTAACATACTGGCGAAGGAACGTGACTGGTTCAAGAGAGGTGTTAAGGAGGCCATTTATGTGAAAATAAAGAAACCAAGCCTAAATAGAGGTGGGGGGGTTCGACACCAACTGTCTGCCATATACAATGCTGTTTTAACACCTTACTCTGGGCGTTCCTATAACACCTCTTAGCCACTATCCCATCACACCCTTAACACCTGGCTGTGATATGCTAATTGGGATTTTCCAGGGTACATAATTGCCACAGATTCTTGTACAAGTCATTCTGAATTGAGAAAGCCAGTCGGGACTAGCGAAACGTCTTCAAGAACTACATTTCAGTTGATCTAATTGAATACAACAGATATACCATGACCTGGATGAATGAGAACCTTCACAAGCATAATGCATCCCAAGGAATATCGGATCTTACTGGTATTGGAGTTTGCTCCAGAAACCTAGTTATATTGGCCCGGCAGACTTTCTTCTCAGACATGATATCAGCGTAGAAATCTTTAACAATGGATAGGATACTCTTTGGAGATCTTCAACAAAAAACATCTATTCTACTCCTACTTTTACCTCTGTTATAAGTGAAACCCAAGATATTAGGAGAGGGATGAATGCACATCTACCAAACAAGCCTCTCTTACCACACTATTTAAAGGGTATGTCCATCCATTTTACAAGTTTCTTTTTTACTGTTTTACTGATGAACAGGAGGTAAATGCACTCTCTCTTACCTCCCGTCCTTCAGTAAATCTTGCAGGAGAAACTTACCCGTGGATTGCTCAGCACCAGCTTCTCTGACAGCCTCCAACGCATCCACGCTCCATCGCACTGTGATGAGTGCAAAGGACTGGGGATGCGTTGGAGTCTCTCTGCAGCGCTGGAATGATCCGCAGGTAAGTTTCACCTGCTCTCCTGCAAGATTTACTGAAGGACGGGAGGTAAGAGATAGTGCATTTACCTCCTGCTCTTCAGTTAAACAGTAAAAAAGAAACTTGTAAAATGGATGGACATACCCTTTAAAACTTATCATACCTTACATTTTCAGCCAGATCTTTCCTGTCTATTGGCCAATTGGTTGTGTTGAAATCTCCACTGAACACTACTGGCTGGGCTGTAAAAAGAAATTTTACCCTAGTGAAGAGTTCTTTCCTCTCGCTCAAGGTCTGTAGGCCATAAAAATTAAGCAATTTATCCCCAAAATCAGACATCCATTAACATGCAACGTCCCATGTTAAGTTTAATTAACCGTTTGACTGTTAGTCTGTCTACTCTGGGTGAATGCTCAGCACCAAGAGACGAAAAGGAAGGGCCAAAAACCACTCCCTTTTCACCAGATTAATCTCGCCTGGCTACGAAGCCTGTTCTCTTGCAAAAACAAAATGTCTGCCTCAATTTGGGAGAATGAAAAATGGGACATACTACATCCTCTTGAATTGACTGCTGAATTGATGCTAATTACATTAATTGTTACAAAGCAAACTGGAAGGGGCTTAGCCATATACAGGGCAATTAAAATATGGGGGGGTTTTAATTTGCCCCTCTTTACCCTCCTCTCCCTATTGTCAGACCCTTCTCTCTTAGCTGATAAACCAGAAGGCAAAGTCTCTGCATCATGTCTGAGAGTTCATCTTCTCTAAGTTTTGTATTTTATCATTAATTTCATGAAGACAAACTTATCTCACACTGCAAAGGGTAATTCTATGGGCTCCACATTAATCTTATAATTTCACCGCTTATCCTTCCTCCCCTGGAAGAAGTGAACCTTTAACTGATTTTATATTTTTTGTCCTTGTCACTGTCTGTTTTTACTTAACAGAATTTTAAGCTGATGTTTCGCTTCACTTGCTGCATTAGGAATCGCTGATGCAGATGGTATTACATACAGAGCTCTGCAAAGCTCTTACATATTCCTCCATGTTCGCTGCAAATTCCCTGTCCAACTTACGGCATAGAGATAAAGCAGGACATGTAGGAGTGTCCAGTTTCACTGCACAGGTTACAGCTTACCTCTTTGGGGCAATCCTTTGCATTATGACCTAGCTTTAAACATCGTTCACATTTTAGCTTATCACAGTAGAAACTCAGATGCCTTGTTGATCCACATTTCAAACATTGACTTGGTTGGCCTGGATAAAAGCACTGGATGTCTCATATGGCACTTCCAGCCTTCATCCCAACCTTGAGCCTTGAACCCTTCCATTCAAAATTGACCACATTCCTCCTTCCTCCTGGTGATGATGATGATACATATTCCATTCTTCTTGAGGCTGCATTTACCAGTGATACAAAAGTCCTTGCAGGTTTCCCCCCAGATTTAGAAATATTTGTCCCAGAAATATTTTCATTAGGAGTTTACTTACCAGACAATACAGGGTTAATAACATTACACACCGAGGTAGATACATTAGGGAGGCTTTGAGATGACCCACCAGGGATAGGGTATGGAAGAGACACGGCATTCATAGTATCCAAGTTAGATTCATTAACTCCATTGCCATCAGATCATCAGAACTCTTACTCTAACCTGTCTCCATAAATGTAGTAGCTTGTACATGGTCTGCCTCGTGGCACGCCGAACTCCTGAGAATTTCACCACCCACGTCACCTTCTTTAACTATTCCGTTCTTTGTAATTGCATGGCCATGAACCTTTCCTTCACTCAAAATGCCCCGACTGTTTGTCTCCAACCTTGCCACCATTTTGATTCAGAAGCTCTGTTTCCAAAATGGCAACATTGCAACTACTGAGTTCCACCGGTGAAGTAACTCTTGCGTGCTCTGACATAATTCCACCACCATCCTGTTTCATACCTGCATCCTCCAATAGCATGGCACTTTTGCTCATGCGTTCCACTGCTGGAACAGTTCACATCACTTCCGATAACACAACCCGCTTGTAACTTCTCTACAATGTTTCCTACCGCCGAGAAACATCGTTCAGGTACACGTCTCCATGTTTGGAGATACCATGTCTGCCTCGCTTGTGTTCTCAATCCCAGTTTCCAAACCCAACATAAGTCCATACCCTCATCCAAGAGATAAACCCCCAAATCCTGGTTATAGCTCTTTCCAGTCAACGTAATGGACCACCACCCGTCTTCAGTGTTGGACTGGTCCACAGGCTTACACGGGAATCCCCGTTAGGCCCGATAACCTATTCAACCAAGAAAACACAGAAAACTGCTAAAATTAAAATATAAAGCCAAAGGAACAGTAAGAAATTTACTGGGAGATTCAATAAAAGTTCTTATTGTTTAAAATGGTGCTAATTTTGCCCCAACCAATCAGATGTTAAACTTTTATTGAATAACCCTGTAAGTTTGAGTCCAGTAGGAGTAAGATAAATATGTAAATGAGCAATAATATAGATATGAAATGTTTAGGTGGTCACCTAAACATGTCCTAGTGGGCCCCTGGTCTCAGATTTCCTGGTGGGCCCCAACACACCAGTCGAACACTGCCCGTCTTCCGAATATAACCAGCTAACAGCTTATTTACAATACCCCTTCTCTAATCAAGAAAGACTGCATCCTGTGCATAATGCCAGAATAGCCATGGTACCATATCCGACCACACCAGCACGATGTCGACAAAATGCAAACGGATCCGATCTATGTCCTGCTTCTTCTGCTTAACCAGTTCCTTCTGAGGACGAATCTCCAAGTCTTTCCCGCCAGCATGCAGCACCAGGGGCTGCCACCCTGACTAAATGGTACGGAGCAAAATTGTCCACAAGCCCTTCCAGCATAAGCCACGTTAACCAAACCAGTGAAATAAGACACGTTCATCTAGAAAGCACAGCTGCAAACCACACTTCTTAACTGCAGTCGGGCTGGAAAAGGCCATCCTCAAAAGAAAAGCGTTGCAAACTTGCAAATCCTCTTCAATTGCTTTTTAAGTTGTACGTGGTGATGCTTCAACTGCAGGTCAGCTGTCAGCCAAGCCAGTCGACTACTATAATAATAATATAATACAGGATAATCCTGCGGCCAAAATGTAATTAACCCAGTAGGAATTGGTTTTGATGCTGTGCTATACCAATCACATCATACCTTTCCTTTAAAGCTATTATTTCAAGTTCGCCGGTTTTTCCAAACTTCTTGCATTTGTAAACATACATTTTAGATTATCAATTGATTTACTTCCATACATGGTCGTAAATGCCTCCTTATCCTCTATGCTCCCCCCTTCTCCATCCTCCGTTGTGTTAATAGCCCCCTGATCCCTAACTTCTCTATCTACCCCGGTGTAGTTCAACATACCCTCCCCCCCATACCTAGTTTAAAATCTTTTCCAACCCCCTATCCATCTTCTCCCCCAAAACAGCTGCACCATCACCATTGAGGTGCAATCCGTCTCTACTAAAGAGCCTGTAGCCAACAGAAAAGTCAGCCCAGTTCTCTATAAACCCAAACCCCATCCCCTTACACCACTCCCTTAGCCACACATTTATACTCTTGAGCTCCCTTTGCCTCCTTAGCATAGCACGTGGCTGCGGTAGTATTTCTGAAATCACTAGCCTTGAGGTCCTTGCTTTTAACTTGGCCCCTAATTCTCGGAAATCATTTTTAAGGACCTCACCTCCACCTCTAACTTTGTCATTGGCACCAATGTGAACCAAGACCGCTGGGTCACTCCCAGCCCCACCCAATAATCTGTCTACACGATCCACCACATGTCGAACCCTAGCACAAGGCAGACAACACACTGTTTGGCATGTAGGGTCTTGGTGACAGATTACCCCATCTACCCTTCTAATAATGGAGTCCCCTACCACTACCACCTGCCTATCCTTCCTAGCCCCCAGTTCTCCCTCCCTTGTATTGGAGAGGGCCGTCCCCTGGGTGGTCAAGGGAAAGGCCCGCTCCTTTGTACAGCGCTGTACATTATAAAATACAGAGTATGTATGTATGTATAATGTTATTTATAAAGCGCCACTAGGGTACGCAGCGCTGTACATTATAAAATACAGATTATACAGTATGTATGTATATGTTATTTATTAAGAGCCACTTGGGTACGCAGCGCTGTACATTATAACAATACAGATTATACAGTATGTATGTATATGTTAATTATAAAGCGCCACTTGGGTACACAGCGCTGTACATTATAAAATACAGAGTATGTATAATTTTATTTATAAAGCGCCACTTGGGTACACATCGCTGTACATTATAAAATACAGAGTATGTATGTATGTATAATTTTATTTATAAAGCACCACTAGTGTACGCAGCGCTATACATTATAAAATACAGAGTATGTATGTATAATTTTATTTATAAAGCGCCACTTGGGTACACAGCGCTGTACATTATAAAATACAGAGTATGTATGTATAATTTTATTTATAAGCGCCACTTGGGTACACAGCGCTGTACATTATAAATACAGATTATACAGTATGTATGTATATTTTATTATAAAGCGCCACTTGGGTACACATCGCGGTACATTATAAAATACAGAGTATGTATGTATGTAATTTTTTTATAAACACCACTGAGTGTACGCAGCGCTATACATTATAAAATACAGAGTATGTATGTATAATTTTATTTAAAAGCGCCACTTGGGTACACAGCGCTGTACATTATAAAATACAGAGTATGTATGTATAATTTTATATAAGCGCCACTTGGGTACACAGCGCTGTACATTATAAATACAGAGTATGTATGTGTAATTTTATTTATAAAGCGCCACTTGGGTACACAGCGCTGTACATTATAACAATACAGATTATACAGTATGTATGTATATGTTAATTATAAAGCGCCACTTGGGTACACAGCGCTGTACATTATAAAATACAGAGTATGTTAGTATGTATAATTTTATTTATAAAGCGCCACTAGTGTACGCAGCGCTGTACATTATAAAATACAGAGTATGTATGTATATTTATTTATAAGCGCCACTTGGGTACACAGCGCTGTACATTATAAAATACAGAGTATGTATGTTATAATTTTATTTATAAACGCCACTTGGGTACACAGCGCTGTACATTATAAAATACAGAGTATGTATGTATAATTTATTTATAAAGCGCCACTAGGGTACACAGCGCTGTACATTATAAATACAGAGTATGTATGTATATGTTAATTAGCGCCACTTGGGTACACAGCGTGTACATTATAAAATACAGAGTATGTATGTATGATTTTATTTATAAAGCGCCACACTTGGGTACGTAGCGCTGTACATTATAAAAATACAGAGTATGTATGTATAATTTTATTTATAAAGCGCCCACTTGTGGTACACAGCGCTGTACATTATAAAATACAGAGTATGTTATGTATATTTTATTATAAGCGCCACTTTCATACATCGGTTAAGAAATATAAATGATGTATAAATTGATATAAGTGCAAACAGCCTTGACACATTAGGAATGAGATCCCTGCCCTGAAGAGCTTACAATCTAAGTAGGAGGGATAACATACAAGTAAAAAGTGGGGGGGATAGGTACAAAGTGCTTAAGATGGCTATAATCCATCGAAACCTTCTGTTTACTCTCAACACCTCTCACATTCAATATCCAAGATCTACAAACTCTTACAATCTAAAGCTTCACCAACACTACCTTACCATATGCTTCAAATGGCAACAGGAGCTTCAAACAACTTTTACATCAAAGGAAGGCTTCGCTTACCCATAAAATGTCCATGGTAAATACGCCCAGGAAAAAAAACTATAAAATACTCTCAAGATGGTACAGATGTCCTTCAATATTACATAAAATCTCCCCTCAAAATTCAGATTCTTTGGAGATCCAACCAATATTGGCACTCACACTCATATCTGGTTTACCTGTACACTAATCAGACCTACTGGTCGAACATCATATCTACCTACAATCAAATATCAATGAATAACATTCCATGCATTCTACCGATTGTCTATTTACCATGTTACCTACTACAATGGAACATACCCGAAAAGGCCTACTTCGCTTCTTCCTCATTGCAGGACGAACAACCATTCCAAGGTACTGGAAAATATCTACAACCCCCCAAATTTGGCATGGATACAAAACTTAACCATCTAATGAGGATGGAAAACTGACGGCAACACTCCACAACCAAGAAAAACATTCTCACAAATATGGTCCCCATGGACACTCCCCAATATAAACAGCTGTTAATCTAAAACCAACTGCCCTAACCCTTCCAATGCATAACCCACAGACAAGACAATTCTCTGTGATATCCCTTGATTTCCCAGTCCAGGAACCAACCTTAATGTACACCTTTGTATGAACTAATTATCATGGGTTGCAGTATCCTGCCTTCCATGGATAGATTGTCCAACATGATCGACCAGGTGTCCTGTGTGAGAATCGTCTCTCTCTATTTATTGCCCAATATACATTATAAATAATCTTGGCATATTAAAGGATATAAAACATTAATATATGTAAAGGATCAGATTTCATACACTGGATGATTTCTGTATCATCTCATGGGTAAAATCCATTTGGGCTCCATTAAAAGACGAAACCACCTTCGGAGGTCCTCAATTTAGTATGAGAAAGATGACACCTCCCAATCCAACAAGTCTGCTGGGGGTATTAATATGGAAACAAAGATCAGAGTTGCCTGGACCTAGAAACAAATATCATCCAAATAATGGAAAATTGAATTAAAAGCTGCATTCTGTCGTACCACCCCCTCCAACAAAGTGCTAAAAGCCTTAAAGTAGGAGCACAAGATTACATATATACCATATAGGTAGACAGAGATTCACAACGAAAAACCAATCAATGGAGCAGCCTAACAAATAATGGCAACCTGGATGAAATGGCAACAAGCCTATAGCAGATTCCATATTTGTCTTAGCCAGGAGGGCACCTTTTACAGCTGCCCTTACCAATGCCACCTCCTTGTCAAAAGAGGACACCATAACAAGGTCCCTGTCAATCTCATCAATCTAACAAAAAATAGGGATTAAACTAAATTTACCAGGGACTTTCTTTGTAACCACTCCCAAAGGAAAGAGTATACTTGCAATTAGAAAGAGGCAATAAGAAACAGGGCCAGCCATGCACCCAAGAGCAACCTCTTTGTTCAACTTCTCCGTCACCTTCCTACTCTTTAAAAAGGAATTTTATAACCACCCAGAAAGCCTGGGTGAAGGAGTAAGTTCTGCTGTTTTCTAACATAGCAGTCGAGCCAATACAACACCAGCTTGAGCTTCACCGGCCTTGTCCCTTTTTGATGGGGAGTGTTTTGTGTTCCCTTGGGAAGCTTAAAGCAGTGGCTGAAAAGATGCTCTTTATGAAGCATCTATCTTGAATGACCCATCCCCATATCTACTGACCAGTGAGTGATCTTCTAAATGCTTATGTTTATTCTTTGTTAAGATTATATAAATAACCATTTGTTCCTGTGTGGGGAAAACCTAGAGATGTCTCGTAATCCTATTGGTTTTTATTTAGATTTCACCTTAAATGCTTTATGACTAATTATTTTTCTCCTTTTGCTACCCTTAATTTAAGGACAACTATACTGAAAAAAAAAGTTACTTTAAATTGACCATTACCTGAAACTAATTCTTCCCACCCACCGCTGTACTTTTTTTTTGTCAATCTTCTCCCTTTTATTTAGATACTGTATGCAACTAAACATCTCACATTTTAGCTGTCAATCAAGTACCTTGCTAACAAACCTTTCTTCTGTGAGCAGTTTCGCTGTAGACGGAATGGTGACAGAGTTTTGACAGTTGTAATGCTGTGTGCTGTTTTGACAGTGGGTTTGTGGGTGGGGGGGAAGTCAGGTCAGATGGAAGTGGAGGGGCTTAAAGAGGGATGGGGAATAATGCTCCTGAGCAAAAATGTGCTGGATGTTGGTGCAGCAACAAACCTTAGAGTAAGTCCTTACAAGTATTTATTTATAGATCAACTTAGGAAAAGTAATTTTTTCAGTATAGCCCTTTAAGCTAAGAAGGGTTTTGCATTGTCTATTTCAAACTTTGTTTACTGGATTAAGATTTTATCCCGGCTACTGAGCTTACTATTGAATGAAGGAAACCTTCATTTTATACAGCCACCTCCTTCCATTTTGGGTGTTGATGTATCCCCAAGCTACTGAATTAGAAGTGAGAGTTGTTATCTTAAGGAATTATAGAATTTGTTTATAATGAAGTTAAATGAAATGACAAAAGTAAATATGACATGAGCCATGAACTGGAGGAAATAGAAAATAATAAAAATATAAGAAACCTCCTTACTAACAGCAAAGTATGTTTGTAAATCCCCCAATTCGCTGCCCTACACATTAGACTTGTTTCTTGGAATCTTCCTTTTAGTAAACATGTGAAATTGCTGTTCTGGGAATAAATATTGATTACTGTATTGGACCTGGAGAAAGGTTCATTGTAGCTGTGTGAAACCTTTGTATGTACCAATATGTTATAAATATACATCGACCAAGCTACGCTTGAAAATTCTGTAGTGGTTCCAAGGCTTTTTACTGGATGTATAATTCATAGCAGGTGGGTCATGTGTGTCAAGATATTGCCAGAAAATAATGTGTTTTGGCTGTTTTCTTTTTATTCAAAATATGCTTTTATCTTTATTTAATATGAATCATTTTATATACTCTACTTTCTATCGATCTACCATCATCTTTCTTTCTTCTTTTTTTCTTTCTTTCTTTTTCTCTTTTTCTTTCTTTCTTTCTTTCTTTCTTTCCTTTCTTCTTTTCTTTCTTTCTTTCTTTCTTTCTTCTTTCTTTTCTTTCTGTCTTTCTTTTCTTTCTTTCTTCTTTTCTTTCTTTCTTTCTCTTTCTTTCTTTCTGTCTTTCTTTTCTTTCTTTCTTTTCTTTTTTCTTTTTTTCTTTTCTTTCTTTTTATTCTTCTTTCTTCTTTCTTTCTTTTCTTTCCTTTTTTCTTTCTTTCTTTCTTCTTTCTCTTTCTCTTTCCTCTTCTTTCTTTTTCTTTTCTTCTTTATGTATCTATTTTTCAGTACCTATCCATATATCTTTTTATCTATCTCTATCTATCTATCTATTTTCTTCCTTAATCATTAATGCCCCCTCAAGCCATTAGATCTGTAAAAGTCAGCAAAACCCCGACCCAGATAACAGAAAGTCTCCTACCATAAATCTACATCCATGTTATGTTATCATAATGTGAGGGCTGCTATGGTCAGGAAGTAATTGGTTATAATAAACTCAGTTTCGGTATGTATAATTTTATTTATAAAGCGCCACTTGGGTACACAGCGCTGTACATTATAAAATACAGAGTATGTATGTATAATTTTATTTATAAAGCGCCACTTGGGTACACAGCGCTGTACATTATAAAATAAAGAGTATGTATGTATGTATAATTTTATTTATAAGCACACTAGTGTACGCAGCGCTATACATTATAAAATCAGAGTATGTATGTATAATTTTATTTATAAAGCGCCACTTGGGTACACAGCGCTGTACATTATAAACATAGTATGTATGTATAATTTTATTTATAAAGCGCCACTTGGTACACAGCGCTGTACATTATAAATACAGAGTAGTATGTGTAAATGTTTATGTTAAAAGCGCCACTTGGGTACACAGCGCTGTACATTATAACAATACAGATTATACAGTATGTATGTATATGTTAATTATAAAGCGCCACTTGGGTACACATCGCTGTACATTATAAAATACAGAGTATGTATGTATGTATAATTTTATTTATAAAGCACCACTAGTGTACGCAGCGCTATACATTATAAAATACAGAGTATGTATGTATAATTTTATTTATAAAGCGCCACTTGGGTACACAGCGCTGTACATTATAAAATACAGCGTATGGATGTGTAATTTTATTTATAAAGCGCCACTTGGGTACACAGCGCTGTACATTATAACAATACAGATTATACAGTATGTAGTTATGTTAATATAAAGCGCCACTTGGGTACACAGCCTGTACATTATAAAATACAGAGATGTAGTAGTATATTTTATTATAAAGCACCACTAGTGTACGCAGCGCTATACATTATAAAATACAGAGTATGTATGTATAATTTATTTATAAAGCGCCACTGGGTACACAGCGTGATACATTATAAAATACAGAGTATGTATGTATGTATAATTTTATTTATAAAGCACCACTAGTGTACGCAGCGCTATACATTATAAAATACAGAGTATGTATGTATAATTTTATTTATAAAGCGCCACTTGGGTACACAGCGCTGTACATTATAAAATACAGAGTATGTATGTATAATTTTATTTATAAAGCGCCACTTTGGTACACAGCGCTGTACATTATAAAATACAGAGTATGTATGTATAATTTTATTTATAAAGCGCCACTAGGGTACACAGCGCTGTACATTATAAAATACAGAGTATGTATGTATGATGTTATTTATAAAGCGCCACTTGGGTACGTAGCGCTGTACATTATAACAATACAGAGTATGTATGTATAATTTTATTTATAAAGCGCCACTTGGGTACACAGCGCTGTACATTATAAAATACAGAGTATGTATGTATATATTTTTATTTATAAAGCGCCACTTGGTACACAGCGCTGACAACACATTAATCAACTACAGAGTATGTATGTATAATTTTATTTATAAAGCGCCACTAGGGTACACAGCGCTGTACATTATAAAATACAGAGTATGTATGTATAATTTTATTTATATAGCGCCACTTGGGTACACAGCGCTGTACATTATAAAATACAGAGTATGTATGTATAATTTTATTTATAAAGCGCCACTTTCATACATCGGTTAAGAAATATAAATGATGTATAAATTGATATAAGTGCAACAAGCCTTGACACATTAGGAATGAGATCCCTGCCCTGAAGAGCTTACAATCTAAGTAGGAGGGATAACATACAAGTAAAAAGTGGGGGGATAGGTACAAAGTGCTTAAGATGGCTAATAATCCATCGAAACCTTCTGTTTACTCTCAACACCTCCTCAACATTCAATATCCAAGATCTACAAACTCTTACAATCTAAAGCTTCACCAACACTACCTTACCATATGCTTCAAAATGGCAACAGGAGCTTCAAACAACTTTTACATCAAAGGAAGGCTTCGTACTTACCCATAAAATGTTCATGGTAAATTACGCCCAGGAAAAAAACTATAAAATACTCTCAAGATGGTACAGATGTCCTTTAATATTACATAAAATCTCCCCTCAAAATTCAGATTCTTGTTGGAGATCCAACCAAGATATTGGCACTCACACTCATATCTGGTTTTCCTGCACACTAATACAGACCTACTGGTCGAACATCATATCTACCTACAATCAAATATCAATGAATAACATTCCATGCATTCTACCGATTGTGCTATTTACCATGTTACCTACTACAATGGAACATACCCAAAAAGGCCTACTTCGCTTCTTCCTCATTGCAGGACGAACAACCATTCCAAGGTACTGGAAAATATCTACAACCCCCCCAAATTTGGCATGGATACAAGAACTTAACCATCTAATGAGGATGGAAGAACTGACGGCAACACTCCACAACCAAGAAAAACATTCTCACAAATATGGTCCCCATGGACACTCCCCAATATAAACAGCTGTTAATCTAAAACCAACTGCCCTAACCCATTCCAATGCATAATCCCACAGACAAGACAATTCTCTGTGATATCCTCTTGATTTGCCCAGTCCAGGAACCAACCTTAATGTACACCTTTGTATGAACTAATTATCATGGGATTGCAGTATCCTGCCTTCCATGGATAGATTGTCCAACATGATCGACCAGGTGTCCTGTGTGAGACAGGAGTCTCTCTATTGTATTGCCCAATATACATTATAAATAGAATCTTGGCATATTAAAGGATATAAAACATTAATATATGTAAAGGATCACGATTTCATACACTGGATGATTTCAGTATCATCTCATGGGTAAAATCCATTTGGGCTCCATTAAAAGACGAAACCACCGTTCGGAGGTCCTCCAATTTAGTATGAGAAAGATGACACTCCCAATCCAACAAGTCTGCTATGGGGTATTAAATAAATGGAAACAAAGATCAGAGTTGCCTGGACCTAGAAACAAAATATCATCCAAATAATGGAAAATTGAATTAGAAGCTGCATTCTGTCGTACCACCCACTCCAACAAAGTGCTAAAAGCCTTAAAGTAGGAGCACAAGATTACATATATACCATATAGGTAGACAGAGATTCACAACGAAAAACCAATCAATGGAGCAGCCTAACAAATAATGGCAACCTGGATGAAATGGCAACAAGCCTATAGCAGATTCCATATTTGTCTTAGCCAGGAGGGCACCTTTTACAGCTGCCCTTACCAATGCCACCTCCTTGTCAAAAGAGGACACCATACAAAGGTCCCTGTCAATATCATCAAAAAATAGTGGATTAAACTAAATTTACCAGGGACTTTCTTTGTAACCACTCCCAAAGGAAAGAGTATACTTGCAAATTAGAAAGAGGCAATGAAAGAAACGGGCCAGCCATGCACCCAAGAGCAACCTCTTTGTTCAACTTCTCCGTCACCACTACAGGGAACTGTATAACTGATTTTACATTTTTAACAATGGAAAACCCTTCCCTACTCTGAAAAGGAATTTGAAAACCACCCAGAAAGCCTGGGTGAAGGAGTAAGTTCTGCTGTTTTCTAACATAGCAGTCGAGCCAATACAACACCAGCTTGAGCTTCACCGGCCTTGTCCCTTTTTGATGGGGGAGTGTTTGTGTTCCCTTGGGAAGCTTAAAGCAGTGGCTGAAAAGATGCCCTTTAAGAAGCATCTATCTTGAATGACCCATCCCCATATCTACTGACCAGTGAGTGATCTTCTAAATGCTTATGTTTATTCTTTGTTAAGATTATATAAATAACCATTTGTTCCTGTTTTGTTGTGTGGAAACCTAGAGATGTCTCGTAATCCTATTGGTTTTTATTTAGATTTCACCTTAAATGCTTTATGACTTTAATTATTTTTTCTCCTTTTGCTGCCCTTAATTTAAGGACAACTATACTGAAAAAAAAAGTTACTTTAAATTGACCATTACCTGAAACTAATTCTTCCCACCCACTGCTGTACTTTTTTTTTGTCAATCTGCTCCCCTTTTATTTAGATACTGTATGCAATCTAAAACATCTCACATTTTAGCTGTCAATCAAGTACCTTGCTAACAAACCTTTCTTCTGTGAGCAGTTTCGCTGTAGACGGAATGGTGACAGAGTTTTGACAGTTGTAATGCTGTGTGCTGTTTTGACAGTGGGTTTGTGGGGTGGGGGGGAAGTCAGGTCAGATGGAAGTGGGAGGGGCTTAAAGAGGGATGGGGAATAATGCTCCTGAGCAAAAATGTGCTGGAGTGTTGGATGCAGCAACAAACCTTAGAGTAAGTCCTTACAAGTATTTATTTATAGATCAAACTTAGGAAAAGTAATTTTTTCAGTATAGTCCCTTTAAGCTAAGAAGGGTTTTGCATTTGTCTATTTCAAACTTTGTTTACTGGATTAAGGTTTTATCCCGGCTACTGAGCTTACTATTGAATGAAGGAAACCTTCCATTTTATACAGCCACCTCCTTCCATTTTGGTGTTTGATGTATCCCCAAGCTACTGAATTTAGAAGTGAGAGTTAGTTATCTCTAAGGAATTATAGAATTTGTTTTATAATGAGTTAAATGAAATGACAAAAGTAAATATGACATGAGCCATGAACTGGAGGAAATAGAAAATAATAAAAAATATAAGAAACCTCCTTACTAACAGCAAAGTATGTTTGTAAATCCCCCAATTCGCTGCCCTACAATTAGACTTGTTTCTTGGAATCTTCCTTTTAGTGAAACATGTGAAATTGCTGTTCTGGGAATGAAATATTGATTACTGTATTGGACCTGGAGAAAGGTTCATTGTAACTGGTGAAACCTTTGTAATGTACCAATATGTTATTAAATATACATCGACCAAGCTACAGCTTGAAAATTCTGTAGTGGTTCCAAGGCTTTTTACTGGATGTATAATTCATAGCAGGTGGGTCAGTGTGTGTCAAGATATTGCCAGAAAATAATGTGTTTGGCTGTTTTCTTTATATTCAAAATATGCATTTATCTTTATTTAATATGAATCATTTATATACTCTACTTTCTATCGATCTACCAATCCATCTTTCTTTCTTTCTTTTTCTTTCTTTCTTTCTCTTTTTTTTTTTTTCTTTTTTTTTTTCTTTTTTTTTTTCTTTCTTTTTCTTTCTTTCTTTCTTTCTTTCTTTCTTCTACTGTATCTATTTTCTGTTTACAGTACCTATCCATATATCTTTTTATCTATCTAACTATCTATCTATCTATTTTCTTTCTTAAATCATTAATGCCCCTCAAGCCAATTAGATCTGGAAAAGTCAGCAAAACCCAGATAACAGGAAGTCTCCATAAATCTACATCCAGTTATGTTATCATAATGTGAGGGCTGCTATGTGCAGGAAGTAATTGGTTATAATAAATCAAGTTTCTCCTAAATGGCTGAACAATGCATCAATAAATCCTCTTTAATTAGACAAGTCAACTATAAAAGAAAAATCTCTGCAGATTTCTATGCTGATATATGAACTATGAATCCCTGCGAGAGAGGGAAATCTACAATACAATGTCTTTAATTCTAGGTCCTACTCATGTGGAGATCTGTGTTCACTCACCATTAGAACCCTGACATGTGATTATCCTAATCATTGTGTGTATTTTGTTTGACAATATAGGAGCATGCAGTGTATCACAAACAAAACCAAAGGGTTGGTTCATCTATTATTTAGGGCACTTTGTTGTCTCTGTCTTGCATCAGCACACAGCCCAACTGTATGATGTTGTGGGGGGTTACATGGCAGGTTAGTGAGGCATTGAAAATGTTCTATATACATTCATCAGAACTAAGCATTTATTTTTGTTTATTTAACAACAAAAATTAAACATTAATATCCTAAGGGAAAGTAATTCAGTTTTAAGGGGGTTCAAGATGAACATTTGGGTATGAACGGCCATTTATGTCCTAATGGTCATTTCCAAGCTATCACTTAGGTTAGGATGGTCACAAAACACCGGGATATTGTACAGTATGGAACCGCGTATTGCCAATAATGGGAAGGGTTAACCTTTTTAGTCTTCAATAAATATTTTATTGGTTTTTCAATATCGTCATTGTTATCTCTTTTATACAAATTACTTAAGATACATTAAAAAATAACATTTAACATGGGTTTCAACCAAAATGCCATTAAACTTTACATCTGTATATCCGTTTACATCTTATGGCTCAGCGTGTTCTGGTTGGTGGGTGATAATTTTGATTATTATGTATATTATAATGGGAGGTCTACTGTATATGGGCTGATTGTCCATAATTGCCAGGTTTTATGAAACGGGTATTGAGTCTTGCAGAACATGAAATATCCTTTCATTGATCATAATGGTATTCTGCAGATTACCTTCTCTATATGAAGTGTATTTCTCTCCCACTGGGCTCCAACGTGGATTGTAGCTGCCAGCATAATATATTGGGTTAGACGGTTGTTTTGTCTGCTCAATTCCTGTATATCCTGGCCCAGGAATGCTATTAGTGGGGAGAGGAAATCTGTATATACATAACTTTAGATAACATTTCAACACTTTGTTCCAGTATTCCTGAGTTACTGGGAATTCTCACCAGGTGTGGTAGAATGTACCCTGCATATTGCAACCTACACTTCATTTTACACTACAGATGAATTGGTTACTCTTAGTCCCACTATTTTGTAAACCCACTTTACATTTTTCTTCCACTTTTTCTAAAGCTTGCTTTAAAAACTACCTTAGTACACTGTGCGCAAGTGCGATGCACATAGAATATAGAGTCCGTCGGGAACCGTCAGAGGATGTGGCGGAGGAGCAAGAGACCAGGTAAGTTCTGCAAATTTGTTCACGGCCCCTGAACGTTTTGTTAAGGAATGGGAGGTAAGGCACAGCTCCTTTACCTCCCGTTTTTCAATCAAACTTAATTGAAGAATTTTTTAAAAATCATATTTTCCACTGAACTTTCCCATTAACAACAAAAGTACAAAAGTGTAGTCACTACTTCATGTGGTCACACATAGACATAGCTTGTGTGGCCATGTTCCAACAGCAGAACCATCTGCCGCAGAACCGCCTGATTAGAGTGGTGCAATAGGTGGTATTTTATACATTTTCATAACATGTATCATAACATTTTGATACTTGCCTTGGACACTTCTTTGTATGTCCCTTACATAGGCCTCTGCCTTTTCATATCTGACTATCTCTTCTGCAGTTGAAAAGGGGTCAGGCTCACAGCAAACTGCCTCCACAGTTTATTCTGTAAATGTTGCATTATGCGCCGTTTGCGCGTTATTTTATTGGGTGTGCCGGCTGGCATCCCATCATAACCCTTTTTTGAGAGGTACTCCACCAGCAGCCTTATCCACACCATGCTTGGATTGACATTGCTCCTGTCAAACGAACAGTAGTATGGTTATCACCCCTTTTTAAGGCCCAATTATAAAGCCTAGATTCTAAGCAGAAAGTCCATGGAAAAGGTGGTAATAATCGAGTGCCGAATCCAGATCCAGGTCCAGAATCGAGAAAAATCTAAACCACGAGGGAAATATTGAAAATATACAAGCGTACTTTAGAGTATACGGTCAAGTGTGAATTCGGTAACCCTCAAGTTACTGAACCATCATTCCAGGGTTCTGTAACACTTGAATGTAGCCTTCTGATACGGTAACCCCCAAATGTAGCCATCGATTTCAGTAACCCTTGAATGTATTGTTTGGTAACCCTTGAATATATGCTTCAATTTCGGTAACCCTCGAATGTAGCCTTCGGATTTGGTAACCCTAGAATATATTGTTCGGTAACCCTCGAATGTATTCTGCGATTTCTGTAACCCTCAAACGTAGCCTTCGGATTGGATAACCCTCGACTATAGCGTTCACTAACCCTTGAATTTGCCGTAACCCTCAAATGTAGCGTTCAGCAACCCGAAAATTGCCCAATCTAGAAGAAAGTATCGTTTAAACAAGTGTTGGCGATAGTGACCATTACCCAGGTGCCACAGCCATTTAAAGTAAGTTACCATTGTTTATTTATTTTATTCCTCCAAACTATTTTCTCTCCATTGAGGAAACGAACCGAACTTCAGTACGTTCTGGCATCTCTAACAGAGACTTGCCCTCCCAAAACTTTGACCGAAACAGGTAGATACACTGGGTAAAAATATTGCAACAGAGGAACTCCAAGACATAATTAAAAGAAAACCGGATGGCAACACCCGTCCCCCCCGATGGATTACCTAACATTTATTACAAAACATTCTTTCCCAAACTCACACCCCATATGGTCACCTTATTTAACCAAATCTTACAAGGCACCCCGCATCCTTTTCGGCATCTTATATGGTTGTTATTCCCAAACCCAACAAAGACCCTGTCCCCAGCTCCAGCTATCGTCTTCAACTCATTTATTACAAAATCTTGACAACTCCTAGCAGATTTGTTGATGAATGAACCAATTGAATGAATGCCCCTGAAATCAGGTAGACATCAGGCAGGTCCATGTATTAGGAGGCTGGTGTGGAAGCTCACAGAGAGTATGTTGGACACACTCTGGGCAGTGTGTTCTTCGAATATAGGTGAAGTCTGGAACTGTTTATCTTTTACTTACTGCCTTCTGTCTGCTACCTCCAAGTCTATCTGCATTTTGTCTTATTAAGCTCCTAAATGACCTACCGTTTGCCTTCCCTTTTAACCTTTATTTTTCAAAGCAAAACACACAATTCTTTATCTTATATAACTACTATAACCGTTATGGGAAACGACATCCGTTTTGTGGAAAACAAGCAAGACCAGGTCTTGCATTTATTTAACATACAGAAAAAAGTCCCCTCTACCCAGGGGAATGCAACCTGTTAAATTACAGCCATCTTTCTATGGCTGCAGAAGAGTATCCGCGGAGGAGAGCAGGGATCCCAGCATGCCCTCCCCAGACTTCTCTCTTCTGTGCTGTGGGACGCACCCCGGGCTTCCCAGGGGCCGACCATACAATCTTAGCCCCCTAGCTCAAGGTACCCCCCCCATACCATGGCACTCCCGTTCGCTGTCGTATTCCCCCGCCACCAAAAGAGAGAGGGGACTTAATTCCTGTTTCCCTTTCTGTTCCTCTCTCTTGCATCCACTAGCTCCTTGACTACTTGTTCTATTCCGCCTTGGACCCCGTCTCTCCTATATAGCCCTCGGCAACCAAACATGATCTCTGGGCGCATGATTATCCCAAAACCTGATGCTGCCGCATGTTTCGCCATTGCTCTAGCCACTCTTTTGTGTACATTGTTGACTGCCGTATGCGATACCGCCCCTCTCCATTCTCTCCTTTGGATAATTTCGGACCAAATGAATTTTACCTCGGGCCACAACACTTTCCATCTAGCCATTTCAGCTCTAAGTTCATACACAAGGGTCAATGCCTTGGTGCTGGTCACATCGTTCCCGTCTGCGTGTATGACCAACACATGAGGTCCCCACCTGTCCGCTGCTTGGTTGACCAGAGCTGATATCCCTGTCCAACGTAATCCCCGCTTGCCCAGCCAGTATATTCTTGCTAACTCCCGCCGTACGCCTAGTTGGCTCCCATACAATCTGTCCTGCCCCTGTATGTACGTCCAATGCACGAATGAGTGACCCAGAATCCATACGTTGATAAATTCACCTGTAGATACAACAAAAAACCTGGGACCCGGTTCCGGGGACAAAACATAAAACCGTAGGGGACATTTAATAATTTAAAGCAGCTAACCTCCTTGCTTCTTTACTAATCCTTCCTTTTTGATACCTCCTCGCCTTTCCTTGGCCTAATGTATCTATTATTTGTTCTACTGTTTTTCCCATTTCCGCAGCTGAGGTTGCAGCTCCTATCCCAAATAAATGGGTTCAATCAATTTTGGGTTAAGACCTGCTCCCTTGCTGACTCTTTTCACTATTGCATAGAATTGGTATCTGGATAGGGGAGTCTTATTAGTATGTATAAGGAAGGAGCCTTCTTGTGCCCCCCTGAGCTGTATGTAATCCTTAAATTTTACTGGGGAACTTTCCTCTCCCTTTCCTTAATAATAATACACTTGCCTTTCCCCAAAGGATCTGTTTATGACCTGAGTATCAATATCATTACTGTATCCTTGGCCACCCTAACATCTGCTTCCTTCAATCCCGTACTACTGTAATTTTTTGTTCTAGCAACTAATTCGCTTATCCTCAATGCCCCCCAGAAAACTATAGCAAATGCTGCTTCGTACTTCGTACTTCGTACTCATTCTTTCCTCCGTAATTGGCTCTTTTATCCACTGTTCCCAGTTTTTCCTTACCCCAGCCTTTCATTATCTGCTTAACCATGAATCGATATGTGGTGGCTTGTTTGTTTAGCTTGGTGAAGAATGTTATATGAGCTAACCACGAGAACATGGTTGGTCTTGATATCCCGCTTTTTGGACATTATAAAACAAACCCACTTATCTTCACTATCCCCTACTGTTTCTCTGCTAAATTCTTACCATAGCTCTGTTGTATTCCGACTAAGTTTTAGGTGCAACCGATCCTTATATTAGATGCCATGCTCCTGAGTCCCCAGCTGCCATAGTCCCTGTGGAAAAACAACATTTCTGTGCATCAGAGGCCAGTTTAAAGAAAAGGTCAAACTCAAATCTTGACAATGCAGCGGCCAAAACATTACTTGTTCCTAGGATACGTGCTGCCCTGAAAGTTATATTTTTTGACATGCAAACCAGTACCATTTGCCGAACCAGGTTAATAACTGGGGGAGATGAGGGGGACCGATTGTTACTTACTTACTTTAACCACGCTCATGTTATCTGACCTAAAAGTTATTTGTTTATTGGCTAATTCGGAACCCCATATTTCCACTGCTACCACTATTGGTAACATTTCTAAGTCAGGGTTGTAGAGAGATCCAATTCAAAGACCACAGGACCCTATTGATGGAAAAAAAGACCCACGGACTTTGGTCCAAGTTTCTTGGTTGGTAAATGGTCTTAGATTAGCTCAAGACAATGAGAATTTATGTCCAATGTTGAGTTGAGGATTCTTTCTTCTTCGTTTATTAGCAGATCCTTGAGTACAAGTTTGAGTCAGTAACAATAGGTCCTTGGTTTTGAGAGTGTTTTTTTGAATAACTAATAATCTTTTTATTATCATTCATTTTTATTGAAGATTTTTTTCTGTAAAAGTAATATTCAATACATATTGAAACTCAACTCTACAGACCTTATATTTATATAAAATTAACATAAAATAAAACATTATGATCTAGTACAGTATATTTTATCTTCTGCATACACTATATTTCAGAACAAAAAAAAAATAACAATAACTTAATTTAAGGTACCTTAAATTTGCACGCACAAAATATATTGTTTTAACAAAGACATCATCTATAAGACTGAATATGATGGTCTTGTTTGGGATCTGTTATCGATATACCAGTATTCCCAGTTTTTATAAAACTTAGGGAAATTATTATTTACTATATAAAACATTTTTTCATATTGCATATTTGTTGTCAGGTTAGTGTCCTGTAGTTTAGGAACATTAGTTGATAACCAGTTTTTGGCAATTTTATTTTGAGTTATGGTGATAGTATGATAAATTATCGTCCTTTGTTCCAATGGGGATAGATTGGGTTTGATTAATAATATGATAGTTCCGGTTTCATTGGGAAGGGATGTTGAAATAGATCGCCAAGAAATTCTGTATATAATCCACAATTCTTGTATTTTTGCGCAGGACCACCAGATTGTAGGAATGTTCCTGTGTCCTTTTGGCATCTCCAACACAAAGGTGAGCATGTGGGAAACCATTTTGCTAAGGTTTCTGGGTTCTGTGATATCTGTATGTAATTTTCCTTGACATTTCCCAATGTGATAAACTTTAGACAGCTGAAAGGTATTGATAACGCATCTTGTCATTGTTCATTTGTAAATGATTGGTTAAGATCAGATTCCCATTTTTGTGACCACTCATAGATTCTATTACATCTTTCTTTTCTATAGCTATATAAAATATTTTGATTGTTTTAGGTTTCAACAGTAGTTCCAATGGATATTCTATATATTCTGGTTCAAAATTTACATGAAATATGCATTTCTGGACAGATAAGATAATTCTGTATATGTTTGTAATATTCTGTTGTAGGCATTTATATTTTTCTCTTAATTTTGGGAATGGTATGTATTGGCCATTCTCAATAATTGAGTAATGAGATTAGATTTATTTATCCCATAAGAGTTTTAGGTTTGGAATACCCAGTTCAATCTGAAATATCAATATCACCACAATAATCTGTAAATAACTATGTTTCTTTGGAGAGTTTCCCATATTAATATAATAGCTTGTACTGTAGGAGACCATAACACTTTCCTTCTGGTTTATATCCTAACAGGATCTCTCCCAACACTTGTTTTAAGGTGTTGGGTTTTACCTCTTCCTGTTCTATATTGACCTCTCCTGAGCACTGGACCTTTGCTGCCACCATATTCTTGATTGGTTCATTATCACAGCTTGATAAAATCTTTCAATATAGGTAATGTCAAGCCTCCTGTTTCTTTTTTTAGCTAATGTTTTTCTCAATTCTAGGAATCTTATTATCCAAATAAATGTTGTTATTATATTTTGGGCTTGAATGAAATATGTTGGTGGGACTGGTATTGGCACTGCTCTAAATATATATAGAAATTGTGGTAAGACCATCATTTTAATATTTTATTTTGCCTGTTAAAGTTAGGAGGCATGTTTCCAGTCTGTTATTGTTTTCTGGATTTTATGAGGAGTGGAATAATTATTTTAAGGGAGTTGTTCTCTGTCATTCCTGGATATTGTTTTTTCTTTTATTTTCCATTGTATTGGTATTTACTAGTGAGAAATACTTTGAGGGTTATGGATATATTTACTGGTATTACTTGTGACTTTGTGTCGTTTATTTTGTAGTAGGATTTTTGTTGAATGTTTCTATGTGTTTTTTGGATATGTGGTATGATTGGATTGGGATTCTTATTGTAAGTATGATATCATCTGCAAATAGGGCTATTTTATGGGTTGAATTGTTGTATTGGATACCATGGATATTGTTGTCTTGTCTTATTGCCTGTGCCAAAGGTTCCATAAGTAGAGCAAAAATTAAAGGTGACAGAGGGCAGCCCTGTCTAGTACCATTGGAATAACTAATAATCTAGACTGGGGAACTGAAATCAGGCAAGTAAGTAGGAGTAAACCGATAAAGAAAGGAGAGGTTTTGTAGAATTGTTGTAAGTGAACTCGGCCAATGGCAGAAATTTTGCTCATTCCTCTTGGGGAAAAAGAAGAAATCATCTGGGATATTGCTCTAAGGTTTAGTTGGTTTTTTCTCAGTCTGTCTGTTAGTGTGAGGGTAATAACCAAAGGTAATAAGGAAAAGGATATTCTGAATTCAATATGATCCAACCCGCCTTTCACACTCCAATCTATTTACTGCCTACTGATTCCCGCAACCTTATGTCTCACCCCCATATCCTGTAGTCTGTAAGCTCTTTGGGCAGGGTCCTCTCTCCTATTGTATCACCGCATTGTGCTGAAGAAACTCCACTCTGTTTACTTATTTGTATTACCTGTGTATGTAGTTGTATGACTTTGTATAACATGTATTACCCTGTATGTAATGTATGACTATGTAATTGTAAAGCGCCAAGGAAGATGCTGGCGCTATATAAATCAACAACAATAATAATAATATTAAAATTAGTAAAATTTAAATCATGGAACCATTTGCATATCCACCTATTAGGTAAAATGCATCTAATTAAAATATTATTACCCAAAATTCTGTACAAATGTGCCCACCCAGCATCATATATACCAAAACCGTTTTTTAAGGCACTTAAAGGCATATTGGTCTCATACATATGGGGTCAGGGTGAGTCAGCATCAATTACAGGTACAGTCACAGGCTGGTCTGGTGCTACCTAATTTCAGATTACATTATGTATCCAGTCAACTGAAATACAATAATATATGGTTTTATATAACTAAATCCCCCACTAAACCCAAAGAAATGTGGAGGAAATTTTGGGCAATATTATTAAGAGAGAATTTATTTTACACCTGGAAAACCATTTATATTAAGCAGACCAGATGGTCAATATGTAATCTATATATCTCCACTAATTAAAGATGAGTGATGAAGTAGGGGAAATCTTTTGTTCCAATGTGTGGACATTAGCACAGATATTGGCAAACTATTGGGCTACTGTCTGTCAGTAATACCATGTAACATAAGGTCAATTTGTTTTTTAATCAACCAGACCGGGTCATGTAGTGCAAGTAAGTAGTGACCTAGGACAGCTAATTGGCGATGGGCTTCTTGTATGTAGTCCCCCCTGTTCATTATCACAATTTCTCCCCCTTTATCAGCGGGGCGTATGACTATCTAAGAATTACCTTAAGTAAGGAGATGACATTGAACTCACTAGGTGTACGATTGTGCATTTGTCTGTGTGATGAATGCATGCAAGCCTGCTTAAAGAGGAAATGCCGTCCAAAAATAACTTTAGGTAAATTGATAGGAATTGCTCCCCTGAGAGTTTTTGCAATTTATTTCCATTGTTTATTTTGCATAGTTTTGAAGATATTTACATTTTTGTGTGTGATATGGCAGCAGCATCACCAGGTCCCCTGCACTTCCTGCTCTGAAACCTGTCAGTCAATCTGTCCTGTGTCTCCTCCCCTTTGCAGCCCCCCTGGTCCCTCCCACTCAATGACCCCATGGTCCCTCCATTTGCAGGCCCCCCTTGGCCCATTCCCTTACAGCCCCGTGTGGACCCCGCCCACTTGCGGGTGCCGTGGCCCTGCCCACCCACGGGTGCCATGGCCCCGCCCACCCGCAGGTGCCTAAGCCCCACCCGCTCACAGGTGCTGTGGGCCACTCTGACACCACCCCTATAGTGAGAACTCTGCCTGAAAAGGCTGTTTTCACATAGTGAGAGAGAAGGGCTGGAGATCCCCTTACCTTCTCTGCAGCTGCAGGTCCTTCACACAGCAGAGAGGAGGAGGGACTTCCTGTCTCCCTCACACACTGAGGCAGTCTGAGGCTGTGCTCGCCGGCGGCACTGTGCAGGAGAATTCTTAGGAATGTCACATGTCAGCCTCCCACCCATTAACTTTCTGGTCAGTCATTTCTTTATATCTTGGGCTGTGGAGCACGTAGAGAGGTGGTTGATGGCTCGTTTTAAAAGTAGGAAACTGCCTTTTCATTTAAACTTAACTTGTTTGGAGAACACAATTCCCCTTTAACTTTGTGGATCACATTATCAGTGAATACATTCAAATTATTATTATCAATAGGAGGCATAAAGCAACTTGCTTTCTTAAAACATGCATGCTTATGAGTATCATTCTCAGATGAGTTACCAAAAAATGTTTGTAGTTTCAGTTTACGAATGAACTTAAGAAAATCAATTTGAACAATTGTTCATAGTTAGGTACAAATTCTAGTCCCTTTAATAAGAATAGACTGTTCAGCATCCGATAACACATAGGAGGATATTTAACTACCAGTGACTGTACCTGCGGGGTTGTCTTTGTCTCAGCTGGTAGTGGTTGTATGCTGCGCGTATACTGTGTGGGTTACCAAATAGGTAGGATGTAAGGGTAGATTTATCATATATCGAAATTAGATAATCAATATACTGTGCCTGGTTACCGGATAGGTAGGATGTAAGGGTAGATTTATCATATACAGATATATAGATACCATACACTGTGCTGGCTACCAGATAGGTAGGGTGTAAGGCTGGATTTCAACCTGTTAATTGTGGTTTGTTGATGAGTGACCTTGGCATCAATGATGCAACTGCAAAATCCAGAGTCCACTATGACCTTAAGACTAACTAGGTATCTTGGATGAAGCATATGACAAATAAGCATAGGTAGGAAACCCTTGAAGGAACATTATTTGACTTCTTTGACAAAGATTAGACCTCAGTCTGTAAAGTCTTTTTTCTGGTGGTAGTATTGGCCGAGCAACACCAAGTTGTGTGTAAACCATCCCCCATACCATATTCCCAGACTGATGAGCCTCCATAGGGTGAGGCAGCCAGGCCAAAACCAATTGGGACATCATGTCATCCTACACCATTCACAGATCAGGAACAAAGTTTAACTGCTGACAGGGGCGTATCTAGGGTCTAAGAAGATCAGGGGCAATTTTGGGCATTCCATGTGGTGCAAATTTTTTAGAAGATCAGGGGCAATTTTGGGCATTCCATGTGGTGCAAATTTTTTAGACCACGCCCCTTTCTCCGCCCCAATTGGGCCACACCCACTATGTACTTATAGAGATTACCAAAAAGATACAGACAGATAGACAACCACAAACATAGACACACAGCCCGATAGTTATAAACAGACAGAAAGACGGTGAAATAGACAGACAGAGATCTATCTAATCTAACTGCTATCTATCTATCTAACTGGCTGCTATCTATCTTATCTGATATCTAGCTGCTACTGCCAGTCTGCCACGGTGCCACTGCTAAATTCTGGACTCCCTCCTGAGTCCCTGATTTCTCTCGCGCGCGCCGGCGCGCTCGTCACATCGGCGCGCCGGTAGGACGTCATTGCGTGCGCCGGCTGCGCGACGTGCCCAGAGGTTCGCGCAGCCGGGAATATTCGGACGTTCGGGGCTTTTGCAGGGGGCACAGTCAGTTAAAACATTCGGGGCACTTTGCCAAACATCCGGGGCACGTGCCCCGAATGTTTTAACGTAGATACGCCACTGACTGCTGAGAACCGTCCAGTCAGTATTACCCACTGCATCCCCCAGTGAAAACTTGTTCGTAACTTGACTACACCGTATACTTGCCAGTCAAGTTTAGGTCCATGCACGGAATGACCTGGTATCACAAGTTGGCTTGCAGAATGGAAGGTACTCATACAGATAGCGCTGGTGGAGGGGGGGGCACTGCATCCCATACACGTTTTGCCCCTAAATAAAGCACTCCCTGTGTAATGCATCTTTTCAAAAGACTTTCAGGGAGATGTAATAAAAGTTTTTATTGTTAAAAAACGGTGCTAGTTTTGCACGAACCAGTCAGATGTTAGTTACCATTTGAAAGCTAACATCTGATTGGTTGGGACAAAATGATCACCATTTTTAAAGATAGGACATTTTATTACATCTCCTTGTTTGAGGGTAACCTTTATCCCTGAATCTCATGGTTTTTTTTTTTTTTTTCATCCCTATAGTCCCCATAGTCTATGCAACTCCATCTTATCCTTAGGAACTGCAACCTGGGAATTCTTTGGTGTAGCTCCCTGGGGTACAAACTGAAAAGTGAGTTATTGGAAAAGACAGTCGTCTCTCTTTTTCTTTTAACTTCTACATCTGACTGTGCAGAATATGTTTGTGTGATTATCATTGCACAATAATTGTTCTATACTCCATAAGAGAAAAACATTTTACACCTGAGCCAAAAATGTACATGACTAGTACAATATTCCACCTGGTTCCCTAGAACATATGAACACATTTTGCCCCCATTACAAACCCCAAAACTATTCTGCAGTTCCTGTGATTTTCTATTGTTTCAACTTTTGAAATTCTTCAAGATCCAGATACTTGTGAATCTGGCAGTTCCAAATCGATGCCGGGTCCATTAAGAAACCGAGAAACATCTCTGCAGAGCAGTACACGGAAAACTCCAGTACCTGGGAAACTTTCTAAACTGTAGCAACCGTATAATTAGACACATGGAGAGAAATAGATCAGGCTGGAATTTGCTTCCCAAACAGTGATTACTATAGAGATCTTAGAGGGTATGTGGCTGCACTGTACTCACTCACTGTTTCCTTACACACGGGTATGAATCCCCAGCAGGTAGAGCAGAGAGAAATAGGCTTTAGAAGTCTTCTTACTGTTCTGTTTCAGACACTGATATTAAACATCCCTACTAGACAGTCTACAGGGGACAGCACGGCCCCTTGCTGATTTGGCTTTACATTTCAAAAACACATAGACGTTGAATCCAAATGTAGTTTTACTTCAGAGAGTGCAGTACAAATGATCATTTTCTAATTACCTAATTAAAGGACAACTAAAGCCTCAGTAAAACATTGAATTAAAAAGCACCTTGATATAAAAGCAGTAATTTGTGTTTCACCTTACATTTTGATGTGGGTGTTGGGAAATTTTCTAAACATGGGGTCTGTGTTTTATTTCCCAGCATTCCAGTATTGCACAGTGTGGTCACTGACCATTGCACATGCCCAGTTCTAATCTACTGGAATTTATAGTGCATATTAAAGAGAGCAGCAAGTGACTAAAGTCAGGAGGTGTGGCCAGACAGTGCACATGTGCATTTCTCATCCAATTCTTCAGGGGATTACATTTATTTTAATGCTGGAGTGGTAATTTACAGTTTATTGGTGTTATTAAAGGGGATGCTTTTAGAATAGGGAATCTAAAATTTTCGTTTTAATTCTCCTTTAAATATTATCTCAAACTGCACACTAAGGGAAGACTTGGAGAATCTAGAGGATGTACTAACTAACACTAAACAGATGGGGACAGTGGAACAAACCAAGTTGCAACAAACACACGGGGGAGAAAAAAGTAGGTTATCTCTTTAAGAATTCTGCAATAAGATTTAAAATATTCTGCGTCAAGTCCACTTCTGTCTGTTAACGGACTCTATGATTGCTACTCTAGACCTCTGGGATATGGCCAAGAAACTTTCTAAGAATATTCATGATTTTATAGCCTCAAATGTAATAACTTTCTCAAAATTGCCAGTAAATTGTTCCTACATTGACCTTTCCCAGTGGCTGAGTGAAGAGGCTTCCCAGAAAATAGTGCTCCTAGAAAGGAAGGTGGTCACAACCCAAGGTTAACCCTGTAAATCCTTTTAATAAGATTTGTAGGCATTCCAGCAATCCGTGGGAGGTAATTATGCAGTATCTGTCTCCTGGGAGTCGCAATGTCTTCATCAATTAGCCAAGGATCTTGTATTTCTCTTAAAGGAATTTTACCTTCCTAAATGTCATTGATTAGGGTTTGACTAATTAGACTCCAGTGAATTTCGTGTTTTGCTTTATCTTATATTTGTAATATTGCTACACGATGAAAGGACTGAGGAGCATTTGCTTAACAGATCATTTGCAATCCATTCGACATTATTAAAATGTTAAAAGGTGATAATGAGATTGGTTCAAACACATTTCTACTCACAGCTCTATATGGAAGCATTAATTTTTTTATTTAAAGTCCTCCAGACCCATTTCCTATATGGTGCCATTGAAATGTCCAACCCATTGCAGGAGCTACATTTCCACCGCCACCCTTTAAGTTGCTATAAAAAATAATGTAATGGACCAGAAATCCCTGACTGATAGCTAATACCCCAATATCCACAAATAATACCTCAGCAGGAATGGGTGCCCCCAGAACTTATTAGCACAAAGTATTCACTCCGATACCCAAAAAAGTCCGAAATCAGGAGTGGAAAACGGCACATTCGAGCAAAGTACAGAGAGTTACCCTTGAATTCTAGGATTGTAGCCAAGGGTCATATGACTAAGAGCAGGTAATACACTCGAAACGCGTAAGGCTATGGAAGATTTTCTGCTGTTATGTGACGTGTGTAAATAAAGTTTATTGTTGAAGTGTTGCAAATGCCGTGTGTTGGTCCGGTGTGCACCAAAGCTCCTCGTGTTCGGAGAAGGAATTGTGTAGCCAAGGGTCATACACAGAAGTTTAGTCAGATCAGGCAAAGCAAAACACAACAAGATTAAAGAAATGGACCCGAGACCTGCAGTTGGCCAAACAGACAGAAGCTAGAAACACCTGAGTCCCACAGTAATATAAAGAAGATACATTATGGATGTCGTGTCTACTAGTCTAACTCTGAAGCAGTTATTATATAGGTTTTCTAAATGATATTAACATATTTGGGTGATATTTTATGTTTCATGACAGATGGAATCAGCCTGTGACACCCCAACAGTTAAGGTTCTATAATTCTTAACACTTTTGTAGATGTCTGGGAAATAAGCTGTTGGGTTTTGAGATGTATGTAAACACTAATCATATTGATTGATAATTCAATTCATAGACATCACACTTACTAGGGTTTTAACTGGAAACAGAGACTCTACGTCCACCTGTGCTAAACTTGGTAGGACTATCATGGAAAGTGTAATATTTGACATAAACCATATATGAAGGTTTCCATAAACTAAAATCATAAAAAATATCAATTCCCTTGGCAAACTACTGTAAGTGAGATTTTAGATGAATCTCTGGTAATCCCAAGGAACAAACTGAATTCTAGTTGTAGGAAGAAAATTTTCTTTGGCATTTAGAATAAATTGTATAGCCAAATATCTAAACGATGCAAACTGTATTTCTCAAATCCTAGAGGACTTACAGGGAGATTCAATAAAAGTTCTTATCGTTAAAAATGGTGCTAATTTTGCCCCAACCAATCAGATATTATTGAACATTTGAAAGCTAACATCTGATTGGTTGAGGACCAAGAACTTTTATTAAATAACTCTGTTAGGGCCTAGAAATAAAAAAAAAAATCATCTGGGTAATGCAGTAAATAATTATGTCAAGACACCTGTGGCACAGTCCATCAAATAAAAGTGGGAAAATCCTCAAATTATAAACACGCCAAACTGCATCCCATTGGCAAGCACCTGTAAAAAAAATATATGATCAAACCTAGAAGCTGACGACAAGCTGAACATTTCCAAAGCCTTGTAAAAGGATACATATTTGAGTCTCTATAGCATCATTTAACAAGCACCCAGAGGGTGTGATCTATGGGCAACTAATTTACAAGCATTAATCTCTCTCTTCAGCACCAATCCTAAGGGTATGCTTGTGAAGGTTCTCATTCATCCAGGTCATGGTATATCTGTTGTATTCAATTAGATCCACGGATGGAAATGTAGTTCTTGAAGACGTTCGCTAGTCATCCGATGGCTTTCTCAATTCAGAATGACTTGTACAAGAATCTGGGGCAATTATGTACCCTGGAACATCCCAATTAGCAATCACAGCCAGGTGTTAAGGGCGTGATTAGATAGTGGCTAAGAGGTGTATAGGAACGCCCAGAGTAAGGTGTTAAAACAGCATTGTACATGGAGACAGTTGGTGTCGAACCCCCCCACCTCTATTTAGGCTTGGTTTCTTTTTTTCACATAAATGGCCTCCTTAAACACCTTCTTGAACCAGTCAAGTTCTTCCAGTATGTTAACATTACAATCTTCAAAGGTATGTCCTTTACCTTAAGATGCAGATACACAGCTGAGTCCTGACCCGAGGAATTGGCTCTTGTGCTGGCCATACGTTGATGCAGTTGCTGTTTGGTCTCCCCCCATAAAATCAGAGCATTCTTCACTGCACTGCTGCACTGCATATATGATGTCGCTTTTCTGTGTTTAGGTATTGGGTCTTTCGGATGTACCAATTGCTGCCTCAGTGTGTTGTTCGGTTTAAAGCAGACAGGGATACGATGTTTTTTGAAAATTCTTCTTAATTTCTCGGAGACCCCTGCTACATATGGGATGACCATGTTCTTCCTCCTGTCTTGCTTTTCCCCTTCACTGTTGGTATTCGTGTTCTTTTCTTTCCTTCTACTTCTTTTGACAAAGGCCCAGTCTGGATATCCACAAGTTTTAAGGGCTCCTCTGAGATGTTTCATTTCTTTAGCCTTCGCCTCTGTGCTAGTGGGGATGTTCTCGGCTCTGTGTTGCAGGGTTCTGATGACCCCCAGCTTGTGATCTAAAGGGTGGTGGGAGTCAAACATCAAATACTGATCTGTGTGTGTTGGTTTTCTGTAAACCTCTACTTCCAGTTTACCATTTTCCTTAACTTCTACCAAGCAGTCCAAGAAAGCCAGTTTGTTGTTTTGTACCTCTTCCCTTGTGAATTTAATGTTTTTGGTCCACCACGCGCATGTAATGTGTTCTGTAAACTTTGTCAACGTGTGTCCTGAATGGGGGGGATTTTAACCCAGGTGTCAACAGCAACTGCATCAACGTATGGCCCAGCACAGAAGAGCCAATTCCTCGGGTCAGGACTCAGCCGTGTATCTGCATCTTAAGGATAAGGGACATACCTTTGAAGATTGTAATGTTAACATACTGGCGAAGGAACGTGACTGGTTCAAGAGAGGTGTTAAGGAGGCCATTTATGTGAAAATAAAGAAACCAAGCCTAAATAGAGGTGGGGGGGTTCGACACCAACTGTCTGCCATGTACAATGCTGTTTTAACACCTTACTCTGGGCGTTCCTATAACACCTCTTAGCCACTATCTAATCACACCCTTAACACCTGGCTGTGATATGCTAATTGGGATTTTCCAGGGTACATAATAGCCACAGATTCTTGTACAAGTCATTCTTGAAGACGTTTCGCTAGTCATCCGACTGGCTTTCTCAATTCAGAATGACTTGTACAAGAATCTGTGGCTATTATGTACCCGGAAAATCCCAATTAGCATATCACAGCCAGGTGTTAGGGTGTGATTAGATAGTGGCTAAGAGGTGTTATAGGAACGCCCAGAGTAAGGTGTTAAACACATTGTACATGGCAGACAGTTGGTGTCGAACCCCCCACCTCTATTTAGGCTTGGTTTCTTTATTTTCACATAAATGGCCTCCTTAACACCTCTCTTGAACCAGTCACGTTCCTTCGCCAGTAGTTAACATTACAATCTTCAAAGGTATGTCCCTTATCCTTAAGATGCAGATACACGGCTGAGTCCTGACCCGAGGAATTGGCTCTTCTGTGCTGGGCCATACTTGATGCAGTTGCTGTTGACACCTGGGTTAAATCCACCAGAAGGAAGTACAGCTTTCACAGAACACATATTGCGGTGGACCAAACATTAAATTCACAAGGGAAGAGGTACAAAACAACAACTGGCTTTCTTGGACTGCTTGGTAGAAGTTAAGGAAAATGGTAAACTGGAAGTAGAGGTTTACAGAAAACCAACACACACAGATCAGTATTTGATGTTTGACTCCCACCACCCTTTAGATCACACTGGGGGTCATCAGAACCCTGCAACACGAGCCGAGAACATCCCCACTAGCACAGAGGCGAAGGCTAAAGAAATGAAACATCTCAGAGGAGCCCTTAAAACTTGTGGATATCCAGACTGGGCCTTTGTCAAAAAAGTAGAAGGAAAGAAAAGAACACGAATACCAACAGTGGAGGGAAAAGCAAGACAGGAGGAAGAACATGGTCATCCCATATGTAGCAGGGTTCTCCGAGAAATTAAGAGATTTCAAAAAAATCGTATCCCTGTCTGCTTTAAACCGAACAACACACTGAGGCAGCAATTGGTACATCCGAAAGACCCAATACCTAAACACAAGAAAAGCGACATCATATATGCAGTGCATGCAGTGCAGTGAAGAATGCTCTGATTTTATGGGGGGAGACCAAACAGCAACTGCATCAACGTATGGCCAGCACAAGAGCCAATTCCTCGGGTCAGGACTCAGCTGTGTATCTGCATCTTAAGGTAAAGGACATACCTTTGAAGATTGTAATGTTAACATACTGGAAGAACTGTGACTGGTTCAAGAAGGTGTTTAAGGAGGCCATTTATGTGAAAAAAAGAAACCAAGCCTAAATAGAGGTGGGGGGGTTCGACACCAACTGTCTCCATGTACAATGCTGTTTTAACACCTTACTCTGGGCGTTCCTATACCACCTCTTAGCCACTATCTAATCACGCCCTTAACACCTGGCTGTGATTGCTAATTGGGATGTTCCAGGGTACATAATTGCCCCAGATTCTTGTACAAGTCTTCTGAATTGAGAAAGCCATTCGGATGACTAGCGAAACGTCTTCAAGAACTACATTTCAATCCAGTGGATCTAATTGAATACAACAGATATACCATGACCTGGATGAATGAGAACCTTCACAAGCATACCCTTAGGATTGGTGCTGAGAGAGAGATTAATGCTTGTAAATTAGTTGCCCATAGATCCACCCCTCTGGGTGCTTGTTAAATGATGCTATAGAACTCAAATATGTATCCTTTTACAAGGCTTTGGAAATGTTCAGCTTGTCGTCAGCTTCTAGGTTTGATCATATATTTTTTTTACAGGTGCTTGCCAATGGGATGCAGTTTGGCGTGTTTATAATTTGAGGATTTTCCCACTTTTATTTGATGGACTGTGCCACAGGGGTCTTGACATAATTATTTACTGCATTACCCAGATGATTTTTTTTTTTTTTCTAGGCCCTAACAGAGTTATTTAATAAAAGTTCTTGGTCCTCAACCAATCAGATGTTAGCTTTCAAATGTTCAATAATATCTGATTGGTTGGGGCAAAATTAGCACCATTTTTAACGATAAGAACTTTTATTGAATCTCCCTGTAAGTCCTCTAGGATTTGAAAAACAGTTTGCATCGTTTAGATATTGGCTATACAATTTATTCTAAATGCCAAAGAAAATTTTCTTCCTACAACTAGAATCAGTTTGTTCCTTGGGATTACCAGAGATCATCTAAAATCTCACTTACAGTAGTTTGCCAAGGGAAGGATATTTTTTATGATTTTAGTTTATGGAAACCTTCATATATGGTTTATGTCAAATATTACACTTTCCATGATAGTCCTACCATTTTAGCACAGGTGGACGTAGAGTCTCTGTTTCCAGTTAAAACCCTAGTAAGTGTGATGTCTATGAATTGAATTTCATCAATATGATAGTGTTTACATACATCTCAAAACCCAACAGCTTATTTCCCGACATCTACAAAAGTGTTAAGAATTATAGAACCTTAACTGTTGGGGTGTCACAGGCTGATTCCATCTTGTCATGAAACATAAATATCACCCAAATATGTTAATATCATTTAGAAAACCTAATAATAACTGCTTCAGAGTTAGACTAGTAGACACGACATCCATAATGTATCTTCTTTATATTACTGTGGGACTCAGGTGTTTCTAGCTTCTGTCTGTTTGGCCAACTGCAGGTCTCGGTCCATTTCTTTAATCTTGTTGTGTTTTGCTTTGCCTGATCTGACTAAACTTCTGTGTATGACCCTTGGCTACACAATTCCTTCTCCGACAACGAGGCTTTGGTGCACACCGGACCAACACACGCATTTGCAACACTTCACACTAAACTTTATTTACACACGTCACATAACAGCAGAAAATCTCCATAGCCTTACGCGTTTCGAGTGTATTACCTGCTCTTAGTCATATGACCCTTGGCTACAATCCTAGAATTCAAGGTAACTCTCTGTACTTTGCTCGAATTGCCGTTTTCCACTCCTGATTTCGGACTTTTTTGGGTATCGGAGTGAATACTTTGTGCTAATAAGTTCTGGGGGCACCCATTCCTGCTGAGGTATTATTTGTGGATATTGGGGTATTAGCTATCAGTCAGGGATTTCTGGTCCATTACTTATTTTTTATAGCAACTTAAAGGGTGGCGGTGGAAATGTAGCTCCTGCAATGGGTTGGACATTTCAATGGCACCATATAGGAAATGGTTCTGGAGGACTTTAATAAAAAAATTAATGCTTCCATATAGAGCTGTGAGTAGAAATGTGTTTGAACCAATCTCATTATCACCTTTTAACATTTTAATAATGTCGAATGGATTGCAAATGATCTGTTAAGCAAATGCTCCTCAGTCCTTTCATCGTGTAGCAATATTACAAATAAAGATAAAGCAAAACACGAAATCACTGGAGTCTATTAGTCAAACCCTAATCAATGACATTTAGAAGTTAAAATTCCTTTAAGAGAAATACAAGATCCTTGGCTAATTGATGAAGACATTGCGACTCCCAGGAGACAGATACTGCATAATTACCTCCCACGGATGCTGGAATGCCTACAAATCTTATTAAGGATTTACAGGGTTAACCTTGGGTTGTGACCACCTTCCTTTCTAGGAGCACTATTTTCTGGGAAGCCTCTTCACTCAGCCACTGGAAAGGTCAATTAGGAACAATTTACTGGCAATTTTGAAAAGTTATTACATTTGAGGCTATAAAACTGAATATTCTTAAAAGTTTCTGGCCATATCCCAGAGGTCTAGAGTAGCAATCATAGAGTCCGTTAACAGACAGAAGTGGACTTGACGCAGAATTTTTAAATCTTATTGCAGAATTCTTAAAGAGATAACCTACTTTTTTTCTCCCCGTGTGTTTGTTGCAACTTGGTTTGTTCCACTGTCCCCATCTGTTTAGTGTTATTTAGTACATCCTCTGATTCTCCAAGTCTTCCCTTGTTTGCATTTTGAGATATATTTAAAGGAGAATTAAAACGAAAATTTTAGATTCCCTATTCTAAAAGCATCCCCTTTAATAACACCAATAAACTGTAAATTACCACTCCAGCATTAAAATAATGTAATCCCCTGAAGAATTGGATGAGAAATGCACATGTGCACTGTCTGGCCACACCTCCTGACTTAGTCACTTGCTGCTCTCTTTAATATGCACTATAAATTCCAGTAGATTAGAACTGGGCATGTGCAATGGTCAGTGACCACACTGTGCAATACTGGAATGCTGGGAAATAAACACAGACCCCATGTTTAGAAAATTTCCCAACACCCACATCAAAATGTAAGGTGAAACACAATTACTGCTTTTATATCAAGGTGCTTTTTAATTCAATGTTTTACTGAGGCTTTAGTTGTTCCTTTAATTAGGTAATTAGAAATGATCATTTGTACTGCACTTCTGAAGTAAAACTACATTTGGATTCAACGTCTATGTGTTTTTGAAATGTAAAGCCAAATCAGCAAGGGGCCCCGTGTTCAGTTCATAGAGTTAAAATGGGGAGTAAAAGATGTGGATTGTGGTTGTCCATGATGTGCAGTAGACCACAAGATCTGGTATTGTGCTTGAATACCAGTTCCCGGCCCAAAGCCAAATGTTTGCTGGGCCTTCAATGAGGGTAATTGTAAATGGCCTAAAACATGAATGCTCCATTTGTTGAGCACAATATCCAGAACCAAGTGTGTTAGAAGGGTGTCCTCCGTTAGCAAAAACATCCGTTTGGAGGGGGAAACCAAGAAACTGGTATGCAAGTGAGAATCCTAGAAATGGACCCTTTTAAGGCTTTATCCAAATACAATTGAGGCTGGTTTTATTCAGTTCTGGATCCCATTTAATGAGTCTGAGAAACATAACATTGAGCAAGTTTTGATAACAAGCAAAGTTAGAGACAATATTCAGACTGATGTTACAGCAGTAAGCGTTGCTGAGCGTTTCAATTTGCCACCATTTCCAAAGTTCAAAATGTCACCCTTAGGATATCTGTTGTATTCCATTAGATCAACTGGACTTGAAATGTAGTTCTTGAAGACGTTCGTAGTCATAAAGAACTACATTTCAAGTCCAGTTGATCTAATTGAATACAACAGATAATCCTAAGGGTGACATTTTGAACTTTGGAAATGGTGGCAAATTGAAACGCTCAGCAACGCTTACTGCTGTAACATCAGTCTGAATATTGTCTCTAACAATTTGCTTGTTATTCAAAACTTGCTCAATGTTATGTGTCTCAGACTCATTAAATGGGATCCAGAAACTGAATAAAACCAGCCTCAATTGTATTTGGATAAAGCCTTAAAAAGGGTCCATTTCTAGGATTCTCACTTGCATGACCAGTTTCTTGGTTTCCCCCTCCAAACGGATGTTTTTGCTGAACGGAGGACACCCTTCTAACACACTTGGTTGCTGGATATTGTGCTCAACAAATGGAGCATTCATGTTTTAGGCCATTTACAATTACCCTCATTGAAGGCCCAGCAAACATTTGGCTTTGGGCCGGGAACTGGTATTCAAGCAGCAAATACCAGATCTTGTGGTCTACTGCACATCATGGACAACCACAAGTCCACATCTTTTACTCCCCATTTTAACTCTATGAACTGACATTCTTGTCGAAACCGGTCATTGTTTACCAATCCAAACCACTGTATGATTGCGAAGCATCCACAACTGTGCCCAGATGAAACAAGCCTGGATCGTGCTCAAGATGCTTCTGCGTTAAGATGTTGCCAAAAATACAGAGCCTGAATCCAGTTGTTAAAAATACACGGCACTGGTCACCTATTTTTTCCGCCTTCTGCATCCTCCTCTCCATTGAAAATTGTTAACAAAGACAAAATACCAACATATTCATTTTTACATATTTTTTTCTGTAACGGAATTAGGCAAATGTAGCCCTAATGTTGTTACCTCAGAAGGTAAAGCATCCTTATAACTTGCTTCATGCTCCTCAGTACTTTTTTGTCTGAAAGCCATACCTGAGAAAGATTTGATGTAATTCTCCAAGCATTCTTTCAACCCAGGAATACAATACAAAAGGTTACCTGACACAGCATTAGAAGTTCCCCTCTGGGTATCCAACACACCACAACCAGATTGGGAAGAAAGTCCTGGGGTTTCAGCCTCACCGTGTGCCTTTGTTGTCTCCTTATTCTCTATGATGTATACATTCATCCCGCTCCAAGACAGAGACCCAGCTAGTGACAACTAGTGACAAAGCTGTATAGGGCACACTCCAGCTAACTTACCTATTCTGCCTTTCACCAAGCTTAACAGGTGCCGGAGCTGAAACTGTATTCATTGCTTCCTCCGAGTTGGACACACCTACGACCTTTGCAAAGGCTGAGGTATGCGCTGACTCCGCAACCTCCTTTCTGAACCTTCTCAACCATTTCTGCTCAGCATCCGGTAAATCCGCCATCGCCCCTGACACGCAAACCACCAAGCAGTTTCCTCAAAGAGCTCTCCTCACAATTGCTGATTTTTTCCCACAGGTGTGCTCTTTAATGCCTTTGCAGCAATTCTGCCCAAATTCAGCCAAGACCTGACCAATAGTTTCAACAACAGATGTCCTTAAAGAAAACAATTATTTACCACAGGGCACTAAATTTAGTAGAAGAAACCACAGTGGGAGAGGTGCTAGATACTTTCAACAACAGAAATTATAGCCTAGTCTACAACACTCATATTAACAGAATACAGCAAAGATAATATATGTGAAAAATATAAAAATCTTTTAATTCACACAGGGATTGAAAACATTAAAAATCTTAAATATTCCATACCATCTCCAACAGAGTCAATAGTAATATAAATATACAGTATTTCAGTCTAAAAACACCAGTCACATAGTATTAGTTAACATCAGTCACTAAGCAACATGGGGGTATACCATCTACTCACAGATACCAGAGAAGATACAGTGCTGGAAGAAGGCATGGGCTAAAACCTATATACAAACATAGAAAAGATAATCAATGCACATTCCTAGGCCCCATACAATATCATATTATCTGCACACTGGCATACTTTATAAACATAGAAAAGATAATCAATGCACATTCCTAGGCCCCATACAATATCATATTATCTGCACACTGGCATACTTTATAAACATAGAAAAGATAATCAATGCACATTCCTAGGCCCCATACAATATCATATTATCTGCACACTGGCAACTTTATAAACATAGAAAAGATAATCAATGCACATTCCTAGGCCCCATACAATATCATATATCTGCACACTAGCATACTTTATAACATAGAAAAATAATCAATGCACATTCCTAGGCCCCATAAAATATCATATTATCTGCACACTGCATACATATAAACATAGAAAAGTTAATCAATGCACATTCCTAGGCCCCATACAATATCATATATCTGCACACTGGCATACTTTAAAACAAAGGGGTTTTAGTATACATTACTGTATCACAATGATGAAAGCCTTCCAACCACGTCAAGGTAACCCAGTCTGGAAGGTCCTAATGTCTAACCTTTTTACATTTCTTTAAAACTTTTGCATTTCTCATAGTTGTGCACTGATCCATATAACAGCTTTCTCACTTCCACCCAGCCCTTTGGCTTTTTAAAATGAAGAGTCCGTCCATCCAGTGCTCTCATAAAGGCTTGTTGGATGCTATAACCCACATGGACACTTGACCAAGCCTCCCAATAAATACACACAATACAAGGATTGTGGAAGCACTCCTATTAGGCTAATGTGATCACAGTAATGTATACTAAAACCCCTTTGTTTATAAAGTATGCCAGTGTGCAGATAATATGATATTGTATGGGGCCTAGGAATGTGCATTGATTATCTTTTCTATGTTTATAAAGTATGCCAGTGTGCAGATAATATGATATTGTTGGGGCCTGGAAATGTGCATTGATTAATCTTTTCTATGTTTATAAAGTTATGCCAGTGTGCAGATAATATGATATTGTATGGGGCCTAGGAATGTGCATTGATTATCTTTTCTATGTTTGTATATAGGTTTTAGCCCATGCCTTCTTCCAGCACTGTATCTTCTCTGGTATCTGTGAGTAGATGGTATACCCCGAAGGCATGGGCTAAAACCTATATACAAACATAGAAAAGATAATCAATGCACATTCCAGGCCCCATACAATATCATATTATCTGCACCTGGCTACTTTAAACATAGAAAAGATAATCAATGCACATTCCTAGGCCCCATACAATATCATATTATCTGCACACTGGCATACTTTATAAACATAGAAAAGATAATCAATGCACATTCCTAGGCCCCATACAATATCATATTATCTGCACACTGGCATACTTTATAAAACTAGAAAAGATAATCAATGCCACTTCCTAGGCCCATACAATATCATATTATCTGCACACTGGCATACTTTATAAACATAGAAAAGATAATCATGCACATTCCTAGGCCCCATACAATATCATATTTGCACACTGGCATACTTTATAAACAAAGGGGTTTTAGTATACATTACTGTGATCACATTAGCCTAATAGGAGTGCTTCCACAATCCTTGTATTGTGTGTATTTATTGGGAGGCTTGGTCAAGTGTCCATGTGGTTATAGCATCCCAACACGCCCCTTTATGAGAGCACTGGATGGACGGACTCTTCATTTTAAAAAGCCAAAGGGCTGGGTGGAAGTGAGAAAGCCTGTTATATGGATCCAGTGCACAACTATGAGAAATGCAAAAGTTTTAAAAGAAATGTAAAAAGGTTAGACATTAGGACCTTCCAGACTGGGGTTACCTTGACGTGGTTGGAAGGCTTTTCATTCATGTGATCACAGTAATGTATACTAAAACCCTTTGTTTATAAAGTATGCCAGTGTGCAGATAATATGTATTGTGGGGCCTAGGAATGTGCATTGATTAACTTCTATGTTTATAATGTAGCCAGTGTGCAGATAATATGATATTGATGGGGCCTAGGAATGTGCATGATTATCTTTTCTATGTTATAAAGTATGCTAGTGTGCAGATAATATGATATTGTATGGGGCCTAGGAATGTGCATTGATTATCTTTTCTATGTTTAAGTATGCCAGTGTGCAGATAATATGATATTGTATGGGGCCTAGGAATGTGCATTGATTATCTTTTCTATGTTTATAAAGTATGCCAGTGTGCAGATAATATGATATTGTATGGGGCCTAGGAATGTGCATTGATTATCTTTTCTATGTTTATAAAGTATGCCAGTGTGGAGATAAAGATATTGTATGGGGCCTAGGAATGTGCATTGATTATCTTTTCTATGTTTGTATATAGGTTTTAGCCCATGCCTTCTTCCAGCACTGTATCTTCTCTGGTATCTGTGAGTAGATGGTATACCCCATGTTGCTTAGTGACTGATGTAATAATATACTATGTGACTGGTGTTTTAGACTGAAATAATGTATATTTATTTACTATTGACTCTGTTGGAGATGGTATGGAATATTTAAGATTTTAATGTTTCAATCCCTGTGTGAATTAAAAGATTTTTATATTTTTCACATATATTATCTTTGCTGTATTTGTTAATATGAGTGTTGTAGACTAGTATAATTTCTGTTGTTGAAAGTATCTAGCACCTCTCCCACTGTGGTTTCTTTACTAAATTGTTGCCGTGGTAAAAATTGTTTTCTTTAAGGACATCTGTTGTTGAAACTATTGGTCAGGTCTTGGCTGATTGGGCAGAATTGCTGCAAAGGCATTAAGAGCACACCTGTGGGAAAAAAATCAGCAATTGTGAGGAGAGCTCTTTGGGAAACTGCTTGGTGGTTTGGTGTCAGGGGCGATGGGGATTTACCGGATGCTGAGCAGAAATGGTTGAGAAGGTTCAGAAAAGGAGGTTGCGGAGTCAGGGCATACCTCAGCCTTTGCAAAGGTCGTAGGTGTGTCCAACTCGGAGGAAGCAATGAATACAGTTTCAGCTCCGGCACCTGTTAAGCTTGGTGAAAGGCAGAATAGGTAAGTTAGCTGGAGTGTGCCCTATACAGCTTTGTCATAGTTGTCACTAGCTGGGTCTCTGTTGGAGCGGGATGAATGTATACATCATAGAGAATAAGGAGACAACAAAGGCACACGGGTGAGGCTGAAACCCCAGGACTTTCTTCCCAATCTGGTTGTGGTGTGTTGGATACCCAGAGGGGAACTTCTAATGCTGTGTCAGGTAACCTTTTGTATTGTATTCCTGGGTTGAAAGAATGCTTGGAGAATTACATCAAATCTTTCTCCGGTATGGCTTCAGACAAAAAAGTACTGAGGAGCATGAAGCAAGTTATAAGGATGCTTTACCTTCTGAGGTAACAACATTAGGGCACATTTGCCTAATTCGTTACAGAAAAAAATATGTAAAAATGAATATGTTGGTATTTTGTCTTTGTTAACAATTCAATGGAGAGGAGGATGCAGAAGGCGGAAAAAATAGGTGACCAGTGCCGTGTATTTTTAACAACTGATCAGGCTCTGTATTTTTGGCAACATCTTAACGCAGAAGCATCTTGAGCACGATCAGGCTTGTTTCATCTGGGCACAGTTGTGGATGCTTCGCAATCATACAGTGGTTTGGATTGGTAAACAATGACCGGTTTCGACAAGAATGTCATTCATAGAGTTAAAATGGGGAGTAAAAGATGTGGACTGTGGTTGTCCATGATGTAGTAGACCACAAGATCTGGTATTTGCTGTTGAATACCAGTTCCCGGCCCAAAGCCAAAGTTTGCTGGGCCTTCAATGAGGGTAATTGTAAATGGCCTAAAACATGAATGCTCCATTTGTTGAGCACAATATCCAGCAACCAAGTGTGTTAGAAGGGTGTCCTCCGTTCAGCAAAAACATCCGTTGGAGGGGGAACCAAGAAACTGGTCATGCAAGTGAGAATCCTAGAAATGGACCCTTTTTAAGGCTTTATCCAAATACAATTGAGGCTGGTTTTATTCAGTTTCTGGATCCCATTTAATGAGTCTGAGACACATAACATTGAGCAAGTTTTGAATAACAAGCAAATTGTTAGAGACAATATTCGACTGATGTTACAGCAGTAAGCGTTGCTGAGCGTTTCAATTTGCCACCATTTCAAAGTTCAATGTCACTTAGGATTATCTGTTGTATTCAATTAGATCAACTGGACTTGAAATGTAGTTCTTGAAGACGTTTCGCTAGTACGACGGGCTTTCTCAATTCAGAATGACTTGTACAAGAATTGTGGCATATGTACCCTGGAAATCCCAATTAGCATATCACAGCCAGGTGTTAAGGGTGTGATTAGATAGTGGCTAAGAGGTGTTATAGGAACGCAGAGTAAGGTGTTAAAACAGCATTGTACATGGCAGACAGTTGGTGTCGAACCCCCCCACCTCTATTTAGGCTTGGTTTCTTATTTTCACATAAATGGCCTCCTTAACACCTCTCTTGAACCAGTCACGTTCCTTCGCAGTATGTTAACATTACAATCTTCAAAGGTATGTCCCTTATCCTTAAGATGCAGATACACGGCTGAGTCCTGACCCGAGGAATTGGCTCTTCTGTGCTGGGCCATACGTTGATGCAGTTGCTGTTGACACCTGGGTTAAAATCCACCAGAAGGAAGTACAAGCTTTCACAGAACACATTAATGCGGTGGACCAAACATTAAATTCACAAGGGAAGAGGTACAAAACAACAAACTGGCTTTCTTGGACTGTTGGTAGAAGTTAAGGAAAATGGTAAACTGGAAGTAGAGGTTTACAGAAAACCAACACACACAGATCAGTATTTGATGTTTGACCCCACCACCCTTTAGATCACAAGCTGGGGGTCTCAGAACCCTGCAACACAGAGCCGAGAACATCCCCACTAGCACAGAGGCGAAGGCTAAAGAAATGAAACATCTCAGAGGAGCCCTTAAAACTTGTGGATATCCGACTGGGCCTTTGTCAAAGAAGTAGAAGGAAAGAAAAGAACACGAATACCAACAGTGAAGGGGAAAAGCAAGACAGGAGGAAGAACATGGTCATCCCATATGTAGCAGGGGTCTCCGAGAAATTAAGAAGAATTTTCAAAAAACATCGTATCCCTGTGCTTTAAACCGAACAACACACTGAGGCAGCAATTGGTACACATCCGAAAGACCAATACCTAAACACAAGAAAAGGACATCATATATGCAGTGCAGTGCAGTGCAGTGAAGATGCTCGATTGTATGGGGGGAGACCAAAAAGCAACTGCATCAACGTAGGCCCAGCACAGAGAGCCAATTCCTCGGGTCAGGACTCAGGTGTATCTGCATCTTAAGGATAAAGGACATACCTTTGAAGATTGTAATGTTAACATACTGGCGAAGGAACGTGACTGGTTCAAGAGAGGTGTTAAGGAGGCCATTTATGTGAAAAAAAGAAACCAAGCCTAATAGAGGTGGGGGGGTTCGACACCAACTGTCTGCCATGTACAATGCTGTTTTAACACCTTACTCTGGGCGTTCCTATAACACCTCTTAGCCACTATCTAATCACGCCCTTAACACCTGGCTGTGATATGTAATTGGGATGTTCCAGGGTACATAATTGCCCAGATTCTTGTACAATCATTCTGAATTGAGAAAGCCAGTCGGATGACTAGCGAAACGTCTTCAGAACTACATTTCAAGTCCAGTTGATCTAATTGAATACAACAGATATACCATGACCTGGATGAATGAGAACCTTCACAAGCATACCCTTAGGATGGTGCTGAAGAGAGAGATAATGCTTGTAAATTAGTTGCCCATAGATCACACCCTCTGGGTGCTTGTTAAATGATGCTATAGAGACTCAAATATGTATCCTTTTACAAGGCTTTGGAAATGTTCAGCTTGTGTCAGCTTCTAGGTTTGATCATATATTTTTTTACAGGGGCTTGCCAATGGGATGCAGTTTGGCGTGTTTATAATTTGAGGATTTCCCACTTTTATTTGATGGACTGTGCCACAGGTGTCTTGACTAATTATTTACTGCATTACCCAGATGATTTTTTTTTTATTTCTAGGCCCTAACAGAGTATTTAATAAAAGTTCTGGTCCTCAACCAACAGATGTAGCTTTCAAATGTTCAATAATATCTGATTGGTTGGGGCAAAATTAGCACCTTTTAACGATAAGAACTTTTATTGAATCTCCCTGTAAGTCCTCTAGGATATTGAGAAATACAGTTTGCATCGTTTAGGTATTTGGCTATACAATTTATTCTAATGCCAAAGAAAATTTTCTTCCTACAACTAGAATTCAGTTTGTTCCTTGGGATTACCAGAGATTCATCTAAAATCTCACTTACAGTAGTTTGCCAAGGGAATTGATATTTTTTATGATTTTAGTTTATGGAAACCTTCATATATGGTTTATGTCAAATATTACACTTTCCATGATAGTCCTACCAAGTTTAGCACAGGTGGACGTAGAGTCTCTGTTTCCAGTTAAAACCTAGTAAGTGTGATGTCTATGAATTGAATTATCAATCAATATGATTAGTGTTTACATACATCTCAAAACCCAACAGCTTATTTCCCAGACATCTACAAAAGTGTTTAGAATATAGAACCTTAACTGTTGGGGTGTCACAGGCTGATTCCATCTGTCATGAAACATAAAATATACCCAAATATGTTAATATCATTAGAAAACCTTATAATAACTGCTCAGAGTTAGACTAGTAGACACGACATCCATAATGTATCTTCTTATATTACTGTGGGACTCAGGTGTTTCTAGCTTCGTCTGTTTGGCCAACTGCAGGTCTCGGGTCCATTTCTTTAATCTGTGTTGTGTTTTGCTTGCCGATTGACTAAACTTCTGTGTATGACCCTTGGCTACACAATTCTTCTCCGAACACGAGGAGTTTGGTGCACACACCGACCAACACACGGCATTGGCAACACTTCAACAATAAACACTTTATTTACACACGTCATAACAGCAGAAAATCTTCCATAGCCTTACGCGTTTCGAGTGTATTACCTGCTCTTAGTCATATGACCCTTGGCTACAATCCTAGAATTCAAGGGTAACTCTCTGTACTTTGCTCGAATGTGCCGTTTTCCACTCCTGGTTTAGCTTTTTTGGGTATCGGAGTGAATACTTTGTGCTAATAAGTTCTGGGGGCACCCATTCCTGCTGAGGTATTATTTGTGGATATTGGGGTATTAGCTATCAGTCAGGGATTTCTGGTCCATTACATTATTTTTTTATAGCAACTTAAAGGGTGGCGGTGGAAATGTAGCTCCTGCAATGGGTTGGACATTTCAATGGCACCATATAGGAAATGGGTCTGGAGGCTTTAATAAAAAAATTAATGCTTCCATATAGAGCTGTGAGTAGAAATGTGTTTGAACCAATCTCATATCACCTTTTAACATTTTAATAATGTCGAATGGTTGCAAATGATCTGTTAAGCAAATGCTCCTCAGTCCTTTCATCGTGTAGCAATATTACAAATAAAGATAAAGCAAAACACGAAATTCACTGGAGTCTAATTAGTCAAACCCTAATCAATGACATTTAGGAAGGTAAATTCCTTTAAGAGAAATACAAGATCCTTGGCTAATTGATGAAGACATGCGACTCCCAGGAGACAGATACTGCATAATTACCTCCACGGATTGCTGGAATGCCTACAAATCTTATAAAAGGATATTTACAGGGTAACCTTGGGTTGTGACCACCTTCCTTTCTAGGAGCACTATTTTCTGGGAAGCCTTTCACTCAGCCACTGGAAAGGTCAGTAGGAACAATTTACTGGCAATTTTGAGAAAGTTATTACATTTGAGGCTATAAAATCATGAATATTCTTAGAAAGTTTCTTGGCCATATCCCAGAGGTCTAGAGTAGCAATCATAGAGTCCGTTAACAGACAGAAGTGGACTTGACGCAGAATATTTTAAATCTTATTGCAGAATTCTTAAGAGATAACCTACTTTTTTCTCCCCCGTGTGTTTGTTGCAACTTGGTTTGTTCCACTGTCCCCATCTGTTTAGTGTAGTTAGTACATCCTCTAATTCTCCAAGTCTTCCCTTAGTGTGCAGTTTGAGATAATATTTAAAGGAGAATTAAAACGAAAATTTTAGATTCCCTATTCTAAAAGCATCCCCTTTAATAACACCAATAACTGTAAATTACCACTCCAGCATTAAAATAAATGAATCCCCTGAAGAATTGGATGAGAAATGCACATGTGCACTGTGTCTGGCCACACCTCCTGACTTTAGTCACTTGTGCTCTCTTTAATATGCACTATAAATTCCAGTAGATTAGAACTGGGCATGTGCAATGGTCAGTGACCACACTGTGCAAACTGGAATGCTGGGAAATAAACACAGACCCATGTTTAGAAAATTTCCCAACACCCACATCAAAATTGTAAGGTGAAACACAAATTACTGCTTTTATATCAAGGTGCTTTTTAATTCAATGTTTTACTGAGGCTTTAGTTGTCCTTTAATTAGGTAATTAGAAAATGATCATTTGTACTGCACTTCTGAAGTAAAACTACATTTGGATTCAACGTCTATGTGTTTTTGAAATGTAAAGCCAAATCAGCAAGGGGCCGTGCTGTCGTAGACTGTCTAGTAGGGATGTTTAATATCAGTGTCTGAAACAGAACAGTAAGAAGACTTCTAAAGCCTATTTCTCTCTGCTCTACCTGCTGGGATTCATACCCGTGTGTAAGGAAACAGTGAGTGAGTACAGTGCAGCCACATACCCTCTAAGATCTCTATAGAATCACTGTTTGGGAAGCAAATTCCAGCCTGATCTATTCTCTCCATGTGTCAATTATACGGTTGCTACAGTTTAGAAAGTTTCCCAGGTACGGAGTTTTCCGTGTACTGCTCTGCAGAGATGTTTCTCGGTTTCTTAATGGACCCGGCATCGATTTGGAACTGCCCGATTCACAAGTATTGGATCTTGAAGAATTTCAAAAGTTGAAACAATAGAAAATCACAGGAACTGCAGAAAGTTTTGGGGTTTGTAATGGGGGCAAAATGTGTTCATATGTTCTAGGGAACAAGGTGGAATATTGTACTAGTCATGTACATTTTTGGCTCAGGTGTAAAATGTTTTTCTCTTATGGAGTATAGAACAATATTGTGCAATGATAATCACACAAAATATTCTGCACAGTCAGATGTAGAAGTTAAAAGAAAAAGAGAGACGATGTCTTTTCCAATAACTCACTTTTCAGTTTGTACCCCAGGGAGCTACACCAAGAATTCCAGGTTGCAGTTCCTAAGGATAAGATGGAGTTGCATAGACTATGGGGGACTATAGGGATGAAGCAAAGAAAAAAAAACCATGAGATTCAGGGATAAAGGTTACCCTAAACAAGGAGATGTAATAAAATGTCCTATCTTTAAAAATGGTGATCATTTGTCCCAACCAATCAGATGTAGCTTTCAAATGGTAACTAACATCTGACTGGTTCGTGCAAAACTAGCACCGTTTTTTAACAATAAAAAACTTTTATTACATCTCCTGAAAGTCTTTTGAAAAGATGCATTACACAGGGAGTGCTTTATTTAGGGGGCAAAACGTGTATGGATGCAGTGCCCCCCCTCCACCAGCGCTATCTGTATGAGTACCTTCATTCTGCAAGCCAACTGGTGATACCAGGTCATTCGTGCATGGACCTAAACTTGACTGGCAAGTATACGGTGGTAGTCAAGTTACGAACAAGTTTTCACTGGGGATGCAGTGGGTATATACTGATGGACGGTTTCTCAGCAGTCAGTGGCGTTCTACGTTAAAACATTCGGGGCACGTGCCCCGGATGTTTGGCAAAGTGCCCCGAATGTTTTAACTGACTGTGCCCCTGCAAAAGCCCCGAACGTCCGAATATTCCCGCTGCGCGAACCTCTGGGCACGTCGCGCAGCCGGCGCACGCAATGACGTCCTACCGGCGCGCCGATGTGACGAGCGCGCCGGCGCGCGCGAGAGAAATCAGGGACTCAGGAGGGAGTCCAGAATTTAGCAGTGGCACCGTGGCAGACTGGCAGTAGCAGCTAGATATACAGATAAGATAGATAGCAGCCAGTTAGATAGATAGATAGCAGTTAGATTAGATAAATAGCTAGCAGAGATATATAGATAGCAGTTAGATAGTAGATAGATAGATAGATAGATAGTAGATGTAGATAGATAGATAGATGATGTATGATAGATAGCGTTGATAGTAGATAGCGAGTTAGATAGATAGATAGATAGATAGATGATATTAATAGATGATAGCAGAGTTAGATAGTAGTGAAGATAGATGCTATGATAGATAGATAGGTAGATTACGATAGATAGGAGATAGCAGAATTAGATAGATAGCAGAGTTAGATAGATAGATAGATAGATAGATAGCAGAATTAGATAGATAGATAGATAGCAGAATTAGATAGATAGATAACAGAATTAGATAGATAGATAGCAGAATTAGATAGATAGATAGATAGCAGAATTAGATAGATAGATAGATAGATAGTAGTAGATAGATAGATAGATAGATGATAGCGAAGATAGAGATAGATAGATAGATGATAGCAGAGTTAATAGAGTAGGGATAGATAGATAGCGAATTAGATAGATAGAAGATAGATAGAATAGATAGATAGATAGATAGTAGAGTAGATAGATTAGATGCAGAAGAATTAGATAGATAGATAGATAGCAGAATTAGATAGATAGCTAGATAGATAGATCGATAGATAGATAGTAGATAGATAGATAGAAGATAGTAGATAGCAGAATTAGATAGATAGATAGATAGATAGATAGATAGATAGATAGATAGAGAGTATAATAGATAGATAGCTAGATAGCAGAGTTAGATAGATAGATAGAAGATAGATAGTATAGCAGAGTTAGATAGATAGATAGATAGCAGAGTTAGATAGATAGATATATAGATAGATAATAGATGAAGATAGATAGATAGATAGATAGATAGATAGATAGAAGCAGAGATAGATAGATAGATAGATAGCAGAGATAGAGATAGATAGATAGATAGCAGAGTAGTAGCTAGATAGATACGCAAGACAGAGAGATAGATAGATAGATAGCAGAGTTAGATAGATAGATAGATAGCAAGTTAGATAGATAGATCAGACGTAGATAGATAGCCAGTAGATAGATAGATAGATAGATACATGATAGCAGATTAGATAGATAGATACCAGAGTTAGATAGAATAGATAGATAGACAGAGTAGATAGATAGATAGATAGATAGATAGATAGCAGATTAGATAGATGATAGATCGATTCAGATAGATAGATAGCACGTTAGATGATATATATAGATAGATGAGCAGAGTTAGATAGATAGATGATAGATATAGATAGATAGATAGCACTAGATAGAGCTAGTAGTAGATAGCAGAGTAATAGATAGATAGATAGATAGCAGAGATAGATAGATAGCAGAGTTAGATAGATGATAGACATATAGATAGATAGGATAGCATTCGATAGATAGATAGATAGCGAGTTAGATAGATAGATGATAGCAATTAGCTAGATAGATAGACAAGAAGAAGATAGACATAAGTAAAATAGATAAACAAGAGGCAGGATATATATATAGAGATAGATATACAGAGAGAGAGAGGGACAGATAGAGATAGGATAGAGGCAGAGCCACTGTAGAAATTAGAAGTCCAAGAAGGTCTCCCTGGCCAAGGTGTGGGCAAAGCATTGACTACAACTGAACACCCAGTAGTTTTTAAAAATGTGACCCCAAATTGGCTACCAGTTAAAATGAAATTTCAGTAGTGACTTGGTCATTAATTTGTGTCAACTCTCTGATCTCTGTCTGTCTATTTCACGTCTTTCTGTCTGTTAAACTATCGGGCTGTGTGTCTATGTTTGTGGTTGTCTTATCTGTCTGTATCTTTTTGGTAATCTCTATAAGTATATGTGGGTGTGGCCCAATTGGGGCAGATGAAAGGGGCGTGGTCTAAAAATTTGCAGCCACATGGAATGCCCAAAAATGCCCCTGATCTTCTTAGACCCTAGATACCCCCTGTCAGCAGTTAAACTTGTCTCCTATCTGTGAATGGTGTAGGATGACATGATGTCCCCAATTGGTTTTTGGCTGGCTGCCCTCACCCTATGGAGCTCATCAGATCCCTGGGAATATGGTATGGGGATGGTTTACACACAATCTTGTGTTGTCGGTCCAAATTACTACCACCAGAAAAAAAGACTTTACAGACTGAGGTCTATATTTCAAAGAAGTCAAATAAGTTCCTTCAAGGGTTCCTACCTATGCTTATTTGTCAGATGCTCATCCAAGATACATAGCTTAGTCTAAGCATGTGGACTCTGGATTTTGCGTGCATCAGATGCAGGTCACTCATCAACAAAACCACGATATATAACGGTTGAAATCCACCTTAATCCGACCTATCTGGTAGCAGAGCACAGGTATGGTATCTATATATCTTATATGATAATCTACCCTTACATCCTACCTATCCGGTAACCACACAGTATGGTATCTAATATCCATTATATGATAAAATCTACCCTTACATCCTACATCCGGTAACCAGCACAGTATATGGTAACTATATATCTATATATGATAATCTACCTTACATCCTACCTATCTGGTAACCAGCACAGTATATGGTATCTATATTCTATATATGATAAATCTACCCTTACATCCTACCTATCCGGTAACCAGCACAGTATAGGTATCTATATATCTATATATGATAATCTACCCTTACATCCTACCTATCTGGTAACCAGCACAGTATATGATATCTATATATCTTATAATAAATCTACCCTTACATCCTACCTATCGGTTACCAACACAGTATATGATATCTATATATCTGTATATGATATAAATCTACCCTTACATCCTACCTATTGGTTACCAGCACAGTATATGTATCTATATATCTCTATATGATAAATCTACCCTTACATCCTAACCTATCTGGTAACCAGCACAGTATATGGTATCTATATATCTATATATGATAATCTACCCTTACATCCTCCCTATCTGGTAACCAGCACAGATATGGTATCTATATCTATCTATGATAAATCTACCTTACATCCTACCTACCGGTAACCAGCACAGATATGATATCTTTATATCTATATATGATAAATCTCCCTTACATCCTACTATCTGATAACCAGCACAGTAATGTATTCTATTCTATATTATTAAATCTACCCTTATCCTACCTATCGGTAACCAGCACAGTATATGGTATTATATCTATATATGATAAATCTACCCTTACAATCCTACCTATATGGTAACCAGCACAGTATATGGTATCTATATATGATAAATTCTACCCTTACATCCTACCTATCCGGTAACCAGCACAGTATATGGTATCTATATATCTTATATGTAAATCTACCCTTACATCCTACCTATGGTTACCAGCACAGTATATGATATCTCTGATATCTATATATGAAATCTACCCTTACATCCTACCTATCCGGTAACCAGCACAGTATAGGTATCTATCTATATGATAAATTACCTTACATCCTACCTATCCGGTAACCAGCACAGTATATGATATTTCATATATCTATATATGATTAATCTACCCTTACATCCTACCTATCTGGTAACCAGATACAGTATATGATATCTATATATGATAAATCTACCCTTACATCCTACCTATCCGGTAACCAGCACAGTATATGATATCTATATATCTGTATATGATAAATCTACCCTTACATCCTACCTATCCGGTAACCAGCACAGTATATGATATCTATATATCTATATATGATAAATCTACCCTTACATCCTACTATACGGTAACAGCACAGTATATTGGTATCTATATATGATAAATCTACCCTACATCCTACCTATCCGGTAACCACACAGTATATGGTATCTATATATGATAAATCTACCCTACATCCTACCTATCCGGTAACCAGCACAGTATATGATATATCTATATCTATATATGATAAATCTACCCTTACATCCTACTATCCGGTAACCAGACAGTAATGATATCATATATCTATATATGATAAATCACCCTTACATCCTACCTATCTGGTACCAGCACAGTATATGATATCTATATATCATATATGATAAATCTACCCTACATCCTACTATTTGGTAACCAGCACAGTATAGGTATCTATATATCTATATATGATAAATCTACCTTACATCTACCTATATGGTAACCACCACAGTATATGTATCTATATATCTAATATGATTAAATCTACCCTACATTCTACCTATCTGGTAACCAGCACAGTATATGGTATCTATATATCTATATATGATAATCTAGCCTTACATCCTACCTATCGGTAACGCACACAGTATATGGTATCTAATATCTATATATGATAAATCTAACCCTTACATCCTACCTATCGGTAACCAGCACAGTATATGATATCTATATCTATATATGATAAATCTACCCTTACATCCTACCTATCCGGTAACCATCACAGTATATGGTATCTAATATATATATATGATAAATCTACCCTTACATCCTACCTATCGGTTAGCCAGCACAGTGTATGGTTCTATATATCTATATATGATAAATCTACCCTTACATCCTACCTATCTGGTAACCAGCACAGTATATGGTATCATATATCTTATATGATGGTAAATCTACCCTTACATCCTACCTATCCGGTAAACCGCCACAGTATATGATATCTATATATCTATATATGATAAATCTACCCTTAAATCCTACCTATCCGGTAACCAGACACAGTATATGGTATCATAATCTATATATGATAAATCTACCCTTACATCCTACCTATCCGGTAACCAGCACAGTATGGTTATCTATTATATCTAGATATAATCTCCCTTACATCCTACCTATCGGTAACAGCCACAGTATATGAATCTATATATCATATATGTAAATCTACCTTACATCCTACCTATCTGGTAACCAGCACAGTTATGGTATCTATATATCTATATATGATAAATCTACCCTTAATCCTACCTATCCGGTAACAGCCACGTATATGGGTCTATTTATATCTATATATGATAAATCTACCCTTACATCCTACCTATCCGGTAACCAGCACATATATGGTATCTCTATATATATATGATAATCTACCCTTACATCCTACCTATCCGATAACCCGACAGTTTATGGTATCTATATATCATATATGATAAATCTACCATTACATCATAACTATCTGTAACCAGCACAGTATATGGTATCTATATATCTATATTGATAAATCTACCCTTACATCCGACTATCCGGTAACCAGCACAGTATATGGTACTATATATCTATATATGATAAATCTACACTACATCCACCTATCCGTAACCAGCACAGTATATGTATTATCTATATATATCATATATGATAAATCACCCCTACATCCTACCTATCCGGTAACCAGCACAGTAATGGTATCTATTATCTATATATGATAAATCTACCCTTACATCCTACCTATCTGGTAACAGACAGTATATGGATATCTATATCTATATATATGGAAAATCTACCCTTACATCCTACCTATCCGGTACCAGCACAGTATATGGTATCTATATATCTATATATGATAAATCTATCTTACATCCTACCTATCCGGTACCAGCACAGTAATGGTATCTTATCTATAATCTTATATGATAAATCTATCCCTTACATCCTACCTATCAGTAACCAGCACAGTATATGGTATCTATATATCTATATATGATAAATCATCCTTACATCCTACCTATCCGTAACCAGCACAGTATATGTTATCTATATACTATATATGATAAATCTACCCTTACATCCTACCTATCCGGTAACCAGCACAGTATATGTATCTATATATCTATTATGATAAATCTACCCTTACATCCTACTATCTGGTAACCAGCACAGTGATATGATATCTATAATCTATATATGATAAATCTACCCTACATCCTACCTATCTGGTAACCAGCACAGTATAGATATATATATATCTATATGATAAATCTACCTTACATCCTACCTATCCGGTAACCAGACACAGGTATGTATCTATATATGATAAATCTACCCTTACATCCTACCTATCTGGTAACACCACAGTATATGGATCTATATATCTATATATGATAAATCTCTCCTTACATCCTACCTATCCGGTACAGCACAGTATATGTATCTATATATCTATATATGTAAATCTACCTACATCCTACCTATCGGTAACCAGCACAGTTATATGGTATCTATAATCTATATATGATAAATCTACCCTTACATCCTACCTACGAACCAGCACAGATATGTTTCTATATATCTATATATGAAAATCACCCTTACATCCTACCTATCAGGTAACCCAGCACAGTATATGTATCTATATATCTATATATGATAAATCTACCCTTACATCCTACTATCCGGTAACCAGCACAGTATATGTATCTATATAGCTATATTGATAAACTACCCTTACATCCTACCTATCCGGTACCAGCACAGTATATGATATATATATCTATATATGATAAATCTACCCTTACACCAACTATCCGGTAACCAGCACTGTATGGTATCTATTATCTAATATGATAAATCTACCCTTACATCCTACCTATCCGTAACCAGCACAGTGTATGGTATCTATATATCTATATAGATAAATCTACCCTTACATCCTACCTATCCGGTAACCAGCACAGTATATGGTATCTTATATCTATATATGATAAATCTACCCTTATCCTAACTATCGGTAACCAGCACAGTATATGGTATCTATATTATATATGATAAATCTACCCTATATCCTACCTATCGGTACCAGCACAGATATGGTATCATATATCTATATAGATAAATCACCCTTACATCCTACCTATCCGGTAACCAGCACAGTATATGATATATATATATGTATATATGGATAAATCTACCCTTACATCCTACCTATGTGGTACCAGACAGTAGTATATGATATCTCTATATCTATATATGATAAATATACCCTTACATCCTACCTATCCGGTAACCAGCACAGTATATGATATCTATATATCTATATATGATAAATCTAACCCTTACATCACATACCTATCCGGTAACCAGCACAGTATATGGTATCTAATATCTATATATGATAAATCTACCCTTACATCCTACCTATCCGGTAAACAGCAAAGTATAGGTATCTATATATCTTAATATGATAAATCTACCCTTACATCCTACCTATCCGGTAACCAGCACAGATATGATATCTCTATATCTATATAGATAAATCTACCCTTATATCCTACCTATCCGGTAACCAGCACAGTATATGGTATCTATATATCATATATGATAAAATTAACTTAAATTCTACCATCCGGTACACCGCAACAGCACAGTATATGATATATATATATTATTAATTATGATAAATCTACCCTCTACATCCTACCTATCCGGTAACCAGCACAGTATATGGATCTATATATCTATATATGATAAATTCTCACTTTACACATACCTATCCGGTAACCAGCACAGTATATGATATCCTATATCTATATGATAAATTACCCTTATATCCTACCTATCCGGTAACCAGCACAGATATGGTATCTATATATCTATATATGATAAATCTACCCTTACATAACTATATCCGGTAACCAGACACGTATATGATATTATATATATGATATATGATAAATCTACCCTTACATCCTCCATGTGTAACCAGCACAGTATATGATATCTCTATATCTATATATGATAATCTACCCTACATCCTACCTATCCGGAACCAGCACAGTATATGATATCTATATACTATATATGATAAATCTACCCTTACATCCTACTATCGGTAACCAGCCAAGTATATGGTATATATATCTATAATGATAAATTACCCTTACATCCTACCTATCCGGTAACCGAGCACAGTATATGGTATCTATATATCTATATGATAAATCTACCCTTACATCCTACTATCCGGTAACCAGCACAGTATATGTATCTATATCTATATATGATAAATCTACCCTTACATCCTACCTATCCGGTAACCAGCAACAGTATATGTTATCTATATATCTATATATGATAAATCTACCCTTAATCCTACCTATCCGGTAACCAGCACAGTATATGGTATCTATATATTATATATGATAAATCTACCTACATCCCTACCGTATCCGGTAACCAGCACAGTATATGTTATTATATATCTTATATGATAAATCTACCTTAACCGTACCTATCCGGTAACCAGCACAGTATATGTGTATCTATGATCTATATATTGATAAAATCTACCTTACATCCTACCTATCCGGTAAACAGCACAGTACATGGTATCTATATATCTATAATGATAAATCTACCTTACATCCTACCTATCCGGTAACCAGCAAAGGTGTATCTTCCTTTCTTCTTTTGCTCTTGACACGTTGACCCCTATCTATCTCACTTCCAGCACTGTATCTTCTCTGGTATCTGTGAGTAGATGGTATACCCCATGTTGCTTAGTGACTGATGTTAACTAATACTATGTGACTGGTGTTTTTAGACTGAAATACTGTATATTTATATTACTATTGACTCTGTTGGAGATGGCATGGAATATTTTTTAAGATTTTTAATGTTTTCAATCCCTGTGTGAATTAAAGGATTTTTGTATTTTTTCACATATATGATCTTTGCTGTATTCTGTTAATATGAGTGTTGTAGACTAGGCTATAATTTCTGTTGTTGAAAGTATCTAGCACCTCTCCCACTGTGGTTTCTTTTACTAAATTTAGTGCCCTATGGTAAATAATTGTTGTCTTTAATGACCCGACCAATAGGACAGAAGCTCAGGAGAACACTAGCCCGGCACCTAAGCACAAAGGGACTAATGAGAGGAGGTCCTCCTCTTATGAATCACAAATGGCAGGGGTGTCAGAGATACCTTATCTCTGTCTGCTTTAAGCCTAGCAAAGCACTGAGGCTCCAAAAGACCCACTACTGATTCACAAGAAGTGCCCCAACGTATGGCCCAGCACAAAAGAGCCCAGAATAGCCCATTCCTTCCTTCCCTGGTCAGGACTCAGCCACGTACCTGCATCATAAGGAAAAAGACATACGTTTGAAGGTTGTAATGTCAACATCTTGGACAATATTGGTTTAAAAGCGGTGTCAAGTAGTGCCATTTGTGTCAAAATAAAGAAACCAATCCTGAATAGAGGTGGGTGATTCAACACCAATTCTCTGCCATGTACAGTGTTGTATTGATGCCTTACCCTGTGCATTTAATAACATCTACAATGCAACCATCACCTTGCATTCAGGTGGTCTCTTGTACAAGACATTCTGAATTGAGAAAGCCACTAGCAAAAACTCTTCAAAAACTAAACTTCAAATCCTGATCTAACTGAATAACACAGGTACAATTGTATGAAGGGGTGTGTCCATTTACTATTAAAGGGCATGTGCACCCCTAAAACAAAAATAATTGTCACATGTTGAATACCTACATCCAACCCCAACACATATATTTAGAACATAATTAGATGTATTATTAACAAAATAAGTAAAATTATTGCCTCCATTCTGGCAGAGTAAGCTGGCTCCTCCATCCATGCAGTTAATTAAGGCTTTGACAGCTGAAATGACAACCAATGATTGACTTCTGTTTCCCCTGCTGTCCCCCACTGTACATGCTCAAGCTTATAAAAAGCTCATTGAGCAGAGCGAGGAGGCAGAAACAAAATATACTGTAATTCAAAATATCTGTTATTGTTGGCTAAGGGACTAACGAGGGTTATTCAATAAAAGTGGTGCTAAAAGTGGTGCTAATTTTGCCCCAACCAATCAGATGTTAGCTTTCAAGTGTTAAATAAGATCTGATTGGTTGGGGCAAAATTAGCACCATTTTAAACAATAAGAACTTTTATTGAATCTCCCTGTTTGTCTTTAGAAAATAATTCTGGCAATCGGTCACACAATTCATTAAACCCTAAAGTACTGCGCGCTATTACGCACTATAATACAGTGTACTACTTTTTTTTTTTACTACAGTAAATCTCCCAATTTTTCCTTCCCCCATTAAAAGGGTGAAAGGTAAAACTTTTAACAGTTGAATTGTCTGGCACTGCTAAATTATCCTAAAGATATTGACGGAGATTGCTGAAAAAGTGAAGGGGGAAATATATCGCCAAGCTTTTTGTTTGATTAATAAAAGGAGAAAAAAAAAGATTCTGCCAATTAACTAGTGACAGATTCCTTATATATCAGGGCAATCGGTACCTTTCACTGCATTACAATGTCAGCCATCTTTGTGATTTATAGATTAGTTAATCTGGAAATCAATATCAGATGGATAAACTGTCAGCTCCTCCAGAAGAGACTGCAATGGGTAGATTTTGTGCTTCTCTTCTTAAAGAGATACGAAAACACAGTTAATTCTTAAAGGAATATTTTTAATAATTTAAAAATGTTGTCATAAATTTCCATCATTTTCCTTTCATTGTGATAGACATGTTCCTTCTTCAGTCTAACACTTGGAGGGAGATTAAATTCCAAATGATAGACTGTGTAGTGGTGCAACTCCAGCGATCTCTGTAATAGGTGAAACTCCCTTCCACTTAGTGATGGATTCATGTAACTTTATTGTAATTTATCTCTTGAACAATTTCACACAAACTTCAAATCTTCTGACCATGCATTGACTTGGCCTGTATTATTTAATACCCCTTAAAGGGCAAGTTCACATCTAAAAATGTTTTTTTAAAGTGATCTCCATACAAGTTCCCTTTATTAAAAGGAGCACACCAGCTACCTACTTTTAAGATCATTTCAGGACCATGCTTCTAGCTGCAGTCTATCCAAACTTACAGCTGTATAAGGGGTTGTGATTCCTGCTAGCACTGCGAGCTGTATTATCACCAGCGTTACCGCTCTGCCCCCAAGTCTCAGGTTGAGACATTAGAATTATCGCCTGCATCATAATCTTTGCAGAGTCCCCCGGACCCTAATAGCACTCACAATTTTCCTAGAATCCTAAAGATATCAGGAACCCGTACTTCCCTTTAACTTCCACCATTCATTATTATAGGTTGCGATCAACCTTATTTTTTGGTTGTCATTTTTTGCCCTTGTTCAATGCGTTGATGCTCTAGCTCCAGAAAACCCATCTACACCTGGAATGTGACTAGAAGGTTCAGGTGTAGAAAGCTGTGGACATTGTGCCTGGTTCATGGTTGGACAACACACAAGTGAGTGGATCCTGTGGATCCCAATGTTGGTTATTATTGGCTTGCTAGTCCCGATATCCAATCCTGTTTGGCCACTATCTATCTGGGTTCTGTGTCGACGTGGGTGGATCTGGAAAGGATTACACTATAGTATACTGTTATATGTGACAGGATAACTCTCTGCAGGTGGATTCAAAGACTCTTCTTTAGTTGTGAGCTTGGAATTTATGAGCTGTAGGAGACGAACTATCAGTTTGGACCCCTATTCTTCTGTGGCATATTAATTGATACTGGGCAGACCCTGTCAGTATTTCTTATTATGTTTATGTATTAGTATATTTTCCACTTACACATATCTGTGTAATACAGGTGTGGGCAATTGAATTTCACGGGGGCCGCATGAGAAACTTGGATTGTGGCGAAGGGCTGGACCAATAGGTCAATTCTCATTATAGAGATTTTATAAAAAGATAAATTAAGATCCCTGGTTCATTGGATTATTTTATTACTAGTTGCAATTTATAATAAAAGGTGTATAATATCTATTCAAATTTAATTAATCAGATCATTTTTTTAATAAAATAAAAATAAATCAATTATCCAGCCTGAGACAATCAATTAATATTACAAATTTTTCGGTTCAGGTCTAGTATTGAGCGGTCAGTCAGGGGCCCCTGGGCTTTACTTTGCTTAGGTCTGGTGTAACACCCTAGTATTCTCTAGTGGTACGATAGATCCCTTTTATTTTGTATATATTCATTTGTTTTACCCTAGCACCGTCCAAGTTGAACAACAAAAGCCTTTAAGGGACTTGAATTATTATTATTTTTTTTTTTTTTAAAGCTTGCCAAAAGCTTAGAAAAAGATTGTTTTTCTCTCCCAAACCTGTCCATTGGTAGTGAGAAGGACAGAGAATGGTTGCAGGTCTGTAACTACCATCAGAAAAGATAAATATTTTTTAGCGTGTTTATTTTTTTTTTTAAACAGTTCATCATGTGCCTATCACAGACTCGGAGACAGGACAGATAAGGGAGTGTAACTTTGCATGCCTATAACTTAGAGGGCATCTATAGTATGCTCCAATCTAGACATAATAACAAGTTAGTGTACACTGCCTTTGTGGCTCCGTTTTTGCACAGTCTTATTTACTGCAGAGCTCCACACTCCCCCTCCCCTCTCTGGTCATTCCCACGTTCATATAATCCAGCTGTGAATCAAGCTTGTGAACACAGTCGCTCATGCGCATTAATCCTCATACATGTCACTCTAAACACACACAAACAAAAACTCGGTATGTAAGCCTTTAGAGAGCAAGAGTCTCCAGAGATACTTGCTACATAAGGAGTGGGAGGAGGGTGAGTTAGGAGAGACCCAAGTCCTAGTTAGCACCATCTTGTGGGCATTTTGCAATTTGATATTTCATCAAATTCTTAGGAAGTAATCAGAAGGCAACAAGATACTTGGAGTCATGTTTAATAATCTTGTATATTGTATATATGTATTCTTTTATATTTTTATTACTATGTCACAATTCTAATAGCAATGATTTGTCACTGACTTTTTACAGTTTTACTCTAATGCCCTGCACTTATACATTGTTTTATTTAAATAAGATTTATACACTACTTTTAGAGCTTGTATAGTTGGTAATTATATTTATGCATATGCACTTTATGATTATTCTGGCACTTATATGCAAAGGAAGGGACAACCCTTTCCCTAACACATTCACTGTTACACTTGCATCACCTGAGGAAGGAGCCACCTATTACCCCCAAAATGCATTTATTGATCTTGGAGTGCGATCCTCAGTTTGTTTTTCTGTTGTATACTACTGCCCATAGAGGGTTGCATACCATAGGAGTGAGCACCCACAAGTTGGACAAGAATGCATTGGATCTTGTTATCTTCTTAAGACCTGAGTCCTGCCTTATCACGGCAGCCAGATCTCCCTTTGACAGGCAATAAATTGGTGAAATCTTGGAAGGAGGGGGACCCAGAGCTGCTCTTTCTGCTCCATTCTCCTTCCCTTTTCTTCTGTTTTTAACCCAGTATTTGCCAAGCATTTTAGTGAGCAGGAAGGGGTCATTTGGAGACTTGCTATAAAACTTGTGTAAGCCTACACACTACACTGGCATGCTGTTAGGGGATTGGATTGAAAGCAGGAGTGGTGTATTGAAATTTTGACATCTTTTAACTTATAGATCTCAGGACAGAGGAGGAAACTGAAGAAAATAAAGGTACTCTGGGGGTGAATTGTAGAACACACAGGAAAAAAAATCATTTTCCCACTATAGATGCCCTTTAAGACCCAGAGAAGCATGATACTAGGCTTGTTTGAAAGGTATGCTCACTTTTTATTGGGCACTTGTATCCACACTTAACCTTTTAATAAGTGAATTAAACCCTAAAGCATACAAGATGCAAGTTTCTATATAGAGTTTGAAGAGGTGGGCGGAAACATACCCTTTAATTTTTTTGTAGGAATCCCTTTGGGAAGAGAAACTCAAAAATGATCATTGCCCTGCCCTGTCTGTGTATAATGTGTCTAGGGAAGCCCGGCAATTTCTTATGAAAGCAAAATGTGATAAAACATCTGTGCAAACACAAAGTTAATATCAGGCTTTTACTAAAAAGTTTTGTTTCCCTTTAATAACGGTGACAGTACAAGATGCTTTGATCTCAGTCTCCTCCGAATCCCCCAATTCTGAGATCTGACAGCTCAGATCTGAACATTAAGTTCCTTTTTCAATTTTTCCCTGAGTTTTTCCTTTGTTGTAAGTTCCCCGTGTGTTCAATCTCCGATCCCCTGGGACTGATTCAGCCTTCAGATACTGAATCAATATGTGCGAGCGTTCAGGATAATTAGAACTCTTTCCTTTTGTAAAACTCCAAACCTTTCTAACAATATGGGAATCTGACTAAAGATTTATCCGATTGATGTGAGAATTATCCTAGGCCTCCTGTGCTAATTCACTCATTAAACTTTATAAAGTATAAAACCACATTTTAGTTTTAGAGACATGATAATGATTTCAAGCATAGTAAACCCAAATATAGGGAACTATGGACCCTATTTACCCAGAGCCACAATCGATCCAGGCAAATGTGGTTTCTGGAATTTAAAACCGGATTTGCCCCAGCGCTATTTTAACGCCAGCCATTAGCAGGCGTTAAATGGTAGTGCTAAAAGTAGCAAAAACTCCATTGTTAAATACATTGCGCCCTTCGTGTGGGTGTCTTTTGTAAAACTGATGGAATAATAATAATCAGATATTATTTAATATTTGGTTGGGGCAAAATTAGCACCATTTTTAATATCGTTTGGAATTCATTAGATCAACTGACTTGAAGTTTAGTTCTTCAAGAACTAAACTTCAAGTCCAGTTGATCTAATTGAATACAACAGATATACCATGACCTGGATGAATGAATATTACAGATATACCATGAACTGGATGGATGGATATTACAGATATACCATGACCTGGATAGATGAATATTACAGATATACCATGACCTGGATGGATGGATATTACAGATATACCATGACCTGGATAGATGAATATTACAGATATACCATGACCTGGATGGATGAATATTACAGATATACCATGACCTGGATAATATTACAGATTACCATGACCTGGATGAATGAATATTACAGATATACCATGACCTGGATGGATGAATATTACAGATATACCTGACCTGGATAGATGATATTCAGTATCATGACCTGGAGGATGAATATACAATATACCATGACCTGGATGAATATTACAGATATACCATGACCTGGATTGAATATTACAGATATCCATGACCTGGATGGATGAATATTACAGATATAAACCGTGACCTGGATGAATGATATTACAGATATACCATGACCTGGATGATGAATATTACAGATATCCTGGACCTGGATAATGAATATACAGATATACCATGACCTGGATAAGGAATATTACAATATACCATGACCTGGATGGATAATATTACAGATATACCGTTGACCTGGATGAATGAATATTACAGATATACCATGACCTGGATGAATGAATATTAAAGATATACCATGACCTGGATGGATGAATATTAAGATATACCCCGACCTGGATGAATGAATATTACAGATATACCATGACCTGGATGAATGAATATTACAGATATACCATGACCTGAATGGATGAATATTACAGATATACCTTGACCTGGATGAATGAATATTACAGATATACCATGACCTGGATGAATGAATATTACAGATATACCATGACCTGGATGGAATGATATGCGATATCCCATGACCTGGATGGATGAATATTACAGATATACCGTGACCTGGATGGATGAATATTACAGATATCATGACCTGGATATGAGTATTACAGATATACCGTGACCTGGATGGATAACATTACATATACCGTGACTTAGGATGAATATTACAGATTACCATGACCTGGATGAATGAATATTACAATATACCATGACCTGATGTAATATTACAGATATACCATGACCTGATGAATAATATTACGATATACCTGACCTGGATGAAGAATATAATAGATATACCATGACTGGATGAATGAATTTCAGATATACCATGACCTGGATGAATGAATATACAGATTACCATGACCTGGATGGATGAACTTACAGATTACCGTGACCTGGATGGATGATATTACAGATATACCGTGACCTGGATGATGAACATTACAGATATACCGTGACTTGGATGGATGAATATTACATATATCCGTGACCTGGATGAATGAATATTACAGATATACCGTGACCTGGATAATATTACAGAATACCATGACCTGGATGAATGAATATTACAGATATACCATGACCTGGATGATGAAAATTACAGATATCCGTACCTGATGGATGAATATTACAGATATACCATGACCTGATGGATGAATATACAGATATACCATGACCTGGAGGATGAATATTACAGATATCATGACCTGGATGGATGAATATTACAGATATACCATGACCTGGATGAGGAATATTACAGATATACCATGACCTGGATGGATGAATATTACATATACCATGACCTGGAGGATGAATATTACAGATATACCATGACCGGGATGAAGAATATTACAGATATACCATGACCTGGATGAATGAATATTACAGATATACCATGACCTGGATGGGAATATTACAATTACCATGACCTGGATGGATAATATTACAGATATACCATGACCTGGATGGATGAATATTACAGATATACCATGACCTGGATGAATGAATATTCAGATTCACCGTGACCTGATAGATGAATATTACAAGATATACCTGACCTGGATTGAATATTACAGATATACCATGACCTGGGGATGAATATTACAGATATACCATGACCTGGATGAATATTACAGATATACCATGACCTGGATGGATGAATATTACAGATATACCGTGACCTGGTGAATGAATATTACAGATAACCATGACCTGGGGATGATGATATTACGATATACCGTGCCTGGATGATGAATATTACAGATATACCATGACCTGGATGAATGATATTACAGATATACCATGACCTGGATGGATGAATATTACAGATATACCGTGATACCTGGATGAATGATATTACAGATATACCATGACCTGGATAATGAATATTCAGATATACCAGACCTGGATGGATGAATATTAGATATACCATGACCTGGATGAATGAATATTACAGATATACCATGACCTGGATATGAATATTACAGATATACCATGACCTGATGATGAATATTACAGATATACCTGACCTGGATGAATGATATTACAGTATACCATGACCTGGATGATGAATATTACGATATACCATGACCTGGAGTAGAATTTGCAGATATACCATGACCTGGATGGATGAATATTACAGATATACCGTGACCTGGATGGATGAATATTACAGATATAACGTGACCTGGATGGATGATATTACAGATATACCGGACCTGGATGGATGAAATACAGATATACCGTGACTGGATGGATGAATATTACAGATATACCATGACCTGGATGAATGAATATTACAATATACCATGACATGGATGAATATTACAGATATACCATGACCTGGATGATGAATGAATATTACAGATATACCATGACCGGATGAAATGAATATACAGATATACCATGACCTGGATGATAAGAATTACAGATATCTCCATGACCTGGATGGATGAATATTACAATATACCGTGACCTGGATGATGAAATTACAGATATACCGACCTGGATGGATTGATATTACAGATATACCGTGTGATGGATGAAATTACAGATATACCGTGACTGGTGGATGAATATTACAGATATACCGTGACCTGGATGAATGAATATTACAGATATACCGTACCTGTATGAATATTACAGATATACCGTGACCTGGATATGAATATTACAGATATACCATGACCTGGATGAATGAAAATACAGATATACCGTGACCTGGATGGATGAATATTACGATATACCATGACCTGGATGATAATATTACAGATATACCATGACCTGAGTATGAATATTACAGATATACCATGACCTGGATGAGATGAATATTACAGAATACCTGACCTGGATGAATGAATATTACCAGACTACGCATGACCTGGTGGATGAATATTAACAGATATACCATGACCTGGATGGATGAATATTACAGATATACCATGACCTGGATGGATGAATATTACAGATATACCATGACCTGTAATGAATGAATATTACAGATATACCATGACCTGGATGGATGAATATTACAGATATCCCATGACCTGGATGGATGAAATTACAGATATACCATCCCCTGGATGAATGAATATCAGATATACCATGACCTGGATGAATGAATATTACAGATATACCATGACCTGGATGGATGAATATTACAGATATACCATGACCTGGATGGATGAATATTACAGATATACCATGACCTGGATGAATGAATATTACGATATCCATGACCTGGATGAATATTCGATTACCATGACCTGGATGAATTATTACAGATATCCATGACCTGGATGATGATATTACAGATATACCATGACCTGGATGAATGAATATTACAGATATACCATGACCTGGATGGATGAATATTACAGATATACCGTACCTGGATGGATGAAATACAGATATACCATGACCTGGATGGAATATTACAGATATACCGACCTGATGATAACATTACATGATATACCGTGACCTTGGATGGATGAAAATATTACAGATATACTCGACCTGGATGAATGAATATTACAGATATACCGTGACCTGGATGAATATTACAGATATACCATGACCTGGATGATGAATATTACAGATATACCATGACCTGGATGAATAAAATTACAGATATACCTGACCTGGATGGATGAATATTAACAGATAACCATGACCGGATTGAATATTACAGTATACCATGACCTGGATGATGAATATTACAGATTACCATGACCTGGATGGATGAATATTACAGTATATACCATGACCTGGTGAATGAATATACAGATTACCATGACTGGATGGATGAATATACAGATATACCATGACCTGGATGGATGAATATTACAGATTACCATGACCTGGATGAATGAATATTACAGATATACCAATGACCTGGATGAATGAAATTACAGATATACCATGACCTGGATGGATGAATATTACAGATATACCATGACCTGGATGGATGAATATTACAGATATACCATGACCTGGATGAATGAATATTACAGATATACCATGACCTGGATGAATGAATATTACAGATATACCATGACCGAGGATGAATATTACAGATATACCATGACCGTGATGGATGAATATTACGATATACCATGACCTGGATGAATGAATATTACTGATATACCTGACCTGGATGATGAATACAGATATACCATGACCTGATGGATGAATATTACAGTATATCATGACCTGATGAATAATATATACAGATATACCATGACCTGATGGATGAATATTACAGATATACCATGACCTGGATGAATAATTTACAGATATACCATGACCTGGATGGATGAATATTACAGATATACCATGACCTGGATGAATGAATATTACAGATATACCATGACCTGGATGGATGAATATTACAGATATACCATGACCTGGATGGATGAATATACAGATATACCATGACCTGGATGGATGAATATTACAGATATACCATGACCTGGATGGATGAATATTACAGATATACCATGACCTGGTGTATGAATATTACCGATATACATGACCTGATGGATGAATATTAACGATATACCATGACTTGATGGATGAATATTACAGATATACCATGACCTGGATGAATGAATTTACCGATTACCATGACCTGGATGGATGAATATTACCAGATTACCATGACCTGGATGAATGAATATTACGATATTACCATGACCTGGAAGAATGAATATTACCGATATACCATGACCTGGATGGATGAATATTACGATATACCAGACCTGGATGATGAATATTACCGATATACCATGACCTGGATGGATGAATATTACAGATATACCATGACCTGGATGGATGAATATTAACGATATACCATGACTTGGATGGATGAATATTACAGATATACCATGACCTGGATGAATGAATATTACCGATATACCATGGCCTGGATACATGAATATTACCGATATACATGACCTGGATGGATGAATATTACAGATATACCATGACTGGATTTATGAATATTACAGATATACCATGACTGGATGAATGAATATTACAGATATACCATGACCTGGATGATGAAATTACAGATAACCTGACCCGGATGAATGAATATTACAGATATACCATGACCCGGATGAATGAATATTACAGATTACCATGACCCGATGAATAATATTACAGATATACCATGACCTGGATAGATGAATATTACAGATATACCATGACCTGGATGAATGAATATTACAGATATACCGTGACCTGGATGGATGAATATTACAGATATACCGTGACCTGGATGGATGAATTTTACAGATATACCATGACCTGGATGAATGAATATTACAGATATACCGTGACCTGGATGGATGAATATTACAGATATACCATGACCTGGATGAATGAATATTATAGATATACCATGACCTGGATGGATGAATATTACAGATATACTGTGACCTGGATGGATGAATATTACAGATATACCGTGACCTGGATGGATGAATATTACAAATACCAGGACCTGGATGAATGAATATTAATATACCATGACCTGGATGGATGAATATTACAGATATACATGACCTGGATGATGAATATTACAGATATACCATGACCTGGATGGATGAGAACCTTCACAAGCACCATTTTTAATGATAAGAACTTTTATTGAATAATTATAATATAATTATATAATATATATAATTTATTTATAAAACTGGTGAAAATTATTTGTGTATATAATTTATTTATAGAACGACAGTTGGGTACACAGCAATGTATATGATAAATACAGAGTATACATACAAGGGGATAAGTGCAAGCCATTATACAAATAAATAAAAATTAAATACAATTTCATGCATAGGTTAAGAATACATATATATAATAGGTATAAATTGATATAAGTGCAGCATGCCTTGACACATTAGGAATGAGATCCCTGCCCCAAAGAACTTACAATATTTGAAAGAGAACCACTGTTTCCAATAGTAGGAAATAAGAAATACATAAATATGTGAATGTAAAGGAATATTACCAAAGATCTTTCATATTGGTACAGTGGTTTTGTTTTTAAACATAAAAAGTAATTTTTTTAAAGCATTGAATGAATCCACTACAGACCAGGTTACAGCTCTTAGAATTTTAACGGACTTTAATATCCTTATATTTTAGGGAGGGGGCATTATTTCCGATAAAACAGGGCTGGGAATGCGTAAAGCTCGTATTAAACAGATATGGTTCTCCTAAAATGTTTTTTACAAATTACTTTAAATAGTTATATTAAAACATGTATGTGCCTTAAGGGGGAATAGAAACCGCCAGCCCAGGTCCTTTCAGAGAGGTACAATAAAGCAGTGCCTGCATGCCAGCCAAAAGAACTAGGCCTCCAATGTAGAAAGAGCAAAGTCACAATACTGGTTGACCATAAACAACCCTATGTTTTGGGAGTCAGCCCTTGATCCCTTGATCGTTTGTCCCCTCCTATATGAAGTAAGAGGAGTACTTTGAAATTCGTAGTATTGGCCAAAGTTTCATAAGTATTTTTTTGATTGGTTTATACTAGCTGGACAGTATTGGGTCACAAAGGGAATATATTTCTTAGCTTTTCATTCATTACTTCTCTAATTTCATCAGATTTCACTAAAGCTATGTCCAAAATATCACACTGGTATCTGTAAACGCCCCATACATTTCATTCAGTTGACTATTACGGACTTTGGGTTCTCTTACAATATGCTAACTGGTCTAACTGGTATAGAACATTTATCATGTACAGGATGATGGCTCCCTATAACGGAGCAGTTTATGCCTGTCAGTGGGTTTCTTAAAAAGTGTTGTCTTAAAGATCTGGTCATATCTGACACACACATTTAGGTAAATTGATGGATGGTCTATCAGATATTATCGTGAAACTAATCATAGGGCTAACATCCTGTAAGAAAATGGCTCCCCCCTAGGTGGCAAAAATTTTAATTATTTACAAAGCAACGCAAATACCGTATATACTCGAGTATAAACCGACCCGAGTATAAACCGGGGTACCCAATTTCACCTAAAAATCCTAATAAAAGTTATTGACTCGAGTATAAACGGAGGGTAGAAACTTGGCATTCAAGATGTTTGGAAACTACAACTCCCAGCATGCTTTATTAGCTGGGGGTTGTAGTTTCCCAAAACTCTGACTGCCACCCTCACTTGGCATTCAAGATGTTTGGAAACTACAACTCCCAGCTAATAAGCATGCTGGGAGTTGTAGTTCCCAAACATCTTGAATGCCCCCCTCACCCACCCAGTTCAGTTTGTACCTGGCTCTTCTCCCTGTGGTCTCTTCTCCCTGTGGGCTCAGTCTCTTCTCCCTGTGGGCTCTCCTCCATCCAAGGGCTTCCTGCAGGTAAGGTGCGGTATCTGAGCATTCCGGCAGCCGCGCGATCTTTCTGTGTACTGGCGCGCCGGCTGACGTCACTGCCCGGGCTTGGCGCCGGGCAGTGACGTAGGCCGGCATGCCAGTACAGAAAAGATTGTGCGGCTGCCGGAATGCTCAGGTAAGATACTGACTCGAGATTAAACCGAGTCTGAGTTTCAGGGGCTGATTTTTCAGCTGAGGAAAAAAACTGAGGGTTTATACTCGAGTATATACGGTAGTATCCCTTTAAGGAACCACACTTTATCCTTGTGATTTTTTTCCCCGTCTGCAAGGTAAATAGGCTGAACTATTCTGTGGGAAAATCCACCTTTGACATTCTTGCTGTGTTTAATAATTTACAGACGTAAGCTGGCAGGATGCCCGGCTGTCTGTTCCGTCAGCGTACGGCCGAGAAACATGTCAGCACAGATCTCGCTAAACAAGTGTTTGTGTTGTGATGTGAATTTCTAAAATGGAACATTGCAAATTTGTAAAAGTTTGACTGGAAAGAGAATTCAAGGCAAGAACATCGATCACTTGGATGAAAAGGTTTTTGGTGGAAATCCATCTTCTTACTTTAAATATTATTCGAAGATAATAAAATATTTTGTCTTTCTATATAATTACAGTATAATATATTAAACTGTAATTATATAGAAAGACATTAAAGGGCATTTTATTATATAGAAAGACACCCAGAGCATTAAAGGGACAGTTCAGTGGAAATGATCAATATTTGTTAAACTGTTCGTTTGTGTAATGCACACTTAGGGGCATATTTATAAACGATCACTATTTTGGCCATTTCGATTTCGCAGGACATCGCAATGACCAAAATCGCTATTTTCGACGTATTTATAAAACAGACCATTTTCAGTGCGAAAAGTATCTCAGTGGCGATATTCGACGATACTAGTTCTGTAATTGCCTTTATACCACTATCGCGGTGAAAAGCTATATTTTACAAAAAAGTCTTTCTATATCACACCAGTGCTGTAAGGAAGAAATTGCTGGCTTAAAAAAGGGGATTTTGGCACAAAAATCCCTCATGTATACTGTATATATAACTAAGACCCCCCCCCCATTTGAATTAAACATTACATTAAACATTGGCATTTGTGGTTTAATCGATATCGCCATATCGTTGGCAAACGCCGATCGCATTGCGGTGATCTAGCGATTTTTCAATGCACTCACATTTTTGCTGTAAGCAGTGTAGTTCCCTAGGATAGTTGGATTGAAGTTGGAGAAAGCAAGTACCATTGTTTAACCCCCAATTTAAAGAGCCAAAACTTCAAGTAAGTATTACATTGGATGGGTAAACTGTACCCAAAGGAGAGGATCTAGCGGGTTTTGTCCTCATCCTGGGTGTTATTTTGTTGTGGAAGGAGGAGAGTGAGGGTGAGGAGAGTCTAATGTGATATTCCTGAAAGGAACATACCTGTGTAATGTTTTAGGTAGATGGATAGATATATAACCCAAGACAGCAAGATGTTGGTAAAACATGTTCTTCTCTATATATATATCTTTTTTTTTTTTTTTAATCTTGAACTTTTTCAAAAATAAAATCATAGGCATCTGCCTTTTTTTATAATATCAAAAATTTTTACAGAAAAACAAGAAAAAGTAAATTATTTGGGAACATGAAACTGCCTCCTCTCCAAGCGTTTCATCCTGTGGGACAGGTGGTTTAGACTGTCCTGGATCACCTTCAGTCTTCCCGATATGTCCTGTAAGGATTTTTGGATGTTGGCCACCACACGGTGGAGGGGGTGTTGGGCATCTCTGTGGAGTGAGGATGGGTGGGGATGGTCCTGGTCCCATTTCTGCAGATTTAGATGGAAATAAGAGTGAGCTGTAAGAATGTTTTAAGGCATTTTCATCAATACAACAAGTTTAACATTAGTTTCAGAATTTTCCAAACAATATAGAGAATTAAATTAGAGAAACATCCAACGTTGGATTTGTCACGGGAAATATTTGTTTCCACTCTTTTCTAATTTCCTTGACTAACGGTTGTTGAAAAATGGCAATTGAAAAAGGAGAAACATTTGCATACAATACTTGCCTTGGAAGAGGTGGGGGGTGGCCTGAGGTGTATCAGGCAAAGAGGGCGGTGCTTCTGCCTCCTCTGTGGGATAAGATGAGAAAAAATCCATGAGAGTTTTGACACCAAAATCAAAATGTGGGTTACAGTCCTGCATTGTGTCGTATTTTCCTGGGAAGGGTTTGTGTAAATATCATTAATGTTTTAATGGCTTACAAGTCTGGTCTAAATCTGGAGTTGCTGGTCGGGTCAGGGCAGGTACCAGCTATTGTTTGCAGATGTGTGTCTGACTAGTTGTGTGCAGTTACAGCCACTACCAGCAAAACTGCGGATTTGAAACATTTGCGGATAGCAGTTTGGGCATTCAATGTTGCTTACAAATATGCACAGGGCGGTGTAATTTGGGAACGTTTCTGTTCAAGTTTTACCAAATCAGGTGCCAAAACCTGTGCCCCCCCCCCCCCCCCCCCATCACTGTAAAAATTCTAATTGTTGGTTGGATTGTGTTGGCGCTGACCATATACTAACAATATTGTATGTGTCCAAAAACTGCATCCACGGTTCCATATCCAATTGACCAAAAGATAAGCCTGGATTATCTACCATAATTTAACCAGGATACCCCTCCATATGTAGGGTAGGTATCCAATACCTTGTATCCGTTCTTAGCCATGTTAACACACTATTCAGGGTGTTTAGAAGTATAACGTGCTATAAAAATAAACTATCCCTTAATCAAATCAATAATGCTCTCGTATTTGGGTTTCCTCTCATCTTTCTTCCCATTATTGCTTTTAATTATTCAAACATATCCACAAACTTCCCAGTAACTATCTTTTTGGGAGATGCTTATGTAATGGTGAAATTGTGCATGCGTAAGTGACCTTGGCCGATGCTACTCAGATATCTTTGGTACCTTCAGCCTTAGAACTATATCCTCATTTATCCTTGTTTGTTAACCTTATAACAAACCTTGTAAGTTACATTCTTCTCATTGTCACTATCTGATTCAGTTGAACTTGTATCAGAATCCATAACATTGTTAAAAACACACTCACCGTTTCCCGCCGTTAGACTCGATCCCTCTTTTTGTCCCTGCTGGGGACAAAGTACTTTGTACAGGGATATAGACCTGGTATTTCCATACCTTCCAATATTGTTTCTGTGAGGAGCACCAGCCCAAAGAAAACTGATTCTGCCAGTCTTCCTCGTGGCTTCAGCACAATCTTTAATACAGGAATAGTCCAGGACTAACCTGGCAAATTAAACTGTATGTGCTGTTGCTCCTCAACGAAATGATATTGTGAGGTGGGAATTATCAATCCGACCTCCCTGCCCCAGGTACTTTCCATTTATAAACAGTTCATTTTTATAGTATAGTTATCCTTTAACTGCGTCTCCTCCTCTTTTTTGCACACCTGCAATTAGAGATGCACCTGGGAGGGATTTACTATGAAAATGACTGTATGATCCAGCGATCATTTCCTGGTTACCTGGGGTAGACTCACCCACGTGGTACAGAACTCTCCCTGGAACAGCAGCCATTATAAGAATGGCACCGCCGGACGGGGGAACCTGATCTGCTCCTATACCTGGGGGACAAATCAAACATTACACTTTCCCCCCTATTACCTAGGTTATAGGTAATAGGGGAACCCAGGCCAACTGAAATAGAGGACAATGACTTAACAAAAGAGGAGAATCCTCTCTAACCAGATTAGACTGCCTAGGGGACAAATGGAAGGAAACTGGAGCTAATGTGAAAGGGAAATCTGGACCTACTTGAGAAGAAGGCTCTGCATCCAAAGCAGAACCTATATAGACTTATCCGCTACCACTTGTTAGAAAGGTTGAATATAATGCACCTTACATTGGGTAGGTTCAATAATGCATGTTACAGAGATTAGTTAATGCATTTAAATGCAATCAGTTAGCAAACATTGCAATTTTCAACCAATCACATTGTTTGTACAGTAAACCTTAATTGAAGATTTGACCAATAGGGTGATGCTGAAATGGGTCACAATTCTGCCCTATTTTTAAACAAAACATTAGTAAATAGATGCTCAGTTAAAAGTATGATTGGTTAATAATGTTGTAGCCCAGAGAGCTTTGCATTAAACACAGCAAGAAAAATAATTCACTTTGACACAAGCACAGTTCCGAAAATATATTTAAATTCCTTTAATATCACAGAGAACAAGCCCATGGAAAGGATATTTAAAAATATTTTTTAAATGGCTGCCCTTGGGTCAAAATTCATTATCATCAGCCTAAATACATGTTATTTCGTTCCATAAATGGATTAATTGAAATGCCTGCACGCATTCATTAAAATGTATTTCAACGTTTCCATATCAATGGGCAAATAACCCAGGGAAATCCTTCCATCTGCAACTGTATTAGGGCAGTGTCTAGTTCACCTTTTCATAAACAATCACGAATCAACTGTGACGTCAGCGCAGTGAGAGCAGATCTCTGAACCTTTATAATTTAACATTAACAATCATTTCTCGCAGCTTATAAGAAGAGTCTTATGGTGAGCCAAGTGTCGGATTTGGGTCTTACTAGGAAATATAAGACCGAGAGCCCACAGGTTGTATTAAGGGGCAAACTTAGGGTCGTAACTACTTGGGGAGCAGACCCTTCAACCGTAGGGGGCCCTGTCATAGTTTTGCTGGGGGCCCAGTGCTTCCTTTTATATTCTATCAATTTTTGATTGGTGACTGAAGTCTGAGCCTTTACAGAGTTTTCCTGGTAGACCAGTCCAACTTTAATCAGTGTTCAGCATTAATGAATTGTAGTGCTGGGTTCAGATCCCACCCTTGACCCTTCCTCCTACAAAGATAGTGCACTTAGGGGGATATGCACTATTACATTTTTGCGCTAATATTTAGCTCTCTGCTGGTGTTAAATACTTCTGTGTGCACAGCCGCTGGTAAATAGCCTTGCCGTGGGTGCACAAGTCTCGCTTTCAACACTGTGGCCATCGGAAAGTATATCAGTTAGTGTTACTTTAGCCCCTTAAAAGCGCACCTCGGTTATGTTCATGGTTCATACTGTACCTTCCATGTTCATCCACTGTAGGGTGTGATATGATTCAGTGTAATATGTTACCATGTAACAATGTTTAGCACTCTATTACAATCAGACAGCGAGGGGAGAGTTCTGCCGGCAGCTTTAGAACTACTTTATAATGAATCTATTCATATGTTGCTCTTGTTGTTAAATTAATGCATTTTGTAATGAAATAATAATTACATATTCAGGATAATATAACGAGCTTTGACGGGGAGCAGGGGGGTTCAGCTATTTAATTTTAATCCCATTTATTCATGTTTTTACATTTTCATTGCCAGGGGCTTTTTACTCAGTGATAATAAAATGAATTTTAATATATTTTTTCAGTTCAGTTAAAATATAAATAGGCCTAGGTTCTTTTATGATGGGATGTTAGATTAAATCTTGTGTATATATGTGGATGATAAAGTTTATCTGTGGGTTTTGGGAACTGTATCTTTATATACATAAATTATGATGTCTCTAGCTGTTACCAGTCCGAAGTCATAGGCACATAAAGTTTCTCTTCCTCCTCTGCAATGTCTCTGTGATTCTGTGACAGGCATGTGTTATAAGTTGTGTTATCTATCCCAACCCCCATAATTAATATTTTCTGAAGCTATTTACATGCTTGCAATCAAAATCTGTGCTTTTTTCTACCTGAACACATTAAGAAAAAATTTTGTTTTCAGGCTTATGAACTGTATCAGAGATGGGGCTCTTGATGCAGCTAATAATGCTTTGTTCTTACAGTGGTAGTGGGCATGCCCAAGCCAGGGCCTTGCTGGTGATGTCCAAGCTGACTGTGTTCGCAGGATGCACCACACTTTATACTAGACTGCAGCATGAGCTACAAGCAATAGCAATAATGATTAAAATTAAAAATAATTTATTGCGATATTTAGACTTTAATGGATGGAACACGAACATTGGGGGTTGGAAATCAAAGCCCAATTGCCACTTTATTAATGAACTGCACCTGGGTCAGAGACTACTCTAACCCTACACAGACATAGGTATACACACTTACTGATATACCCCCAAATCACCCACCACTCTGTTTCCATGGCAACTATACCTAAATTTATCAAAATAAAGTTAGTTTATACAGTCATAAACACAAAACCATACACAGACCCAGGGACACACACCTACTGATGCAGTAAAAGTGTCTATTAACACAAACATAATGAGAGCAGATACAGTTTTAAGGTAGGTGTTTCCTTGGAATGGAGATGCTTATGCTGTGATTGGCAGGTTCAATTCAGGAGGCACTGCTACAGTCAACCAAGTTTTGGTAATACTGATAAATAGTTACATTTCTGTTCCTTGAACATCCTGTGAGGATATGGTGGCAGCAGATAATGTTAGTAAAACGTGGGAGATATATTCCTGGATTCCTGGAATATATGCCAATTATTATTATTTCCTATCATGTCTCCACCTACACTGTAATCCATGATTAAAGGGATCCAGTTTTTCTCCCACTTCTTTTTGTGATTTCTTACTATTTGTCTCTGGGCATCCTTAAGAACCTCATCCAGGTATTACCCTGTACTGTACATCTCAGCTTGCATGTCCTTCATCTGCTCAACCCTCTGTACAGGGTCTGACACAGTTTCATGTACCATCTCAAATCGGCCATTCAGTATGAAAACTTTTAAAGGACATAACTCTAACATTCAGATAATAATTATCACATTGATGGTAATTCAGAACATATTTAATGACAGACCGAATTTAGTCAAGGATCCAATGTCACCCTGCTACAATAGGACCACCAGGACATCTCCGCCAGACTACACAGTGTCTGGTAAATGATGGCAAACTATAGTTGTAATCGTCCTCCATTCACATTGGAATATGATGGGGCCACATTGGATCCCATGGCAGCACCTCTCTTCTGCATTTAAAATATTGTATAAAAGGAGTAATAGTTGTTCTAAAACTATTAACTCCAAACTCCGTTTCATGAAATAAATCAATTCATTATTATACCAGCCACTCCTCTCCATCAATAATTTGAGGGCTTGTGTGCAATTTCCTTGTCATGCGGTATGGTCATGTATAACAATGTTACTTCCAATGTTAACAATATAACCTCATGCTAATTATTCACCCTAACAGCATAAATCCTCTGCAAAAATTAAGCAATATCCAGTGTATATGACCATTGACCCTGTACCAAGGGTGCAAGAATCCTACCGAACACGGTGGCCATAGGGGTAAAGATGGAACCAATCCCAGACACAATAGGCCTAAATAGGTGGCTGAACAGGATTCTGTGTGGTGTGATGCTGTACAGATAGGTGTTTTCTCAATTCCTCTTAGATGATGATTTCAACGTGGCAATTAGGAATTCATTATTCTCCCTCTTAATGTCCCATATAGAGCCGTCTTATTGGTTACGCCACAATCCAATAACTGGGTCTATATTTATCTATAAAAATACTCTGACACTATAGTACCCCCCTTATCGGAGGGTTTAATCACAATATCCTTAAAGTTTCTCAGCATGTTTCATACTAATCTCTCCTCGTTGATTGGATCTCATCTGTTCATTTGTCATACACTTTAATATCATCTTTAACTTTTTTGTCAAGTTGTATACAATCCCCCTTTCAAAGTTTGAATTCCAGGCAAATTTAAACTGTTTGAACTCCTCCCCTTTCTTTCAATAGGCTGCAATCTGCTGTTCCAAGACAAGAAAGGAGCCGAGGCACAGGACAGAAACATAAAGCCTAGTAGGCAGTTTTTCATGTAGCCATACATAAACATAAATTGCATAGAGAAAAAGAAGCACAGCACTCACTATTTAAATATGTACGTGTATGTACAAATATATAAACACCCTTTATTTGTTACGTATAACACTGGGGTATAGGCACAGAATAGAAAAAAGTAAAAACAATTAAAAACAGAATATAACATCTAAAAGTGTCCAGCTCTACTTAAGTATTACACAAGTGTCAGCCGCCCACCAACAGGACCGTAAGTAACTTAAATACCCATGATGATATGTCATACACTTATCTGTCCAGTGTCAGTCAAAATATGTAGTCACCAGGGAGGTCCCATGGAAGAGAGCTGGAGTAGTGGACACAAGAAAAGTGGATTGGCCAGCATCGATAAGTACACACCTAGTCGTGCGAGACATGTGACCGCCATTTATACAGGGAAACCATGTGACAACATTTCGGGGGATCACAGCCACCCTTCCTCAGATAACAAATGAAAGTACAACACTCATTGAATACATCCCTTAACCACACCCTCCATTAGGTTCCACCTCCAATGGAAAAAGTCCTCCTTCAATTGCATAGTCCAAACACCTGTGTGGTGTATAAAGTCCATCAATCAAAAAGTCTGATATAATTTGGAAAAGCAAATTATTCTATGAAAGATTTTAATATTCAGTTAGCACAGATGAGGGAAAATCAATGGTTGACTCTTTTCCTTCAGGAGATGTACTCAACCTTTTACAGTCTCCTCTGCATCCCAAATCTTTTTTTATACTAAAGGATGAGTACTGTAGGATAAGGTGATACCTTTTTGTTATGGACTAACAGTTCATTTTTACAGACTGTCTTTCGAGAGATACACTTCTCTCTTCCTCAGGTCAAGCAGTACTTTTTTATGTGTCCTTCGTGATTGGAAACTTGGCAGCACAGCATTTTCCATTAATCCAGTAAAATTCAGGATTTCCCTTGCTATCCACCGTCTTAGAATTATTTATCTTCTGGCATCTGTACTCCTTCCCCACTACAATGTATGTGAACATAAAAAGATAAATGGGCACCACAGTGGCAGCTGTCTGTTTGTAAAGGGATATCAGTGGGTGAATAAATACACTATTTTTTCCAGTCAACTTTTTTTCTTTTGGGATTCTAAGTACTCAAAAATTACATTCTGAAATAAAGCCGCAAAAGGATGACGAAATCCATGAAATTAATCTAAATATAGAAATATATTTAACTTTAGAAAAACCATTACAATGATCCAATGGTTGCCACTTAGATTATATGGCAGAAGCCATTTTGCATCCGCACAGGTGATTGGGGTTCCAAAGTTAGAAATCTTGGTTGAATCCTGATGTTCCATTAAAGCTTTAGTAAAGTGGCAACTGAACATTGTAAATTACCTAGAGGAGTTTAGTACATGGTCCAATGCTATACGTGTCAATAAAAAGGCATCTATAACCCCATCTGTCATCCAAGTTACTGTTTTTGATTTAAAATCAAAAGGATTTAGAGACACATTTTGAACAGTGCATGGTCGAAATTTAGGCCAACCTTCGGTAGACTTCCATTGTACACTGGGAGATGTTTGATGTTTATTGGAAATTCTTTACAGTCACGCCTTGAAAATTGGTTGTAATTGAACATTTTGTTTAAATACTCTCTGAGGTCTCACTAACTGTGAGAATATTTCCGGGCAGCGCCTGCATTGTTTTTTTTACGTTTATAACTTGTACTTTCCGTTTCTTTAAACTGTACGGTTTTTGGTGTGGGGAAAGAGTGGCTTTCCTACAGACATACTTGCTGCTAAAATGTGGAAACAGGTTCGAGAACTATTACAAGTGCACGATTCTGTTGGGAACAGAGTTACTATAAACATCTTTTCTCTCAACCCCTTGACTATGAATTTTCCAGCTTGGGATTGAAGAAATACTTGATTTTTTTGTCATTTCTGCTAGTGCTTTTAGGGTCATTAGCTGATTAAGTTCTTTCTCTTCATGGACTTTCTCTTTTTTGTTAGGAATTATACCTCAGCACCAGAACAATGTCTTTTGGTTTTGTATAGTCATCTGGAAATTTAGTAGTCTCTCTGTCCATAGCCATGTATTGTTGATCTTCAGCCATACGATCGTTTCCAATACTACAGCGGCCTCTTAATATTTCTCTTACATAGTATGTTTGCAAATAATAAAATGATAGTAACATTGTCTGTAAATCAACCTCCTTCCATGATGTTAGGCGTTTTAGCACCTCATTCATGCTTTCAGAGGCATTTGTTGTTACGCCACTTTCTGAGAGACATAAGTACCCATTTGCCAACTTGTTAGTGATATCGTGTTTAATATGTGCCTCAAAATATTCTAATAATGTTGCACTCCATTTCACCTTATATTTGCTGTAAAATTTGCTCTCAAATTTGCCTTCCGAATCACATTCAAGAAGATTATAAACATTCAGGGTTATTCAATAAAAGTTCTTATCGTTTAAATCGGTGCTAATTTTTCCACAACCAATCAGATGTTAGCTTTCAAATGTTAAATAACATCTGATTGGTTGGGGCAAAATCAGCACCATTTTGAACGATAAGAACTTTTATTGAATAACCCTGATTGTGTACACCTGTTTATCGGATTTTGAACCATCATGTTGGCCCAGCCTCATCTCAATGTCTTTTAAAATGGGATTTTAACAAAGAACATGTTTCAATTTTGGGGCCTCAGCCTCTATTGCCCTTATTATCAGTCATTAATTTTGGTAGCTGGGCTGTCAATGCCACCAACAATCTTTTTGATATTTTGGAAAAATGTCTTGTGAACATTAAATGACTTCCTGTCATGAATCATCGCTGCAACAGGTATACATGGATGTTCTTCCAAAAAACATAGAAATCACCTGGCTGAAAGGTAGTATCATATGACAGTAAGGACTGTGGGTTAATAATACATCACTAATACATTCACTGCTTCTAGAAGTGCCAGGACAATAATGAAATCTGGAAGTAGAGAGTAACTATGTACAAACATTTCAAGTGCAAAATGTAATTCGTAAACACTGCACAAGTCATCGTAACTTATTTGTGCCTTGGACCTTTCATATCGAAGCTTATTTGCAATTTGTGCCACATTTTTGGGGAGCGGATCATTTTCGTGTAAAGCGGAAGCAAATGTTCACCAATGCTTTTAAGAACTGATGGAAAAGTGCGAACATGGCCAAGCTGTTTTGAACCTTTAGTATTTCCATGTGGAACTGCTTTTTCTGGTTTGTCACTTTGACCAACATACTGGACAATCACAAGCTTAATCGACCCCACACTCTCATATCCATATCTATGAAAGTTGGTTGCCTTTCCATTAAAAAGCCTTAGGTGGTAAGTCACAATGATTTGTGGATTTGTTTTAGGAAGAGCATGAACTCCTTAACTGATCAGCTCTCCAGTTATTTATAAGTTTTTACACATTCATAGGAGAGAATGTAAACCTGTCCATTTTTTGGATTCACTGCAGGCAGATCTGATAACAAATCCGTATTTGGTGCTTTGAATAGGTCCAGGACCGATTTGTATTTTAACCTACAGACCACACTTCTGTTCATGATTACTTGCTGAATAGTATCTAGTATCTGTAAATGAGGAAAAGAGAAAATAATTATGAAACTAAAATAAATGATCTAATTAGTGTTTATTGTTAAATATTATAACGTAAAAATGTAAGATAATTATTGGTATTACACCGAATAAAAGATACTGTGATGTTAAAGTCCAATAGTTAGATTGGAATGGGTGAAAGTAGAAGATATCTGGTCAGCAATAGTTAAAGGGCATGTCCACCCCCCAAACGAAAAATGAACCCCCTACTGGCCCCACTGTGTAGTGTTAAAAAATCCTTACCTTACATCCCAGCTCCAAATGGTTCTCCTGCAGTGTCTGTTCCAAAAAGTGAAGTTCCAAAAAGTGAAGAGTAGGAGGCGCCTGTGAGTCATCCAATCCCTGCTGCTTCCTCAACATCAGTAAGGACAAAGACATGCACCCCCCATCTTACTTTGTTGCCTGGTGCCCTACCCCTAAATGCTAAGTCAGTTTGTTACAAAACATCAGAACTCTACTTATATCGCTTCATTCTCCCGGCATTTGGCAATGCAGTCCTCAAGGTAAGTGTTCCCAAAGGGCAATAATAATCACGTAAACAGACCTTAGTCCAAATGGTTATGTATAGAGAGGGCCATAATAAAGATTGAGAAACATCTTTTCATGTGTACATTCAGCAAGAATGTTATAAATAGACTGTCGGAGAGTAATAATATCCAATCCAGGGCACAATTATCCATGGCCGATGATCCGGAAATGAGTAAAAGATATATATACATAATGGTCCTAGGATAGCCGGATCCTGATCACCATATTGCAGTAAGTCCACTAGAGATGTCCAGTCAGGGAGAGCTACATAAAAGAGAAACAATGTTTCTCCTTCTACAGATATAAAAAAAAAGAATGACAAAAGTCAATAAAGTATCTAGCATCATTTAGATAAACTGAGACAGATCTAGTTCTTCATTTATTCCCCTAGGAGACAGTGTCCCCAAGCGATAGATCCATAATAGAAGCTCCATATTGCCTCCTCTTAAACTGGACTTTGTGTTCTATCCCCAAACAAACAAGGCTATTGGTTTTACCTCTATGTGTCTGCAGATGCATCGCTACACTAGAGATGGCTTTATTGTGCTCTATATCAGTGCGTGCTCTCTTGATATTCGACAAATGTTGACATAGTCTAAGGGGATATATTAAAAAGTTCCCAGCAGCCCCTCCCAACCCGTTCCCCGCTTGCGGCAATCTCGGAAGGGGAGGCTAGGAGGGGCTGCCGGGAAGGGGCCGCAGCAGGTGGTCGCGACCACCCGCCGCGCACCCCCTCCCCGGCAACCCCTCCAAGCCCCCGGCCGCTCCCGGGGAGGGGAAGGGAGGGAGCCGCTGGGAGGGGTGGAGGCTCCCTCCAGCGGGGCCCTGAGAAGGGCCTTTTGGGGCTTAGGGGGTCCCGCAGCTCGAACCGGGACCCCCCCTCCCCGGCCCTTGTAAGAGCCTTTGCGGCACTTACAAGTGCCCTTGCGGCTCTAACAAGAGCCCTTTGGGGCTTAGGGGTCCCGCAGCTCGAACCGGGACCCCCTCCCCGGCCCTTGTAAGGGCCCTTGCGGCACTGACAAGTGCCCTCGCGGCACTGACAAGTGCCTTTGGCGGGGGTCCCGCAGCTCGAACCGGGACCCCCAGTGTGCGGCTCTTAAAAGAGCCCTTGGGCGACGTCTTCGGGCTGGCGACACCATCCCCACTCAGGTCGCCGATGCCAGGCAGACTCACTGCAGCCGCCAGTGAGCCCGCTGGCACCGCCGGCTTCAGCGGAGCCGATGTTGCCAGCCGCTTCTTTCTTCAGCCATCTACTGCGATGGCATCTGAGTTCCGCGGCGGAAAGCTCCTCTTTATATAGGTTTGCAGAAATCCATAATCCGTTTCTGATTGGTCAATTTTTAATACTTGCTTTACATTAACCAATCAGATTTCAGAACTTTCAGGCTCCTAGCCTCCCGTTTCGAGATTGCCGCGAGCGGGGAACGGGTTGGGAGGGGCTGCTGGGAAGCGGCGGCGGGTGGTCGCCGCCGCCGTGGGCGGGGTGGGCGTATGCCCCGCCCCCTTAGGAGAGGCGTCGGGAAGGGATTTTAAGTCCCTTCGCGTCGATACTATCAATATAATAGTTTCGCAGCCGCGATGTGCGGCGGTAATGTTTTGGAGCTATTATCGTTGCTTTATAAATATGCCCCTAAGTTTCAATTTCTGACAGTTTTTGCCCACTTATAACTTATTGCAAGGGCATCGCAATGTATAGACAACAGTAGTAGTGTTGCAGTTAAAATAGGATTCCATCTTATACAGTCGTTCATGCATTGAGTCACAATAGGATTGGAACATATATAGGAGCAATAAATACATTGATCACATGGATGTGTGCCCCGCTGTTTCACACCCTTCCCAAGGGGTATATGATCCCTCTGAAAATGGCTGGACACAAGTATATCAACGTTTGGCAGTAACCAAAGGATCAGACCTCAAAATATGCCAATGTTTAGATAAAGCTCTTTTAGTCTCGGGGAATTCCTTATTAAATGATGTAATGTGCCTTTATGGACGAATCCCTTATTCCTTGGTACTAGGAGTTCTGATTAAGAGAGTTAACTGATTTCTTGTGTTTATTCAATAGCTCTTTATCCAACCTCTCCTAATAAACCTCTGTGTGAGATCATTAGCTTCTTTTCTGTATGTGACATTCTAGCTGCAGTTTCTATGGACATGCATGAATTGACCTTTGTGTATATTCCTCTTGAGGTTAGATGGGTGTGCGCTGTTGAAGTGTAAGAGAGAATTGGTTGAAGTTGGTTTTCTATATAATGATGTAACAAGGGAATGTCCCTCCCTCCTTAAAGTAATGTCCAGAAAATCAACTGAGGTATCTGAGATGGAAAAGGAAAGTAGAATGTTAAGAGTTCTTATTGAGTGAGTGAATTAATTTTTCAGCTGTGGCCCCACCACAAGATGAAAATACCATCTATGTAGCGTTTTTACTTGCATGTATTTCAGTAAAAACGACCTCCCTCTCCCACCAGCCAAGGAAGAGATTAGCCTAAGACGGAGTGCACATTTATCCCATAGCCGTCTCCTTTAGTTGTAAATAGAAGGTAGAGTCGAACAGAAAATAGTTGTGAGTAAGAAGAAATAGTAATAGACTGGAAACAGTATTGTATGTGGCTCACTGTCGTAGATTGCCCATGTCCATAAAGTACTCACATGCTCAAAAGGCCTTTATCGTGATCAATGTTACTGTAAAATGATTCAACATCGCATGTGATAAGAAGACATAGTAACATAGTAACATACATAGTAATTGAGTTTGAATAAAGATATACGTCCATCAAGTCCAACCTATTCCCTTTTTTTTAACCCGACTAAAGATTGATCCAGAGGAAGGCAAAAAAAAAAAAACAGCTAAAAAGGGGAAAACACATCATCATCTACTGGTATATTAATAACTTTAGAGATGAAATCTGCGGAATCTCTGACGTAAGAGTCAAGACCTAAAACAAATGTTGGAGGGCATGATCAACAAAAGAGTACAGGTTTTCACACAACTTACCGTTACCTGAAATTATAGGTCCACCAGGAGGGGCCGTTGAATTTTTATGGATCTTCGGGAGTAAATATAAAGTGGCAACTCTAGGGTGTTCACTGTATAGAAAAGATACCACAGCAGAAGTAATTGCCATGTTTTCTCTGGCATCATCCAAGAGATGTCTGAACCTTCTCTGGTAATTCTGTGTGGGATCAGAAGGTAATTGTAATTGTTCCTGTTATTTAATTGTCTTTTTGTTTCTGAAATGTACACATCTGTCGGCCATATTACTATGTTGCCCCCTTTATCAGAGGGCTTAAAAGCAATACCTTTCAGATCACACAGCTCTTTGAGTGCCCTATGCTCCATTTTGGTAAGATTGTAACTCTCTTCTGTATTGGATATTCTCAAGCTCCTTCCTTTGAGGGTGGCAATTGTTGGCATGGATGATAGTATTTCTATCTGTGGGATAATGTGGCCCCTAGTTTGCCATGATCTTTCAAAGTTTCAGGTCTAAAAAGTCAATGGTTTATATTTAGTTTATAGTTTTTTAGTCCAACTTCTTTTAAATAGACTTAGAATTGCTCAAATGAGCAGGCCATGACTTTATGATATGCGATTTGGCATTCTTCCCACCACCATCTTGTTTTCTCTTTAAAAACTCATATACAAAATGGCTGATCCCTCCAATAACATTAAATATTGTATCTCCTCATGGAACTTCGATATAGATGAAGGAATTTGAATGGAGTTTTCTGCACCGTTAGTCTTAGTCTTTGTATTAGACTCCCTTGTAGTGGAATTTGATGTAAATTTATAATAAATTAGATTTTTGTTTTAATGTTATTCAGTGACTCATACAGGCAGTTGTCTCTCAGGGCTGTCTACCTCCTGCCATGTTTATTGTTAAATAATGCATAAAGCAATCTAATGTACAGGAGGAAGGTTCTACCTGTGATGAGAATTAAAGCTCCATTAGATTAGGATGTTTTGTCTGTTTGATTTCACTTTTACATTCTGCACCATGCCAAACCGTATTTACTGTAATAAAGCAGCAAAAACTCATATTGCAACCAAAAACAATCACATTCATTGAGTTTGCATTGATACACTTTGGGAACTTTTCTGACTTGTTAAGGGCTGGGCCACACTAGTGTGTTTTAACGTGCAATCCGATCTCGTGTTAAAAATCGCACAATAGTGTTGACCGATTGGTCTGGCCACACTGTCAGGGCGATGTACCCAGAGCCTCTGTGCAAGCGGGTAAAACCCAAAAGGCTTTCCTATGTGTCAACATCCGAGATAGTGTGACCACATCCTAATAGTTGTTTCGTTTTTACATGTAATGATTTGCTATTAACATTCACACTAGACAGAAACATGTGCCGTGATGCATTTATTTTTTCTGATTGGATTGACCCGGTCCGTTTAAAAAAACGCTCTTCTGCGCGCATTTCTGTCCGTCAATGGACCAGTCTTGGTAAAAAGATTGGACTGCCCATTGTGGTCCGTTTTGGTCTTTGTGTAGCGTGAACAAGTCTGTAGCCTATTAATGTTTTTATGCTGAAAATGAACCACGGTGTGTGACAGGATCTACCAACACAAAATTTGCTTTGGTGAGCTTTAGGTTGTATGTTGTAAACAGCAGGGTGTATTGTACAGAAGTATAAATATGAATGTTGTCATTTTAAATGGATCTCTCCAGCAGTGGTGTCCAACCTGTGCCAGGGGACATTTTGTTGTCAATACTGTCTGTGCATTTTGATATAAAACCTTTAACTTTTGTTATTCTCTTCTGATATTCAAGGAGGATCATATATAGTAAAGTGAGTATATATGTCCTCATCCATCACCAATCATTTCCAAAAATAAATAACACTGAAATAGAGCTGCTGGCCCCATGTATATTCAAATCAGACACTGCTATCTGATAGGGGAATTCCTTTAGAATTCCAGCAGGCTCAGAGTCCTGGGCCCATAACATTTCCCTCTGACCAGGCATAGGGCAGAAGAAATCACTGGAACAGATGGGAGGGCCTGCAGGCCACTTAGAAGAGCAAAGAGCTCCTAGGACCTTACTGTAACTTGTTTTCTGAAAGGAATCTTTCCCCCAGGATATTATCTTTCTCCCTCGTTGAACCAATAGCTTCAGAAAGCTCACTTTTCATTGGTCAGCATTTTTAGCTTTCTTGTCAAGGCGACAATGTAAGTGGCATTTGATTTTTGGCGTAACAAGTACCTTTGTATTTTCTTTCTTTAGCTCAGTTTCATTGATCCAGATCTCTTCTCTAACTTTATAACTCCTCATACCCTCCACCAAGGCTTGCCAGAACTCCTGATCCCCAGGCTCAAAGTATTTTTTAGCCCTGAGGTCTAAGGTGGAGGGCTCAGGCAAAGACCCAGATAAAGGTCTAGGATTGTTTGGCCTCCTGGCTTCCATCACAGCCCAGGAAAGGGCGCACTTGTCACGGACTTACCTGCCGCTCCGGTCCCGCGCCGCTCGGCACTTCCGGGTGGGCAGCGTCGCGGACGTCATGACGTCACGGCGCTGACCCGCCGGGCGGCGCGAGATTTGAAAAGCCGGCACCCGATAGTAGCGTTAGCTACCCTGGCTCCTTACTCACCTGCCTTGGATCCTGCTCCTGCTCCTTGTACTTACCTTGCCTGTCACCAGTACCTACCTTGCCTGTATCCAGCATTCAGTACTTACCTTGCCTGTCTCCAGTACCTACCTTGCCTGTATCCAGCATTCAGTACTTACCTTGCCGGTCTCCAGTGACTCCTTACCTATATCCAGTATCCAGCCTTCAGTTCCCAGCAAGCACCTTGTTCCTGTTCCCAGCCTACAGTTCCCAGCAGTACCTTGTTCCTGGTTCCAGCCTACAGTTCCCAGCAGCACCTTGTTCCAGCATTCAGCCTACAGTTCCCAGCAGCACCTAGTTCCTGGTTCCAGCCTACAGTTCCCAGCAGCCTCTGTGTCCCGCACATTCCGGACTATCAGCCTCCTCCTAAAGCATACTGTAAGTACCCCGGCCGTCCGGCCATTTGTTACAGCACCAAAGTGGGAAAAGTAGCAAAAAGAGGAAAGTTGCCTCACAGAGCACTAGTCATTACATGCCACATACTGGCACAAAAGCCCGCCTACTCTGCCATACCCCTACCTATTCTGACCTCACCATTGACATCTGCACATAACACCTTATGTATGAGTGACTCCCCTAACCAAATCTTCAGCCCTCTCAATGCCTTCTGCCAACAAAAACAGATCCCCTTCCCAGAGTCTCCACAATCAGCTGTTTTTATAGCCCAACACTTAGCCCTTCTTGCACTAATCTACTGGGTAATAAGAAACACAATGAAAAAGGCCAGGGAAAAGGTAAAATTGCAGTGACTCAAAATGTGAAATTCTGTGTTCCTGTATTTCATTCTGGGATTTAATACTCCGGAGAAGCTGCGAAGAAATGGGAATCCACCTGCGCCCAACCCCTGTATAGCCTTTAGAGGGCCTGCAGGTTAACAATAGAGGATCAGAGCTCCCAGCCCTTGTACGACCCAGAGCTGCCTGAACCACCACATCCCTGCTGCATCCTACCTGATCTAATATCCTTGCCAGATGTAGAAAGTGGCTCAGACCCCCTCCATTCACCCAACCACACGATTGAAATCTAATCTCTTTAGGCTTCTCAGCTGGCTGTGGGGAAATCAGTATTTGCCTGGGAGAAATGGTGCTGGCTCCTGAGGCCCTGCTGTGCGGTAGCACATCATTTGGGCTTAGTTAGAAGACAGGATAGCCGTGGGGCATACTGCTTTGGCTTGATCGTTTGCTTGCAGTCCCTTGCCTAAGCTTCCAATAGACCATCCGGCTGGCCCCTAATCCTGACCTTGGTGTCTCTGATGTTGGTGTCTCTGCTGCAGAATGGGTACAGAATATGGCGGCTCACATCCTCTCTGGATTTGTTACTGCGTCCAACTAGACCAACCCCAGTCCAATCCGATGGGAAAGAGTACTAGCAGCTTTCAAGTGTCTCACCATTCTAGAACAACGTTTCAAAAACTTACCACTGTACCACCTGACCACCTCCTAAAATCAACAGCAGGATTCTTATATTTTTAAAACATCAATTTTATATGTGAAACTTAAAACACAGACCATGCCTCAAACCGAGAATCCACAGCAGTCTGATGAAATCATGCCTCAAACCGAGAATCCCAGTCTGATGAAATCATGCCTCAAACAGTGAATCCACAGCAGTCTGATGCGTTTTAGGCCTCCACAAATCATAGACCATCTCTGCTGCAGTACCTGGAAATTTGGTGGCATCAACTTACCACCACCTACTGCCATTTGGAAAGATATTTAGTACTTGCGGGGCACCATGTGTTACTTGTAGTGGCGGGTATGGTGCAAATTTTAATTCTGTTCAGTATCATTAGCTAAGCCTTTGGTAAGCATGCCCTTCCATGTTTCTCATTTTACAAAGTAACTAAACAGCTGCGTGCAATACGGTTACATATGGTTATACATGGATAGTAAATATACAGGAAATAAATGTAATCACATCATCATTCTGCCTTGTTTCTGGGCATTTTGATTTACGGACGTCCAAATTCTCTCCAGGTTGTAAACAGAACTTATTGAATTTAACTGGTGTGAAAGAACGACGTGTCTTTTATAGGGATAAAACATGTTTAATATCTATTATCGTGTATCAAGGGCCTTCAGTAATGAAATGGAAGTTTCTGTGCAAAGCCACAAGAAATGATTTCAGTTGTAGGTTTTGCTGAAAACTAGAATTATCCGTGGAGCTTACTGTGCCCCGTTAGTTCGCTAGAACAATGGTTTACCTGAGATGGCCCGTTTGCCTGTTCTTTGTTGCATTGCGGAGAATTAATTGTCAGCTGCTCTTTGCTTAAATAGCCGTATAAAGAGTCGCCAGAACATTTTGTATTTCCACGAAGCGGTAATTGCATTATTATAGCACAGAATACACAGGATGGAACTTACAGGACCTTTCAAAGCTTTTATATTTGTTAGTCAGGGGGAAATGATTTCAAATTCAAATGAAAAATAGATTTCGACTTAACGTGCTGCCTGTAAAGTGGAACAGCGATGTAATTGGGAAATATGTTATTAGTGAGTCGTGGGGGTCAGTCATCCTTTAATAACCTGCTGAAAAGGCAGTGTGTCCGCTGTTCCAGTGTTATAGTCCATATATAAACACTCAACTAATAGCTTTTTGTCTTAGTTTGAACATGTGTAGATGCAGGATATTTCGGGGCTTAGAACTAGTTGAATTCTGGGAGAAATTCCAATTTTATACATTTTAGAAATGTAATTCTTCAGGTGTCCTGTCCAAATACATCTGCAACTATATCTATCTGTATGTCTGTCTATCTATTATCCGTATTATCTACTATCTATCTATTATCTATACATCTACTATAGCTATCTATCTGTCTATTATATATCTATTATCTATCTATCATCTACCTACTTATCATTCTATTATCTATCTATTATGTATTATCTATCAAGTCAGTATCTATCTCAGGGATGTCCAACCTGCAGCCCTCCAGATGTTTGAAAACTACAACTCCCAACATTTCTTGGATTCTTCTGCAATGGAGGAATGCTGGGAGTAGTTTTCAAAACATCTGAATGGCCACAGGTTGCACATCCCTGGTCTATCTAATTATTATGTCTACGGTATCTATATATATAATCATTATTTATACGTCTGCCTGTCTATCACTATTACATTGTCCTTGCTGTACTCTACCTTATTGATATGAGACTGTAAAATTAACACACAGGTGTCACTAAGTAATAAGGCTCCCATAGTAAAAAAAAAAAAAAAAACTGAAAAATCCTCATCCTTCTGCAAAATGGCCAATGCCTCAATGGCCAATGAGCTTAGTCTCCTGAAAACGTTTGGAAGTGGATGGGATGTAGCTATGGTCAGAGCTGGTTTATTGCATCTTTCAAAATCAATCATTGTTTTAATGAGGGTGATAATAGCACATTCTGGAGGATACATACAGGGCGATGCAACAACGGGCGCATCGCTCCTGATTTGGAGTTAAAGTTGCGCTAACCGATGTTATATCGGTTAGCGTGACTTTAACTCCTTCCTTGCGGCGGCTGCCTGGCTAACGCGAAAGTTAACAGCGCAGCCGCCGCAAGCGATGTTATATGCCGAAATCGGCATTTTATTGCGGCACTTTCAACGCCAGCTAATAGCTGGCGTTGAAAGTGCCGCAATAGAACAGCGCCAAGTAGCGATGTTCCGAGCGCCGCTATCGGCATATAACATTGCCGGGCTGTTTGCACCGGTTGCCGATAGCGGCGCTCGGTGCATCGCCCTGATAGACCCTTACAGATCTTCCTCTGTCCATTGACTGTTGAGTTTAAAGCTCTAACTATTGCAGGTTGGTGTAGGCTCTGCATTGAGAAAGGTTTCAAGGACAACTAGAAAGTTCGCCCATCATTTGGCACTGGGTTTTAGAATTGTTTTTCACTGTCCTTAACACCAACCATCATTTTATGGGTTGACTTCATATTTTACATTTCTCCTAAGGTTTTTCTTGATTCCTGTTGGACCTTAAGATTTAGACTTACAGTGCACAGCCTGCAAATTCGCCCTAGATGGTCAATAACTGGTCAAAAAAAGACTACATCAATTAGACGATTTCACTTCTACAGAAATAAATACATTTGGGGGGGGGGGGGGTCAACCAATGTTCCGTTTAATTTTACATTTTCTGTGTGCGCAGATACTGTATGTATTTCCCGTGGGCATAAAAAATGAAATTTTCATTATTATGATTAGAGGATTTGGGTGATTCTTGGTCCATAAAAAGGTGGAAGAATTTGTTGTTGTAAATCCCGGTTGGAGTAGAAATACGGAAATACTCCCACCCAGACAAACAAGCAGCCTACTAGATTTAAATTACAGCTGTTAGGTTCTTAGTTCACATATACTTAAGCCGGGCACACACACTAGCGAGTAAGGTCCGGATAGGCACTTTAACACTAATGCGTGTACCACAGCATGAAACTGCCAGAAAATTTCCGTTGGCCACGGTCATCTCCCTTTGGTAAGAGTGTAGGGAATCATCGGCAGATGAAGTAATGCTCGGGACTGTGTGGTGAGGGATCTTTAAAAAATGACTGATTCTGTCTTGACATCTTTTACAGATCTCTCATGTGTGTACCCAGCTTTACTGCGCAAACACCGACTTTGTCAGCAGACCATTTGCTGTGGATTATTTCACATGCCTCACTTACTTTGTCAGCAGGAGGCTAATTAGCCAAGTCTGTAACCAATACGGAAAATGTGGCTCTCCAGACGGCAGTCTCAATGTGTTTGCTGTGGGCAGGAATGACTTTGAAGAGGATCACAGAGGGGCCAAATCAAGAAATGTTAATCAATTCTTCCAGTTCAGCGGTTGCAGCCCCTGAAACAAGCCCGGCGGCCATGCATTCTGCCTCTCTTCTACGGCTCATTGGCTTCTAACAAGCTCTTTACAATTCATCTCTCAACTATTAAGTATTGATTGTACTTCTCCCTCTTGCCTTTTTTTTAGTTCTTTATTTTCCAAACTCCATTCATCTAATTCCTCTTTCTCTTTTATTTCCTTCACTGTGGCAGTTCGATTCTATTTTACTATCTTTGCTGCAGTAAAGGTGGAAATTATATTTCATCCATCTGTATAGAAATATCCACTCAAGTTGCCGGGAGCCACTTTATTGAAATAAAATCTCGGAATGCTACTTATCAGTTACTGCACAAGTGGACATCTCCGTGACATCTAATCCAGAAGTGTTTTCACCGAAACACTTGTAAATCCCCAGATACCACCAAGGACACAGGGCAAAGCAAACTCAGCTATGAAGGACTACAGTGTCTGCACATTAAGTATGTATAATAAAGGGTGCCACGTGCCCCAAACATATTGTAACTGCTTGCAAAATACTATGAAATATCGCTTGCTGCAAATATTGAGACTAGCTGCATTTACTGAATTTGGCGATATAGATGCAGCAGAATCATATGAACGTGAAATAACTCTAGAGGGCGCCAGTGTGCAACCAAACAGCAAACACAAACAAAAGAAAAATGAATATATTGCCAAGATTGGATCCTATATTTGTATAGTAAAGCAGCATGCAGTGTACGGAACAATCCTATTTCTCATCTGCCTTTCTCTCTATGCTCTTTATGAGCTCAAGCATGCACAGAACCTCCCTGTGGATGACACGGGCTCAACTTTACTATGTGTAGGAACAGGGGATGTAATTGTCAAGGCATTATTTAAAATGGTAGTGATGTTGGCATTAGAAAATTTAATATAGATTTTCTACCATGGCATTTCAAGTGAGTGGGACTCTAAAAACAACATATTACCGTAAATTGGCATTAATTTGGGGGGAAATAACGTTTAATTAAATTTAAAAAAATTTTTTTTTTAAAAATAAAAACATCTTTTTAAAAAACTGATTTCCAGAAGAAAATTTTATTAGATACAAACATTTAAAACGTTCCAGTTCCAGTGTAAGGCTTTTGTCAGCAGACCATTTGCTGGGATTATTTCCACCATACCTCATATGTCAGCAGGAGGCTAATTAGGCCAAGTCCTGTAACCAATACGGAAAATGTGGCTCTCCAGACGGCAGTCTCAATGTTTTTGCTGTGGGCAGGAATGACTTTGAAGGAGGATCACAGAGGGCCAAATCAAGAAATGTTAATCAATTCTTCCAGTTCACAGCGGTTGCAGCCCCTGAAACAAGCCCGGCGGCCATGCATTCTGCCTCTCTTCTACGGCTCATTGGCTTCTAACAAGCTCTTTACAATATCTCTCAACTATAAGTATTGATTGTACTTCTCCCTCTTGCCTTTTTTTTTAGTTCTTATTTTTCCAACTCCATTTCATCTAATTCCTCTTTCTCTTTATTTCCTTCACTGTGGCAGTTCGATTCTATTTTACTATCTTTGCTGCAGTAAGGTGGAAATTATATTTCATCCATCTGTAAGAAATATCCACTCAAGTTGCCGGAGCCACTTTATTGAAATAAAATCTCGGAATGCTACTTATCAGTTACTGCACAAGTGGACATCTCCGTGACATCTAATCCAGAAGTGTTTTCACCGAAACACTTGTAAATCCCCAGATACCACCAGGAACAGGCAAAGCAAACTCAGCTATGAAGGACTACAGTGTCTGCACATTAAGTATGTATAATAAAGGGTGCCACGTGCCCCAAACATATTGTAACTGCTTGCACAAAATACTATGAATATCGCTTGCTGCAAATATTGAGACTAGCTGCATTACTGATTTGGCGATATAGATGCAGCAGCATCATATGAACGTGAAATAACTCTAGAGGGCGCAGTGTGCAAACCAACAGCAACACCAAAAAAAGAAAAAATGAATATATTGCCAAGATTGGATCCTATATTTGATAGGTAAAGCAGCATCAGTGTACGGACAATCCTATTTCTCATCTGCCTTTCTCTCTATGCTCTTTATGAGCTCAAGCATGCCAGAACCTCCCTGTGGATGACACGGGCTCAACTTTACTATGTGTAGGAACAGGGGTAATTGTCAAGGCATTATTTAAAATGTAGTGATGTTGGCCTTAGAAAATTTAATATAGATTTTCTACCATGGCATTTCAAGTGAGTGTGGCTCTAAAAACAACATATTACCGTAATTGGCATTAATTGGGGGGAAATAACGTTTAATTAAATTTAAAAAATTTTTTTTTAAAAATAAAAAATCTTTTAAAAACTGATTTCCAGAAGAAAATTTTATTAGATACAAACATTAAAAACGTTCCAGTTTCAGTGTAAGGCAGTGACAGGGCACGTTTCTAACTAGAAATGTATCTGATGTCATCTGTTCTTTCCGATATTTACCTACGTAGATCCTCTGAACACCCCTGGGGGAGGTTAGGTGGACGTAGCGGACATATTATGGACCTCTACCAGCCATTTGATTAGAATTTCATTAAGAGCTGATGGTCTGTAAAAACGACAAAGGGAATATTAAATATTTATTGAAACAAAAAAGATTTCAAGTTTTTGCATTTGGGGGAGTCAGGAATTGGATTTGTGTGTTTTTATATCTTTTCTGTTTCCTTTCTCAACACTAAAAATAAAATGTTACATGTTAAACGCCATGACGCCATCATTATAGCCCCTTCCATAGAGATGCAATATAGTTTCTATAAAGCCTTTACCAAATCAATGAGGTCCCAAATAGAATGTTTAAAGTTTTGATGATGCATGCACCTTTTGTTTATCACGTTAAAGGGAACTATGGTCTCCATAAAAGTGGCCTTTCTTAAAAAGAACACCAACTCCAGGCTCATAATTCTAGCTGCAGTGTATCCAAAGTTACAGCAGTATAAAGGTGGATTTTTCATGCCTAGTACTGTGATCTGTGACATCACCTGCACCACTGCTCTTCCCCAAGTTTAAGGTTGGAGGCATGCTCACTACTTGGACAGAGCATCATCACATGCATCATAAGCCCCACCTTGAACTTCTAATCATTTTTAAAACAATCCACATGCCTGAATTTTTTTTTCCCCATAGGTAGAGGAAAGAACAGAGAATGTTGCAGGTCTGTAATTAGCTTCAGAACATCTTGTAACTGTCCAGACTCACACACAGCACACAAAGGGGCATATTATTAAAATCCTTATTTTTCGCCATCTCACAATTGCAGGACATAGTCGCAATGGCAAAGATAATTATTTTCATCACCATGTTAATTGCGTTAAGTCCACTATCGCAGCAAAAAGAGAAAATAGCTGCAGTGAAGGTAAAAAGTGATCTTATAAAAATGTATCGTATTACCGTTAATGCTGGAAAATAGTCTAACACTGCCCCTGGACCCTTATTAGTATTAAAGGACAACTCCACCCTCATAAGAACATCTTTTAGAAGGAATGGCCTCTTTAAAATATGTTGATATATAATAGTTTGTCCTATGAATTCATTACTGTAGCCTGCTATGCTTCTGGAGGCCTCATGGAAACTGAGCAATTTAGAAAACTGTACTGAGGCCTGTACTGAGCCTGGCATGCTCAGAGAGGCAGAAGGGATTAACTTCAGTCATTGGCTGTGATGTCAACTGGCAAATCAATAACTGACAGTTGCTAACTGGAAGACCAGGACAGAAACAGGAGAAACAGGACATTGTGCAGGATTTCAGGTTAGACTTATATATTTCAGATTTCAAACTATACCGTTAGGGTTTTGGGGGGTGATTTACCTGATGTAAGTTTTCATTTTGGGGCTGGACTTGCCCTTTAAGGAACACTCTGCACTCTACTGACACCTTCCAAGGACCTACGACAGGCAAGAAAATGTCTTAAGTAAAGCCTATAGCATAAGATCATTAAAGCTAGAGACAATCGTTCTGAGACTGTTTGAAAGGTATAGAATTTTTTTTAAATAGAGGGCACTTGTTTGGAGACATATTGCCTTTTAAGGTTCAGATAAGTTGACATCACGCACACACTCACATAAGCGTGCTGCCGGTTGACCCCTTTTACTCTTCTGTGCACGAAAAGTCACGCCAAGGAACAAAGGCTGGTACTACTATTAGCAGCATCTTAGAAAGTTAAAACCTCAACAACAAACAAAATATTTGGGGGTGGACATGCACTTTAAATAGTTTCTCCGAGAGTAAAATACAGAAAATCCACTTGGATAAAGCTTATCGTTGGAAAACAATAGAAAGCCTTACATCTGTCGCACTTTAGAATTCATCATCGTGTCTATCAAACTCGCGTTGGTGGACTGACTAGCGAAATATAATTGAAAGCCGTTTTCAATTTGTGCCCCAATTTTCGGTGACTCAAAGTATTGATTCCTGCTCGTGGATTTCATTCTTGAGTTCAAACAGCTCTGGCAGTGTTTCCCATATTTAAAAAGGATCCGATGTGTACATGAGAAACAGGATCAGCTTAAACAAAGAGAGGTTAGATGAGGTGAAGACCAAGGAGATATTCTCTGTGTCAGCAGTCCACTGACTGGCAGTTATATCATTGGGATTCTTAAAAGTTCCAAGAAACTTGGATCGGATCAATAGTTTCTGCAGTAGTAAAGCGGTGCACCAGAAAAATGTTTACACCAGATTATGTTGAATGTTCCCCTGTGGTGTTGCGGACATCGTTAAATGGTGTGGTTGTACATTCACAACCCATATCAAAATATGCCCATTAGTGTGTATAATATAGTGTTGGAAAATAATGTGTGGTCTATTTGTAGGTTTATGGGCCATTTTTTACCTGCATTACAGCAGGTACAGTTGGGTAATTTACCCAACTTACAATGAATGGTAAATCTAAATTCTATATGTCCAAGCCAAGACAGTCAATCTGAACCAATCACGGTCACTACCTTTTGGTGTGATAGGAAATTGATTAATTAGCATAAACCCATTTCAGGGAGGTACCAACCAATAAAAATAATGCCAGCTATATACAGTATGAACAATGTTTCTGCTACATCTATTTAGATCATTATGTATGGTACACTCTCTCTAATACACTCTCTGGTACATACACAGTAATGTATCTAGTACTCTCTCTAATACACTCTCTGATACATATACATAGTAACTTATCTAGTACTCTCTCTAGTACACTCTCTGGTACATACACATAGTAATTTATCTAGTACGTTCCGAGATTGCCGCGAACGGGGAACGGGTTGGGAGGGGCTGCTGGGAAGTGGCGGCGGCGGGTGGTCGCCGCTGCCGCCGCGGGGGGTGTGGGCGGGGTAGGAGCGGCGTCGGGAAGGGATTTTAAGTCCCTTCGCGGCGATACTATACAGTATCGCGCGAAGGGGCTTAAAATTACTGCAGCACATCGCAGCCGCGATAGGTATCGCGGGAATAGCGCTCGCCGTTATAAATACGGCGATAGCGCTATTTTCGCGGCCGCGGCCGCGAAGGGGCTTAAAATTACCGCAGCACATCGCGGCCGCGATAGGTATCGCGGGAATAGCGCTCGCCGTTATAAATACGGCGATAGCGCTATTTTCGCGGCCGCGATGTGTGGCGGTAATTTTTTTGCGATATTATCGATTCTTTATAAATATGCCCCATAGTAATTTATCTAGTACTCTCTCTAGTACACTCTCTGGTACATACTTTAGTAATTTATCTAGTACACTTTAGTATTTTCTGATACACTTTCTCAATGAATTTTTCTAGTACACTCTAGTACCCCCTTTCTCTAGTATATTTTATTGCTCTCTAGTACTCTCGACTACACTCTGGTTATTTCTCTAGTACTCTCTAATACACTCTGTAGTACACTCCGAGTACACTTTCTATTACTCTCTGGTACCCTCTATTAATTTCTTTAGTATACTCTGGTACACTTTCTCTAGTATTATCTCTCTCGTACACTCTCTAGTAATTTCTCTAATACACTCTGGTACACTTTCTCTAGTACTCTCTCTGTCTCTCTAGTACTATCTCATTACCATGCATAAAGCGTGATGAGCTCCCCAAGCTTAGAGACTCACATGAAACTTACATGAGTGTCTGTCAGCTCTTGGTATTGTTCCTCTCTCCTCACTTCAATTATAAAATACATTTCAGGGAGATTTTATATAATTTCAGGGAGTCAGGGATCTGCTTTTAATATCAGGGAGACTCCCAGGTAGAATTGCTGAGTGACTGTAGTTGTCTCTTCATGTGATCTTCACATTAGTCTTCCAGAAGGTACACCACAGTGTAGTAGCTTTGTGCACTTATATACCCATAATCCATTTCTTTTACAAACGTAGAATAAAAATCCAATATGTGCATGAACAGAATATCTGACATTCTGCCTCAGCATTGTTCTGTATTTTTGCAGTTGATATAATCCCCCTTTTATATTGCGATCTACGGTTCTATTTTCTTAAATAACAGGCATTTTTCAACTCAGCAAAATATTGGAATTTTCAGGCGGAAAAAAGTAATGAGACATTTTGCTCTAGGTGCCACCGTTCTTTGTTTAGATCTGGGGTATTTTATAGTTGGTATTAAACAGAATAACTGCATCGCATTTAAATAAGGTTTGACAATAATAAATTGAAAAATGAAATATTCATTCAGGAGTCTCACTTCCGAACTTTGCTAATAAATAAACTCTGAAACTAGTTCTTAGAACTCTTATTAAAGGGACATTGTAAATACTTATTAAAGGGACATTGTGAATGTATAGTCTTGTTAAAGGGACATTGTAAATACTTATTAAGGGACATTGTGAATATATAGTCTTGTTAAAGGGACATTGTAAATACTTATTAACAGGACATTGTGAATATATAGTCTTGTTAAAGGGACATTGTAAATACCTATTAAAGGGACATTGTGAATGTATAGTCCTGTTAAAGGGACATTGTAAATACTTATTAAAGGGACAGTTGGTGAATGATAAGCCTGTTAAAGGGACATTGTAAATACTTATAAGGGACATTGTGAATATATCGTCTTTGTTAAAGGGCTTGTAATACTTATTAAAGGGACATTGTGGAATATTAGTCCTGTTAAAGGGACATTGTAAATACTTATTAAAAGGACATTTGTAATACTATTAAAAGGGGCATTGTGATGTATAGTCCTGTTATAGGGACATTGTAAATATTTTATTAAAGGGACATTGTGAATATATAGCCTTGTTAAGGGACATTGTAAATATTTTTAAAGGGACATTGTGAATTTATATCTTGTTAAAGGGACATTGTATACTTATTAAAGGACATTGGAATAATAGTCTTGTTAAAGGGACATTGTAAATATTTATTAAAGGGACATTGTGAATATAGTCTTGTTAAGAGGACATTGTAAATACTTATTAGGGACATTGTGAATGTATAGTCTGTTAAAGGGACATTGTAAATACTTATTAACAGGACATTGTGAATATATAGTCTTGTTAAAGGGACATTGTAAATACCTATTAAAGGGACATTGTGAATATATAGTCCTGTTAAAGGGACATTGTAAATACTTATTAAAGGGACATTGTGAATATATAGTCTTGTTAAAGGGACATTGTAAATATTTATTAAAGGGACATTGTGAATATATAGTCTTGTTAAAGGGACATTGTATATTTATTAAAGGGACATTGTGAATATTGTCTTGTTAAAGGGACATTGTAAATACTTATTAAAGGGACATTGTGAATGTATAGTCCGTTAAAGGACATTGTAAATACTTATTAACAGGGACATTGTGAAATATAGTCTTGTTAAAGGGACATTGTAAATCCTATTAAAGGGACATTGTGTAAATAGTCCTGTTAAAGGGACATTGTAAATACTTATTAAAGGACATGTGTGAATATATAGTCTTGTTAAGGGACATGTTAATATTATTAAAGGGACATTGTGAATATATGTCTTGTTAAAGGGACATTGTAAATACTTATTAAAGGGACATTGTGAATATATAGTCTTGTTAAAGGGACATTGTAAATACTTATTAAAGGAACATTGTGAATGTATTCTTGTTAAACGACATTGTAATACTTATTAAAGGGACATTGTGAATGTATAGTCTTGTAAAGGGACATTGTAAATACTATTAAAGGGACATTGTAAATATATAGTCTTTGTTAAAGGGAAATTGTAAATACTTATTAAAGGGCATGTCCTCCCCCCAAACTATAATCCCCCAACACTGCGGCCCCACCATGTAGTCTAGTTTAATCCTTACCTCACATCCCAGCTCTATAGGGTTTCTCCTGTATTCCCCCCCCAAAGTCCAAAAACTGCCCACCAGAGCTAGCAGAGTCCATATAGGACTCTGCCTCTACCTGGCCCTGGGAGAAGTTTGGCATGCGTACTGCAGCCCTTCTCCCCCTCCCTCCCTCTCCGGATTTCCTCCCCTAGCATTAATTCCCTTTAATACAGTATTCCCCCTGGTCTCCCAGCCCCAACCGCATCATTTTTATTTTTAGAAAGCTCCCCAAACTTTTACTTACCTTTCCTCTTCCCTCTCGCTGCACTGAATGACCGGCAGCCGCGTCTGTGATTGCCGCTCAGCCAATCACAGACGCGACTGCTGGTCCGGCCCTCTGCTTGCATTTTCTCGCAAGCAGGGGCCATGAGCGCGGCGGAGGAAAGAGGGGAGGTAAGTAAAAGTTTGGGGAGCTTTCTAAAGATAAAAATGATTGCGGTTGGGGCTGGGGGACCAAGGGGAAGGCTATATTAAAAAATCGATTTAAGGGTGGACATACCCTTTAAAGGGACATTGTGAATATATAGTCTTGTTAAAGGGCATTGTAAATACTTATTAAAGGACATTGTGAATATATAGTCTTGGTAAAGGGACATTGTAATGCTTATAAACAGGACATTGTGAATGTTAGTCTTGTTAAAGGGACATTGTAAATACTTATTAAGGGACATTGTGATTGTGAATGTATAGTCTTGTTAAAAGACATTGTAAATACTTTGAACATTAAAGGTAAATTGTGAAAGTAGTCTTGTTAAAGGTGCATTGTGAATACTTATTAAGGGATATTGTGGGTATATATTAAAGGTACATTGCAAATACTTTATTAAGAAACATTGTGAGTATACTAAAGGGGCATTATAAAATATCATGCATGTTAAAGTACATTTTGAATATTTATTAAAGGGATATTGTGAATATATGTGGTTTGTTTAAGGGGCACTGTAAAAACGTATGCATATTAAACGTTCATTGTGAATACTTATTAGGGACATTGTGATTTGATATATATTCTTATTTAAGGGACATTGTAAATACTTGAAAATTAAGGTCATTGTGAGTATAATCTTCTGTTAAAGGGGCATTATACTATGTATATTAAAGGTACATTGTGAATACTCATTAAGTACATTGTGAATACTTATTAAAGGAACATTGTGAATATGTGAATATATAGGCTTGTTTAAGGGACATTGTAAAAACTTATGCCTATTAAAAGTACATTGTGAATACCTAGTAAAGGGACATTTTAAATATATATGCTTGTTAAAGGGGCATTGTGAATACTTATTAAAGGGACATTTAAAGTATTATGTTTGTTAAAGGAATATTGTCAGTAGTGATGTTTGTTACAGGCACCTTGTAGAAATTATAAAACTAATAAATCCTACAGTATATTTTTTAAGAGTGCTGATCAATAATGAATTTTAAAAAAAATAATTAGAATCACTGGTCTGTCAATAGATGTAACAGGATATGAATACTGAAATTTCAAGTCAAGTGAAATGAACTCCGAATCAAGCGGGAATTTTTATCTTGAAGCTAATTTTCCAGATTTGTCATGACAAGGACCCTTACGTTTTGTAACACGGTGCAAGGAACAGACTAATAAGATGAACCAGTAACCGGAGATAACGGGCATTGCAGAGGAATAATGACATTTCTTATCAGTTTGTCAGCCTGACAAGTTGTTGGCTCCTTAATCCACAAACATAGGGAGATTGTGAATCCCATTACTCAAATCCAGGCCTTGAAATTCCAAATTCTTGGCACATAGTAAGATATCGATCTTTACTGGGGCAGATCAAGCTACTTGAACAATATTTTCATTTTCTTTCTATTCCTGGTAAATCAAATAGATTTGAAATGGTTTACTCAAGACCCTCCTTGTGGTGTTATCAAAGCCTCACACCAGCTCTTCTCTTATATCCTTCTCTCAATAATTCATTGCTTTGTCTAGATGTCATGGAGAACTAGAAAATCAAATCATTTGTTATCTCTTGCAGAGGTTTGAAAGTCATACTGGCTGATAGGAGTAATGGTTCCCCCTAGGAATAAATGACCTTCCTTAAATGATTGGCTTTTAACTGAGCATTGTTCAAATATGTTATACTGCATAAAGGGGAAGTTCAGCACAGATACAAATGCTTTTAAGAAATCAGGGAGTATTTTCTCTTTCCAGTTACCCTAATCTGCCCATCCACCTATTTCTCTGTGAATTTACCACCGAGAATTTATTTAGAGGCGGATATGGTCTAAAAATGTAAGAGGTGTAGCTAGTACTTAAGAAAACTTTCCGAGCAGAAGATAGTCATAGATAAGGTATAGAACTGTTTAAAGAGCAGGTCAAACCCCAGAATAAAATATATATAACTTACCTTTACCTTTACAATACCCCTAATAATACTACTCCCCTCCTAGAGTCTCAGAAGCAGTACGTACCTTTTCCCACCATGCTTCTTGTCCCTCTTACCTCCCTACAAGTTCAGAGAGGCACATAGGACTGAGATCTATTTTGATATGAAAAACCATTTTGAGCGATGTATAAAGAGGGTTATATTTAGGAAGAAAAATATTGGGGAAATGTATACGCGGGCGGAATATCCCAAATCCATAGACGCTACATGATGTAATGTTGGCTTAGCCTGGGTGCTAGTGGTCTAGAGCATGCAATCCAATGCCTTCATACTGGGTCTTGTTTGTTTTTGTACCTTCCCCTGGATCAAATCTTAGACAGGCATTATGTGTAGAGTGAAAGGATAAGACTGGATGGATAGATGTCTTTTTGTTTTTGCTGAAATAATATTTTTTCTAACATTTATTTTTTTTTTTTTTAAAACAAAGTTTGAATGAGGACCATGTCTGAGGGGAAAGAGTAACAAACCTTTCTATTTGGGTCCAATGTCCACATTCTTCTATATGACCACGGGTCAATTTAGGAATCTAAAAAAAAAAAAATATTTTTTTTTTTTTTTTTTTTTTTTAAAGTATAAAATATTTATGTGTGTCTGTAGCTTATCTGGATCTTTTCTTTCCAGGCTTTTGGCTAGCAAAAAATTATTTATAAATGTGGGTGGGTGGCTTATGATGCAGCTGATAATGCTTCTGTCCCAGCAGTGGCAATTCCAACCTTAAAGGGTAACTGTGGTCTCAAATTCTTCCAGACCATAAGAATTATATAAAAAGCCTTCACAATAAAACCTAAATCACATCTCTAGATAAAATTTGTGAGAAGTTATTGCTGGAAAGGTTCAGGAAATTTACTTCCTGCTTGAACACTTCCTGTTTTCAGCCATGTGACCAGCTTGAAGTCATGTGACCAGCCTGTCTGCATTATAGTCTCCCCTTCTCAACTGTCAATTTTTTCCCCAGTTACTTCCTGGTTTCCCCAGCAATAAGTCTTAACTGAGCATGCTTCTCCCCTGGGGGAAAAGGGCCGTTAGGGGTCAGGTGAAGCAGGAAGTTTGAACATTCACCCCAAGGTAATGTCTCACAGGCTCCAGCCAGAGATGTGATTGTCGGCTCATTATAAAGGAAATACTGCAGGCTTTCATTTAACCCTAACTAGTTTTGAGACCACAGTTGCCCTTTAAACTTGGTGGCGACCCCAAAATTGTCACAGATCACGTACTAGCAGGAAAAAACAACCCTTTATACTGCTGTAACTTATGGATAGACTAAAGCTAAACATGATCCTGGAGCCTTTTTTAATGGTAGGAGCGTTTTATGGAGACCACAGTTTCCCTTTAATGATGGCAGAATAAATGGTATCAGTTATAGTCTCAGTTAATACCAAACTTTTCTAAAACCCCACACTATTGCTCCTTAGCTTACCACACCCCTGTGATGCAAAAGCTGTCACAAATAACTGCATTGTAAGAGTGCGGTGAGGTAATAGCAGTGTTTATTGTATATACGTTGTACCCTAACCTACTGTAGCCTCTTCCTCCTAACACACTTAATCCCAGTGAATGCCAATGCAACCAAACAGGGGAGTATCAGAATTACTACTAGTATAAACCAATTACAAACTGCGTCACTTACCAGATTTTCCATACCCTTGGTGAAAGCTGGCAACAAACAAAATCCTTTCCAGCAGTAACCATCATTGCCGGGACCGTGATCTAAAGAAAATCATCCGAAATCATTAAGAAAAAAAAGGTAGCAAAGCAACGGCACATAAAAAGACATTTACCCATTCACGTGTCTCACCAAGGGATTTAGTACTGGATTTGTAAGACTTTTTAAACCTCCGGGTTAACACTGAAACAGAACATACCCTGGTATTTGCTTTCTAAAACCTCTGCAATACTTAGTATTGATGCAAGCAAACTATAGTCTGAACACCATGCATTTCTCTTAAACATACCATGAAGCGTTATACATTTAGTCATAATGGTTCTTGCACTGTGTTTTTGTAGAAGACATCATTGGTGACCCACATCACAAGTACAATCGACCTTGGCTTGGTTGTTTAGAGAAAAAAGACACGTCTTTAGATTCTCCTGTGAATTCCTATTTTGTAATAGTGTGTAGCACTCAGGATCAATATATTACAGGAATATAGCGTAATAGTAGTGCAAGATGTCACGGCCAATGTTTGTTAAGTCTACCCTGGAGGTGTGTGCATTGTGGAAACTCAAAGATCATGCACTAAAGCTCTCTGAGCTTTCACTACATTCATAGATATACTGAGATAGTTGCATGGATCGGACAAATATCTTCCTCAACCTGCACTTTTGGGCTCTTTCAGAGTGAAGTTTACTAAATATCAATTGTAATTTTTGGGGTGGACATGCCCTTTGAAGCAAACCCATTACTTATTGAGTGCATTGGCTTTATAAATTTGGTGCTGAGATGTGTAAATTTTAAAATCATTATTTCGTATTCAAAAAGGTTTAACACCAAACCAACGTGTATGGGGGTCCCCATTTTATAACCCCATAACTTACTATGTTACCCTATTTATGCGCTTTCTGTCTAAGTCTCAGTCTACACACAGTAGAGTGCAATCTGATGTACCAGTTATATTTGGGGGGTCCTCACCTTCTGACTGCTCCGCACCCAGCAATGACAGAGACAATTCTATCCAAATATTGTATATTTTGCAACACAAGTGCCGTTTTGCAACATGTTTCGGAATCACAGAATCCTTTTTCAAGCCTCAGTCTCACAAGCAGGTTAACTGCACCTCCTAGAAATGCACACCCATCCCACATGCACAACTAAATGCATACACTGTATATAAAAGAACTATACCTTCCTGTTTAAGCAGTTAAAGACCAACGCCAGTTCCTGTGAGTGTTTCGGTACAGTTTAGGGACCCCTGAGAAAGAAGACAAGTTTGTTAAATAGGATATCTCCTTGTCTTTTGCATGACCCGTAACAAACCTGTCTTACATAAAGCAGACTCAGTGCCTGAAAACCAAGACTATCATTGGCATGTAGATATCTGTGGATACTGCTTGGCTAAAGCTCATGAAAGTGACTGGCAGGTGGAGAGGTCTGCACTTCCACATTATTACATATACATTAGCCAGCGATCAGGCAGCCAACCCTATGATCCAATCTGCATCTCATATGGTGCCTGTTTATGGTTGTGCGCTGGTCTAAAAGCCTTAAAGAGTTGTGATATTCAGGACCATGAAAACCAGTCTCATCTTTTGTGAGGATTATTTTAAAATTTGAAAGGACTCTAAATAACAAAGCATGAATGGACATAGTAACAATTCAGTAATTTAGATGGCGTCATCAATACAATGGTATCACGTATAAACATATGTATGTGCAATACAGGAAGATTGGAAGGACTAGTAATACATAAGCAAAATGTGGGGAAGCCATGTGAGTATAACTGTCTAGATGTTCTTGGTTAGATACTTTAATGGAACAAACTGGGAACTTAGAAAACTGAAACTCTGGATGGAACATACTAAGGCCTCAAGACCTTGGGATGATAGCTCACCAACTAATAACACATATTGCAATAGCCTTGATAGTTCATGGCTTACTAATTCCCAGACAATGGTACTCAAGGTCTGAGACTCATTGCCCAAACCTCGATACAATAAATACTCTAGGCATTGGGCTTAAAAGTTGGTGCCACTAGTGCCTCAATGGCTGGTGGCCATCACTCACTCACTCACACTAAATACACCCTAAGCTGGACCCCGTAGCTCTGAAATATCTCTCTGCTCACCAAATAGATGAGTTTTTTATTATTTATTCCAGTTTGATTTTCCCCTTCACAATATATTTAACATGATACATACAATAAATAAAATATTTAGGTTGTGTTGGTCATGGATTATAAATGTTATAATGATATCCATAAGAAACAAATGGTCACTGGTAATAGAATAATTATTCTGCTATTGTAGTCCCCCATCTTGTCTACAGGACCATCAATATTTGATAGAACTTACAGAACAACTGTTTATATAAACAAAACTTTAATTATAGAATTGTTTTGTAACCAGGGGTGTAACTCCCCAGAGAGCAGGGGGAAGTTCCTTTCAGCCAAACGGGGCCCCATCTTCTTATTTTCCCTATGACAGATATAGCCTCCTCCCAGAAAACCACTGTGGATGAGGTACGGATAGGGGCCCCATCATAGTTTTGCAGGGAGGCCCAGTGATTCCTTGTTAGGCCGCGGTTTATAACAGATCTCATTCATCCAGTTCATGGTATATCTGTTCAGTTAGATCAACTAGACAGAAATTTAGTCTTGAAAATGGTTTACAAGTCATTCTGAATGGAGAGACCCATCAGTTAAATAGCAAAATCATCATCGACTAAACTTCAGTCCAGTTAATCTAACTGAATCCCACTGATACATAAACAGAACTGACCAGTCTATTTGTATTTGCTAGCAGGTTCCTTCAGGATAATTGCATTGCTTGTTCAATCAACAAGCCAACATGACTTTGAGTGTCTCTCTGTGGTATGTTAATTTTCAGGCAAAACACAAGAAGTGAAGGATTCCATAAACATATTTAATAACATTGCATTACCATAATAGGTCCCTCTTGCACATTGTTGACTTGTGTTTATTGATTGATATATTTAAATAGCACAGGCAGCTTTACATTTTGAAATGAAATCCTGTTTACATCAATATACGTGCATGTAACACTTTAGGGAGACAAGATTGAATGGGGGTTTCATTTCTAGATGTGCATTCTGTTGGAAGCAGTGCAGAAGTGTGATAGGCTGTAGTAAAACTGGAAACAGTGCCTTCCACCAATCACACATTTCCTGAGATATGGTATGGCCCAATATAATTTGCTACCATTGAGATTTAGGATGAACCATACATACATCACAATAAAAATATAGTTGAACTTTAAATCTACAGGTACATTGGGAGACGGAGTGCATAGCTTAATATGAACCAGAGGAGAATGTTATTCCAGTTTCAACATTTACAGTAAAAGTCTAATTAGAATTTCCCAAAAGGAACAAGGTGTAGCCTTACAATAGAACATTAATAGAAAATACCTGAATCCAGATTTCTTAAACTGTGTAACGTAGAACTGCAAGTCTGATTCACTTATCAAGCAGCCCACTTCGTTTTCATCCATACCAACTAACAATCCCCCTAGAATAAGACACAGGGTTTAAGGTAACAGATTAACAATGTTTCCTTTTTGGTTGTAACATGCTACAACATAATCCTGGTTAGTTTTCTTTGTTCATTTCATCTACGGAAATAGAATATTTACTGTATAATGGTTTAAATTATCGCCACCATTTTCACCAAAATGGGACTTAACACAATTTATAAAGGAAAAATTTACAGCAGAAAAACTCAGGGACAGTATCCTGGTACCTAATATATACTATCAATAGGGATAGGGTGAAACACGGGGACACTATCCAGGTACCTAATATATACTATCAATAGGGATAGGGTGAAACACGGGGACACTATCCAGGTACCTAATATATACTATCAATAGGGATAGGGTGAAACACGGGGACCTATCCAGTATCTAATATATACTATCAATGGATAGGGGAAACACAGGGACATTATCCAGGTATCTAATATATACTATCAATAGGGATGGGTGAAACACGGGGACACTATCCTGGTCCTATTATACCTATCAATAGGGATAGGGTGAACCACGGGAAACTATCCAGGTACCTAATATATACTATCAATGGGATAGGGTGAAACACGGGGACACTATCCGGTACCTAATATACTACTATCATAGGATAGGGTGAAAACACGGGGACACTATCCAGGTATCTAATCTTACTATCATAGGGATAGGGTGAAAACACGGGACATTATCCAGTATCTATATTACTATCAATAGGGATAGGGTGAAACACGGGGACACTATCCTGGTACTCTATATATACTATCATAGGGATAGGGTGAAACGGGGACACATCCAGGTATCTATATATACTATCAATAGGGATAGGGTGAAACACGGGGACACTACTGGTACCTATATATACTATTCATAGGGATAGGGTGAAACACGTGGACACTATCCAGGTATCTATTATACTATCATAGGGATAGGGTGAAACACGGGGACACTATCCTGGTACCTAATATATCTATCAATAGGTAAGGGTAAAACACGGGACACTATCCAGGTACTAATATCCACTATCAATAGGGATAGGGTGAAACACGGGACACTATCCAGGTACCTAATATATACTATCAATAGGGATAGGGTGAAACACGGGGACACTATCCAGGTACCTAATATATACTATCAATAGGGATAGGGTGAACACGGGGACACTATCCAGGTACCTAATATACACTATCAATCGGATAGGTGAACACGGGGACACTATCCAGGTACCTAATAATATTATAATAGGGATAGGGTGAAACACGGGGACACTATCCATGTACCTAATATATACTATCAATAGGGATAGGGTGAAACACGGGGACACTATCCAGTATACCTATACACTATCAATAGGGATGGGTGAAACACGGGACACTATCAGGTACCTATATCCACTATCAATAGGGATAGGGTGAAACACAGGGACACTGTCCAGGTACCTAATATACACTATCATAGGGATGGGTGACACGGGGACACTATCCAGGTACTAATATACACTATCAATAGGGATAGGGTGAAACACAGGGACACTGTCCAGGTACCTAATATATACTATCATAGGGATAGGGTGTAACATGGGGACACTATCCAGTACCTAATATATACTATCAATAGGGATAGGGTGAAACACGGGGACACTAATCCAGGTACCTAATATACACTTCAATAGGATAGGGTGAAACACGGGGACACTATCCAGGTACCTAATATACACCATCAATAGGGATAGGGTGAAACACTGGGCAACTATCCAGGTACCTAATATATACTATCAATAGGGATAGGGTGAAACACGGGGACACTATCCAGGTGACCTAATACACTATCATAGGGATAGGGTGAAACACGGGACACTGTCCAGGTACCTAATATACAACTATCAATAGGATAGGTTAAACACGGGGACACTGTCCAGGTACCTAATATACACTATCAATAGGGATAGGGTGAAACACAGGGACACTATCCAGGTACCTAATATATACTATCAATAGGGATAGGGTGAAACACGGGGACACTATCCAGGTTCCTAATATATACTATCAATATGGATAGGGTGAAACACGGGGACACTATCCAGGTACCTAATATACACTATCAATAGGGATAGGGTGAAACATGGGGACACTATCCAGGTACCTAATATACACTATTAATAGGGATAGGGTGAAACACGGGGACACTGTCCAGGTACCTAAAACACTATCATAGGGATAGGGTGAAACACAGGGACACTATCCAGGTACCTAATATATACTACAATAGGAAGGGGTGAAACACGGGGACACTATCCAGGTTCCTAATATATACTATCATATGGATAGTGGTGAAACACGGGGACAACTATCCAGGTACCTAATATACACTATCAATAGGGATAGGGTGAAACATGGGGACACTATCCAGGTACCTAATATACACTATTAATAGGCATAGGGTGAAACACAGGGACGCTATCCAGGTACGTAATATACACTATCAATAGGGATAGGGTGAAACACGAGGACACTATCCAAGTACCTAATATATACCATCAATAGGGATAGGGTGAAACACGGGGACACTATCCAGGTACCTAATATACACCATCAATAGGGATAGGTGTGAAACATGGGACACTATCCAGGTACCTAATATACACTATTAATAGCAATAGGTGAAAACACAGGACGCTATCCAGGTACGTATATACACTATCAATAGGGATAGGTGAAACACGAGGACACTATCCAAGTACCTAATATATACCATCAATAGGATAGGGTGAAAACGGGACCTATCCAGGTACCAATATATACTATCAATAGGGATAAGGTTAAACACGGGGACATTATCCAGGTACCTAATATACACTATTAATAGGGATAGGGTGAAACACAGGGACACTATCCAGGTACCTAATATACACTATCAATAGGGATAGGGTGAAACATGGGGACACTATCCAGTACTAATATATACTATCAATAGGGAGGGTGAAACACGGGGACACTATCCAGGACCTATAATATACTACAATAGGGATAGGGTGAAAACACAGGGACGATCCAGGTACCTAATATATACATCAATAGGGGATAGGGTGAAACACAGAGACACTATCCAGGTACCTAATATACTATCAATAGGGATAGGGTGAAACACGGGACACTATTCAGTACCTAATATATACCTATCATAGGGATAGGGTGAAACACGGGGACACTATCCAGGTACCTAATAATCTAACATAGGGATAGGGTGAAACACAGGGACACTATTCCAGGTATCTAATATATACTATCAATAGGGATACGGTGAAAACAAAGGGACACTATCCAGTACCTAATATATACTATCAATAGGATAGGGTGTAACACGGGGACACTATCCAGGTACCTAATATATACTATCAATAGGGATAGGGTGAAACACGGGGACACTATCCAGGTACCTAATATTAATATCATAGGGATAGGGTGGAAACCGGGGACACTATTCCAGGTACCTAATATACACTATCAATAGGGATAGTGTGAAACACAGGGACTATCCAGGTACCTAATATTATACTATCAATAGGGATAGGTGAGAAACACGGGGACACTATCAGGTACCTAATATCACTATCAATGGATAGGGTGAAACACAGGAACATTATCCAGGTACCTAATAGATACTATCAATAGGGATAGGGTGAACACGGGGACACTATCCAGGTACCTAATATACACTATCAATAGGGATAGGGTGAAACACAGGGACACAATCCAGGTACCTAATATACACTATCAATAGGGATAGGGTTGAAACATCGGGGAACACTATCCAGGTACCTAATATACACTATCAATAGGGATAGGGTAACAGGGGGGACACTATCCAGGTTCCTAATATATACTATCAATAGGGATATGTGAAAACACAGGGGACCTATCCAGGTACCTATTATACTATCAATAGGGAAGGTTGAAACACAGGACACACTATGCAGGTACCTAATATCACCTATCAATAGGGATAGGGTGAAACACGGGGACACTATCCAGGTACCATATACACTATCAATAGGATAGGGTGAAACACGGGGGACACTATCCAGGTACCTAATATACACTATCAATAGGGATAGGGTGACACAGGGACTATCCAGTACAATTACATACACATAGGATGGGTGAAAACACGGGGACACTATCCAGGTACCTAATATATACTATCAATAGGGATAGGGTGAAAACACGGGACACTATCCAGGTACCTAATAGACACTATCAATAGGGATAGGGTGAAACACGGGGACACTATCCCAGGCCCTAATATACACTATCAATAGGGATAGGGTGAAACACGGGACACTATCCGGTACCTATATCACTATCAATAGGGATAGGGTGAAACACGGGGACACTATCCAGGTACCTAATATATACTATCAATAGGGATAGGGTGAAACATGGGGACACTATCCAGGTACCTAATATACACTATCAATAGGGATAGGGTGAAACACGGGGACACTATCCAGGTTCCTAATATATACTATCAATAGGGATAGGGTGAAACACGGGGACACTATCCAGGTACCTAATACACATCAATAGGGATAGGGTGAAACACAGGACACTATCCAGGTACCTAATATATACTATCAATAGGGATAGGGTGAAACAGGGGGACACTATCCGTACCTAATATACCCTATCAATAGGGATAGGGTGAAACACGGGACACTATCCAGGTACCTAAATATACACTATCAATAGGATAGGGTGAAACACGGGGACACATCCAGGTACCTAATATACACTATCAATAGGATAGGGTGAAACCGGGGACACTATCCAGGTACCTAATATACCTATCAATAGGGATAGGGTGAAACACGGGACACTATCCATGTACCCTAAATATACACCTATCAATAGGGATAGGGTGAACACGGGGACACATCCGGTACCTAATTATACTATCAATAGGGATAGGGTGAAACACGGGACATATCCAGGTACCTAATATACACTATCAATAGGGATAGGGTGAAAACACGGGGACACTATCCAGGTACCTAATTACTCTATCAATAGGGATAGGGTGAAACACGGGACACTATCCAGTACCTAATATATACTTCAATAGGGATAGGGGTGAAACACGGGGACACTACCAGGTACCTAATATACCCATCAATAGGGATAGGTGAAACACGGGGACACTATCCAGGTACCTAATAACACTATCAATAGGGATAGGGTGAAACACGGGGACACTATCCAGGTACCTATATACTATCAATAGGGATAGGGTGAAACACGGGACACTATCCGGTACCTTTGTAGTATCATAGGGATAGGTGAAACACGGGACACTATCAGGTACCTAAATATATACTATCAATAGGGATAGGGTGAAAACAAGGGACACTATCCAGGTACCTAATATACACTATCATAGGATAGAGTGAAACACGGGACACTATCCAGGTACCTAATTATACTATCATAGGATAGGTGAACACAGGGACACTATCCAGGTACCTAATATACACTATCAATAGGATAGGGTGAAACACGGGGACACTATCCAGGTACCTAATATACACTATCAATAGGGATAGGTGAAACACGGGGACACTATCCAGGTACCTAATATACACTATCAATAGGGATAGGGTGAAACACGGGACACTATCCAGGTACCAATATCACTATCAATAGGGATGGGTGAAACAGGGACACTATCCAGGTACCTATATATACTATCAATAGGATAGGGTGAAACACGGACACTGTCCAGTTCCCATAGACATGAAGGGTGTGTGTTGTGTTTGGGTTGCTCTGCACACACAGGTGAACTCTTTCGTTTATCCCAGTTTCCCTGCAGGGAACTGGGCTGCAGTTTTCACAAACATGCCTGGAGTCCAGGGCAGCTGTCCCAGGATGAGAGGCAGTCTGGCCCCTCCCTTCCCAGTGCTGGAAAATCACTTCAGCCTGGGGATGCTGGTTTTGCTGAGCTTAGTTGTGGCCTGCGGCGTTTTAAAGGCCATCCAGGCAGAGGAGCCACTGCTGAGGATGAAAATCCAATCTAAGAGAATGAATGGAAGTGCTCCCAATAAGACCAGGTATCGAGCTCTGATTGCCAGGTTGGAAGAGAAACTGGCTGTTTTGATGGAGGGAAGGAGAACTGCAGGTTCGAATGTGGCCCATGCGGGAGGCCTTTGCCAACCGGAGCGGTTTGAGAGGCAGCGGGCTGGAGAGGGAAGTGGGTTGATGGCACACGCACATCCATGGCAGAAATGGAACGTTTGGATACTTCCCAGCACACGGCTTCAGCGCATTGGTACACCAGGCCAGGCAGAGTAGAGACGTGGGGAATGTGGTCTGGGGATAGTCGGGCCGCTGTTCTCTGAAGAGATTAGGGTGCTGGAGTCACCCGGGGATCCAAGAACAAATCTCATTTACTCCACTGAGGATGCCGCTGGTGATGAGAATCCCTGACCGGGAGAGAAAAGAAATCGAAAGCGCAATATCTGTTAATATGTTTTATTGTTTAACAACTCTGTGCCTGACTTGTCTGTCCCGTCCGTCCGCTGTCTCTCATGTAGAGCCACCGTCTACAGCGCCCTGAAGGGCGCGCCACCTGCCGTCACTTCGCGTTCAAAAACGCAGCTTCAAGGGAGGACCTGGTTATGGGAATGCCATTTCTGGGGTGCCACCTGTGAAAGGAGTCCAGTGCCTGCCGTAAAGCTAATACTACATGTGAAGATTGCCATGGATGGATGGGGTCTACCAATCGGTATGAGAAATCTGCCCGGTCTCCAAAGGGCTTGTGTCTGCCTACCCCATCCCCGATTGTCTTGGTATATAAATCCTTCTGTTATTTCCCCAGTGTGTGTGTCTGCCCCTGCCCTGTCTGTCTTGTCTGTCCAGACCCTGCATGTCCGCTCCGTATCCGGAAGTGTTGTTGTCCCTTATGAAGATTTATACTACAAGCATTCAGTACCAATTGCCTACTGTACCAACTATGCCTGCTGTGCCCGATGTACCTACTGTGTCCCTCTGTACTTGCTATGCCGACTGTGCCCACTATGGCTGATGTACCTACTGTACCCCCTGTACTTGCTATGCACTGGTGCCTGCTATGGCGGCTGACTACTGTGGCCCTCTGTATTTGCTATGCCAACTGTGCCCACTGTACCTACTTGTGAAGTGGGTGCGGTCAGATCTCTCCAATTCCTTCTGTTTCTTCCTATTCTCTCCCCTCTTGCGTCTTTCCAACGCTACTCTCTCTCCTTGTTCTTACATCCCCTCCTGCTGTTTCCACTTTCTGTTCTTACGCCCTACCTCTCTATTCCTGTCCCTCCCCACCTGCTCTCGCCTCTTCTATTCAAACTGCTGTTGTTTCTGCTATTCCTGCCTCTTCTGCCCCACGTCTTTCAGTTTCTTTGCTCCCCCTGTTACTATCTTCTCTGCTCTGTCCCTCCTGCTGCAGCACAAAGACATCTTATGGCAGCAATGGCACATGGAAAGCTCGTACAGGGTCTCGTGCAGACACCTATGTCCATGGCCCAAGGTCGGAGGTTGTTTTTTGAAATGGTCCAAGGGAGGGGAAGTTCCTTCCAGGGATGTTATTATACAGAAACTGTTTGGACTGGATTTTCTGCTTCGGACCTGTTTGCCTTCATATCTGGTTTAACACGCCCGGGGAGTTTTATTTTCAGTTTTGTCAGACCGCAAGGGTTGGACTTTTTCTTTGAAGAATGCTATGACAGACAAAGACACTTGGAAGAGACTTTAAGATTGGTCCAGTCTCTAGGCCAGGGTTATTAAAGTGACTATTAAAGTTTTCAATGAATCTTCCCCACTACTGACATTAACCTGGCTTAGGAGGTATGGATTATTAAGGAGAACTTGAAAGAATCTGGACTCTAATGGCATCTGGGATGGGGGGTGGAGGGCTCGTTTAAACTCACTGTAATTAGTAATGTTACCCAACACCTCCCAACTCTGCCTTTATTGGAAAGGAGCGAATCATGTTTTTTTATGCCGGACAGCCCAGGCAGTGTTGGCGGTGTGGCTCTACCAGACACTTGAGCAGTTTTGCGATAGATCAGTGCGCCTTGTGTCTGGCCTTTGCCATACTGCTAAGGACTGTCCAAACGCATTGCTGCAACCTGTGTGGAACTCGGGTCATGCTTACAGTAGCTGTCCTGTATCCTGGCAGCGGATAGAAGAGAGTTCGAGAGGCAGTTTGGTGGTGAGGGTTCCTCCATCCCCCCTAAATTAGTAAGGCCCCTTCCTGTCTCATGTCTGCTCCAGTGTCCGTTTCAGTCCTGCCCCAGCCCCGCCAGTACTAGAACCAAGCTTCAGTCCCTGACCCTGCCCCGCAAAGTTGCTAGAACCAAGCTTCAGTCCTGCCCCTGCCCCAGCCCCACCATAGGTAGAACCCAACTTCAGTCACTGTATCTGCCCCAGCACCACTAGTTAGCTAGAGCCCAAGTTCCTGTACAAGTCCAGGATCTGCTTCTAAGCCTTCCAGTAAGAGCCTGGCAAGCATCCTTCCCATTCCTCTTTCCCCGTGAGGATTGCCCATGCCCCTGTGTTGGAGGACTCAGAAGGGTGGGAAGTTGTTAAAAAAAGGGGAAGGACTAATGTGGGTGTCCTAGGGACTTCTCAAGTCCCTGCACCATCCAAGGCTAAGAATGTACATTAGAGTCAGTAGTATCGCCCTTGGCCAACTCGTTTGTAGTCCTTTGATGAGTGTTTCGGAGCAGGCAGAAATTATTGCCGAGATACAGGCGTCTTGAGAGAGAACTCTTCACGGAAAGCTTCAGATCACGCTCCCCATCTGTCTGATTCTGAAGACTCTGATTTAGTAGAAATAGGGTTAGAAGAGGCTGAGACCCTTCCTTCTCCGGTCTTTTCCGCAAGAGGGAAGGGCTGATGATGAGGAGAGGTAGGTTAAGCGTGGTAAGTGAAAACTTCCCATATTGTCCATTACCCTGGAAATGGCTGTGCCCCCTCCAATCGTTGTGCAAACCATTAATGGTTGCCAGCTTGAAGTTCCGTGAGAGCACGTAGATTGGCTTATATTTTTGCTCTGCACATTGAGCAGATGTTTTTGTTTTTGCAAGAGACGGCTGACAAGCTGGCCAATATTCATCTGGCAAAAGGGAGTGGACTTGTGGCCCTTCCTTTGGTCTCTTGCAGCCGAGCCTCGCGTGGAGTGGCTGTCCTTTTTATAGACAGATCAGGTTAACGGTCAAACGGGTAATTGAGCTTGAGATGGGACGTTGTATGGTCTAGACGTCTTGCTGAAGGGCTCCCTCTCCCGTTTGATAAATATCTATGTGTCCTCAAACTATGTGCGGGAGTAGGAGTTATTTAGCAAGATTAAGCCCTTTTCTTTTACTGCCGAGCAGTGTGTTCGGGGGATTTTAACACCGTCACCAGGTCAATGGACAGGAGAGGCGTGCTAGGCATTAGATCCTGATAGTTTTTTTCTTAATAGCATAGTTAGAGAGGCGGGTCTGGGGGATGTGCACGTTCGCTACTCCCCCAGACCTCACTGGGTTCACTTTTATCAAGGTAGCCGTTAGATCTAGATAATGGTTTTTTGTTAAAGAGTCTGTTTCCTCTCCTCTTAAGGTGAGGCCAGTAGAATTCTCTGATCACGTATGGTTTTAGTCTTTAAATGTTCCGCAGGCCCCCCCGAAAGGTAGGGGCTTCGGGCGCTTAATGCGGCTCTTCTTGAGGAGGAATGTATAAAACAATCTTTTTTGGCTTTCTTTCAGGACCAAGAATCCCTCAAGGATGTCTGTCCACAGTAAGGTGGAGTGGTGGAGATGACCAAGAATGAGACCGCACGGCTCTTTCCGAGGCCTAGCCTGCAGAAGATCGGTTGATAAGTACCTTGCCTATCAAGGCCTTAAGAGGAAACTTGACAGATTGGTGTCCGATTGGTGATCATGGGGAGATTCTAGAGTCAAGTCTCTCATGAGAGATTTTCATGTATGAATCGCTGGCTTCCTTGTCTTTTGAGAGGGATTACGGGCCCCCCGCTCACACCGATCCCCTACCAGAATGCAAGGAATCAGTGTCCTGTAAGCTAATTAGTGGCTTGCAGAACAAGGACGGTGCCCTGGAGACTAGTCCTCAGGGTATCCTGTCAGTTGTTAATGACTTTTTATAACGATCTCTTAGGAGAGAAGAGCTAGAGCCGGACCAGGATGTCAAGTTTTTGGAGCAATACTCTGTCCAGGATATCAGAATGTTCCTTGGGATGATTGATTGGGAGATCACTGTGGAGGATGGTGAGGCACAATAGAAGGTCTTGCTATTAAGAAATCCCCTGGGCCAGATGGGCTCACGGCGATTTTTACAAGGCTTTTGGATGTCTTGGCCCCCCCAGCCCTTGTGGAGGGTGTTTTCAGACTCCCTTCGGAAGGGGTCCTCCCTCCTTACTCATGAGGTGTTCTGCTTTGATCGGTTGTCAGGGATTAGATCCTTCAGGATTGAGAACTGGCGCCCACATCGCCTTACTCAATCCCGATAAAGATTCTGGCAAAGGTTTTGTTTAACCGCCTGTTTGGGGTGCACACACTTGGTGCTTTCCTCCTCGCCAACACTGTACGGTGAAGGGTATAACCACCTTCTCTGCTGTATTGGAGGTCCGGGAGGCTCTGATGCGTTGCGGACTTGGCGAATGGGAAAGTACCTACTGTCATTGGTCAATCAAAGCTTTTGATAGAGTGGATCTAAGTACTTATGGGTGTTTCTTGGCAGATATACGGTGTTCCGGGCAATTCATTAATGGCTCAAGGTTTGTATGCAGGAGCAGTTAGCCTTCCGCTTGTGAATGGCTGGTTGGGGAGACTTTTGGGTGACTTCAGGAGTCAGGCAGGGGTGTCCCCTGAGTCCTCTGCTGTATGTTTTTGCCATAGATCCTCTTATTAGGAGTCGATGGTAGGATGTTGGCAGGGTTCCCTTGGCTCCTGAAAAGCCCTGAGGGTCACGGCACCGCGGATGATGTCCACTCTGTGGTTCTAGCCGGCTGAGGCCCTTGCGGTGGCTGACGTGTTTGCAAAGTTATTCTGAAGCCTCTGGATCCCTGATCAACAGGAGCAAATGTGAGGCTTTCCTGGATGGGGAAGGAAGGCAGCTTTAGGCTTTGTCCTCCCCGGAAATCTTCCGATACCCTCACCTAAATCAAGGTCTAGGGATCAAATTCGGCCAGGGCGATTTCGCCGAGCTAAATTGGGGGGAGAAGTTGGTTAATCGCCTCTGCAAGGATGGTCAGTGGAAGGGAGTATCCTTCACTCTAAAGGAAGGGTTTCACTGATCAAAACCTTTTTGATCCCTATTTTCTGTGTATGTCAGCACAGTGGTGCCTGTTGCCGGGAAAATTCTATACAAGGATCATGGTCTATTTTTCCAGCATGCTCTGGGGAAATAGATTTAATCTCATCAAAAGGAATGTCACCTATCTACAGAAGGGAGGAGGGTGGGTTGGATATGGTCAACCCAGTTGTATCTTTACGAATCTTTTTTAAGTATAACTTCTCTAACCTCCTTCTGGAGAAGCTCCTTCGTGGGTAGAAATCTTCAGGACATGGGTCGCACCTTTCTTGGGGACTGGATAAATGGCGGCTTAGTAAGAGCATGCGAGTTTTCTCAGGGGGCCCTCCCACCTTACGTGATAGGGCCCCTGAAAGTGATGAGAAGTGGAGCATGGGGGTGGAGGAAATTAGGTCCTCACCTGGAGGGGCCATCTTAGGAGGATCTTGTCTCTTACTTCCATGAGTCACTTGCTTCAACGAGATTGCCCAGACAATATTTAAGAAGGGTTTTCCTTAGTTAATTCCGTAGGTCCCCCAAAGTTTAGGGACATTGTCTGGCGTTCCTTTCACGGGAAGCTCTACGTGAAGGGTAATTTGAAAGTATAGAAACTCTGATGATCGTGTTTGTCCCAAGAGGAGTGCATGGGTCTTGAGGAAACGATGGACCACTTCTTGCTTCGATGTCCCTTCAATGTAGAGGTTTACAAATCGGTGTCACAGGAAGCTTATTATACCCTGCCTTTCATTTTTGTCTGTACGGGGTGGTGTATACGGTGCCTCTAACAGATATAGAGGGCTTGAGTTGAGCACTTTTTCTTAGTTACTGCAGTGGTTAGGTATACCCTTGGATTGCACGGTGTCATAGTTCAATTAGGCAGAAAGTCCTCCCCTGTGAGTGGTGGTTTCGGACATCTTGAGGGAACTGTGGAAAATTAAGGTTTCTTGAGAGACAGAGGATGAATGAAGGGAGATGCGTCTCTTTGGAGGGGCCTGTATCTTGAGCCTCCCTGAGGACTGTTGATGTCTCCTGGTGATGGTTTCCGCTGTCTAAACACTTTCCCTTTTTTTGCCCTATGACCTGTTGATATTGTTAAAAGGGCTCATACTGTTTTAAGTGAGAGCTTACCGGGCTAGCCTAGTGTCTGTGTCTAATATTTATCGGTAAATATATTCAACGTCAGAATTATATTGTTCAATATGGAATTGTTATTTTCAATGAAATTGTTGTATTTTCTGTAGTCTTGTCCTGTGTGTGGGAATTTACGGTGTGGGTAAATGCAGTTTTTTCTTTTAACTTTGCTAGTTTGCTTTATTTAATATTGAATGGGGTATGAAGGACCTCCTCCTCACAAATCTCTGTTAGTTATCTACATTCTTTCTTTATATAGGAAAAGTTTTAATATTGTCTGAAGTTCAGACCTGAAAATGTATTTATTTTAAGTTTTTTTTTTGTTTTTTTTTTTTTTTGACTTGTGGAAAGAACAAGGGAAACTTTAATAAGTGAATGCAACTTTCCCTTTTACCTTTAGGTGGAAACTGTTTTTGCTTTTCCCCCCTCCCGCTTTTTTTTATACCGTTTATTTAAAGTGATGTACTTGCTTATTTACGTTTACTATTGTTTGATCTAAATTATTTTTGTTAAATGTTGGAATGTTTATCTTCATGTAGTTTGTTTACTAAATAAAAATCCCTAATATATCTATCAATGGATAGGGTGAACACGGGGCACTATCCAGTACCTAATATAACTATCAATAGGATAGGGTGAAACCGGACATATCCGGTACCTAATATACACTTCATAGGGATAGAGTGAACACGGGGACACTATCCAGGTACCTAATATATCTATCATAGGGATAGGGTGAACCCAGGGACACTATCCATGTACCTATAACACTATCATGGGATAGGGGGAAACACAGGGACACTATCCAGGTACCTATATATACTATCAATAGGAGGGGTGAAACACAGGGACACTGTCCAGGTACCTAATATCTTTATCAATAGGATAGGGTGAAACACGGGCACTATCCGGTACCTAATATACACACTATCATAGGGATAGGGTGAAACACAGGGGTACACTATCCAGGTACCTAATATATACTATCAATAGGGATAGGTGGAAACACAGGGACCCTAGCCAGGTACCTAATATACCCTATCAATAGGGATAGGGTGAAACACAGGACACTATCCAGGTACCTAATATACACTATCAATAGGGATAGGGTTGAAACACGGGACACTATCCAGGTACCTAATATATACTATCATAGGGATAGGGTGAAACCACAGTGACACTATCCAGGTACCTAATATATACTATCAATGGGAAGGTAGGTAACGGGGACTCGGTCTCTAATATATACATCAGGGGGATCACGGGGACTATCCAGGTCCTAATATACACTATCAATGGGAAGGGTGATAACCGGGGACACTATCCAGTAGCTTCACTATATACTATACGAGGATAGGGTTGAACACGGACCTATCCAGGTACCTATATATAAACTAATCAATAGGGATGGGTGAAACCGGGGGGGACACTAATCCAGGTACCTAATATCACTATAGGATAGGGAACAAGGATCATCCTAGGGTATAATAAATGGATCGGTGAAACAGGGAGCACTACTCCAGGTACCTAATATATACTATGCAATAGGGATAGGGGTGAAACCGGGATAACTATCCAGGTACCTAATGATTACTATCAATGGGAATATGGTGAAACATGGGGACACTATCGCATGTAACCTAATATATACTATCAATAGGGGATAGTGTGAAAACGTCAGGACACTCAGGTATCCTAATTATACTAAGTGCATAGAGTGATAGGTGAACACGGGACCACTGATCGCTCTGTACCTAATATACTACTATCACATAGGGATAGGGTGAAACACGGGACACTAGCGCAAGGTACTCTAATATGATACTATCATAGGATGAGGTGTAAACACCGGGGCCCTATCCAAGGCTAAGACGCTTATATATACACTATCATCAGGGATAGGGTGAAACTCGGGGACACTGTCCAAGGTCCTAATATTACTATCAATAGGGATTTAAAGGACTAGCCAGGTAACCTTTTCCTGGGGAGGGTACGTGACCTATCCTACTAATTCAACTAGGTAAGGTCCTGAACTACCGTACCTAAACACAATCATAGGATAGGGTTGAACAGCACGGGACACTATCCAGGTTCCTAATATATCTATCAATATGGAAATAGGGTGAAATACTAAGTCAGTGTGTTAAAAACCTGCATTCTATGGTTACAATCACACATGGGCAGACTTGCATAGTTCAGTCACCAAATAGTTGGGCATATGCATGACACCAGTCAACGCGTTGGTGCAACTTGCATGTGCGATTCACGCTGTGAGCAAAAGCGTTTTATGTTCCTGTCACAGTTGATAACGTTGTATTTCCATCACAGTGGAAACAACAAGCATATACCCGTCATGACAGTGGGCAGACTTGCTATGTACGCAGATCCCACGGTGGGCAGATTGGCATTTACCCTAGTCACATGGTGGGTAACTTACATGTACCAAGTCACAGTGGGAAAACTTGTATTGTCCCATCCATGTGGAAAACTTGTATGTACCTGTACACAGCATTTTCCTGTCACGGAAGTGCAGTCTTGCTATCACATTCCGATAAAAACGACTGCACGTGCTAACAGTTGGCTCGTGTCTTGGAGGGCGAGTATCTAACAGTGGCTAGTTATCAGTGTCTGCTGAACTGGAGGGCTGCCTGTTTTCTGCTGCAACTGGAGGGCTGATCTACCAGTGTTTTGCTGACTGGAGGCTACCTGACTGTCTGCTGAACTGGAGGACTGTACAGGCTGCAGTGTTATCAGTTATAATCAGAGTTTAAGCTATGTCATTAGTTATAATCAGTGTTTAGTGCTATGTCCTGCGCGCTTAAGCCATAGCTAACACTGGCAATTACGCGAGGATCATAGTAGGCTTAACACTGATATAACGGATGACATAGCTAAACCACGATTATAACGGATGACATAGCTAAAGCACAGATTATCGGATGACTAGCTTAACAGCTGATTATAACGTGAGACATAGCTGAACACTGAATAAACTGATGACATAGTAAGGCACTGATTATAACTCAGCTTACACTACGATCTAGGCAAAAACACTTATATACTGATACACACTGATTATAGCTGAGGACATAGCTAAACACTGGATTATAGCTGATGACAGGCTACACATACTGATTATAGCTGACTGACAAGGCTTAAACATTAGCTGATCTAACTAAAACCCTTGATTCTATGAAATGACATAGCTAAACACGATTATACTGATGAAATAGCTAAACACTGATTATAACTGATGACAATAGCTAAACACTTTGATTATAGGGCCTGATTAGCTACACTATTCTAATGATAACATACTACTGATCACTGATGACTAACACTAGCTGATGAAATGATTAGAAGACTGATCACCAAGTATAAGAATATATTTTTACAGATATATAATGGCACCTGCATTGTATAATTAATAATACTAAAATTGAATGAAAAGTTATGTAACTTCTTTCAGGTTGGTTTTGTTTAAAAGATGAGTAACTGTAATAAGTTGACAACGTCTCTAACTGAAACGTTATCACACTTTTCCCACTGTGATACATCTATTGTGTAATTCCCCTAGTACTATTCGCTACAACAATCTTTTTTGCTCATTTTCCTCGGTGCATTTGAATAATTACCTCTTTTTCGAACATTCGTTGTCTTCGAAGGCAGTAAGAAGGGCTCAGACCTAAACACAGAAATGATTCAGGGAATCACTATCAAAATCATCAGTACGTGTCGGCCAAATGGTTCATTTAAGAAATCCTTATTTAATTCCTATTCATCACTCCGCGAAGGGCTCATATACTATCAATTTCTTACCAAGTCCTAAATACGCAACTCAATCAGATTTAGCTTTGTCTACGCTTGTTTAGAAGATAATGAAATCAAATCAAACGTTGGCTTGGGTGGCTTGGGTCTACGTGTACCTGGGGTGTTTTTTAGGCTAAACCATAGAGCACGGTGGTTGTTATCTCTGCGTTTATTAGTACTTATTAATAGAGGTTAATAAAAAGTTATGCATCCATCTAGTCCACCTTATATCCTATTCATCTAACCCCTCTACCTAGAAGTTCCCATCTCCCCCGCAGAGAATATGCAAAAAAAAAACGCGCTCTGAAAATGGTAAAAAAAAAACGTTGTCTTCCTGACTACAAAGGACAATCGGAAAGTATCCCGAAATGCAAACCATGAACTGCAGTTATATGTATTAATACCAGTATTCTCAATATATATAGTATCCCTAACCAACCAGAACTACGTTATTGTACTTAAGAACCAGTAATTCTCAATATTATATATTTTCTTGTATTCCAACTTCAGAACTACCATTATGTATTACTATACCAGTAATTCTGCAATATATATATTATCCTGTGCCAACCAAACTAATCTATAATGTTATAATCCAGTAATTCTCATATTATATGTATCCCTGTGCCACCCGAACTACAGTATATTATTAATACCAGTAATGTCTCAATATATATAGTATCCCTGTACAACCTGAATACAGTAGTGTATTCAGCAACCATTAACTCTCAAATCTATAGTATCCTGTACTTGTGAAGGTTCTCTCATCCAGGTCATGGTAATATCTGTTGTATCCTAGAGCAACTGGACTTGAAATGTAGTTTCTTGAAGACGTTTTTCGCTATTCATCCGACTGGCTTTCTCATTCAGATGACTTGTACAAGAATCTGTGGAATTATGTACCCTGGAAAATCCAATTAGCATATCACAGCCAGGTGTTAAGGTGTGATTAGATAGTTGCTAAGAGGTGTTATAGAAACGCCAGAGTAAGGTGGTTCAAACAAGCATTGTTACATGGCGACAGTTGTGTGTCGAACCCCCCCAATAACCTCCTATTTTAGGCTTGTTTTTTTTCTCTTTTATATGTGCCCCACACAACTGGTTTATGTACTGGCCAGCTTATTTATACTATGTAACCCACTGGTCCTATAACTTACTGCTATTTATTCTATTTCTACTCCTACGTGACACCTTTTAGGTCCTACATTAGGGGGTCTTTTACCAGGGTTAGGGCTCTTGTAGTACTTGCGAAAAAACGGCTAGTGTGGCCTAGCCCTTACTTGTTCCCTTGTTATTTTTTAATGGTTTTACAGAGCTGTAAAGATGTCTGGTGTAAACATTCGATCCCTGATCTCCTCTCTAGTGGTGGGGAGAGTGTACTAGGGGAAATACTGGAGGAAATGGGTCCATAGCAATCTGCCAGTGTGTTGGCCAAATTTGTTGAGAAAACAAAATCAGTTTAGTGGTTATCAAAATAATAAAGACTACTTATTCGCCACAGTCCTGTATCTCAGATACTTGAAAAAAGGAATTGTAACAGAATGTCTATCTATGGGTCTCCCCCAATAACATTGGGTGAATTCAAATCTTTCCTCAAATGACTTAGGCCTGAGTATACCCTGAACAATGTGTGACCCCACCCAGCATTCACCTACTAGCTGTTGGCCGTGACAATCATGGCCCATAGAGAACGTACAATTTGCCCGTATTTACCCAGGCCCTTTGTCCAATTCGTTATGTACAATTTGTTTAGCCTATTGTTAAAACGGAGAGTAAATCTATGATAATGAATCCGTAAATTTTGCTGATCCTAACAATACCCAGTCAGGAGATCTGAGTAAACATCACTATTGCTGTATTGGAATATCTGCTTCCAATTTTGCACCACATCTCCAGTAATAGACACAGGGGGATGATTTTCAGACCTGTCTAGAGACGACATGGACGTACAGGGATATCAGAAACACCATGTAGCCAAAGCTGAGTCTGAATATTACAGTGGTAAACGTATCCAAGTCTGTTAATAAATGCAGCCCTGCTTGTACAACAGTTAATGTCCTCCAGTCACCAGATATTATATCTCTGTAGTGTGTAATGTTGTTTTGTATTTATAAAACACATACATACATGTTAATGGATATAAAATGCACAAGCCTCGACACATTAGGAAAAAGAGATCCCGGCCGCAGAGCGTACAATCTAAGCGTATATACAAATTTAAGCTAACACACCAGTTTAAAAGAATATAAAGGCTTTAATCCATACATGCTCACATATTAACAGAGCATTGAGTCTCTCTAATCAAGCGGTAATCTAGCAAACACTGCTGCACATATGTGAAGCTTATTGTTAAAAGCCGTATATTCTTCAGGACACTGGTGTGCGCTTCACGTTTTTCTACTGTAGAGTGTGTTGGGACATTGGTCGTCCCTTTAAGAGATTCACGCCCGTGCTTTTAAGAACGTGCTTGTAGGTGCTGGTACATTTTTTGTCTTTTAATATATACCATTGATAAGTTTAGTTCAACCTGACCTCAACCTGCTAATTGCACACACAAATCAGTTCTGATGAACTATAAATAAGGGAAAGGGTTATGTAAAATCCCGAAATTCCCGATGGGACTTGCAAATCAATTGTTTGCAAATGTTTAACAAGATTCTCAATGTTTAATTAATAAATAGTGCAAGGGCTAGTTTAACCAAATCAGGCTTGTATACTGAGTTCCCGCAACCTTCCTAATTCCTCCAACCAAACGTTACCAATTTCCAGGGTCCCCTCCTGAAGGGGACTGACTCCAAAAAACAGTATTTTAAAAACTGCAAATAAGAACTTTTAATATGCGGCATGGTTTCTAGTCCTGTTAAAGGGACATTGTAAATACTTATTAAAGGGACATTGTAAATACTTATTAAAGGGGCATTGTGAATGTATAGTCCTGTTATAGGGACATTGTAAATATTTATTAAAGGGACATTGTGAATATATAGCCTTGTTAAAGGGACATTGTAAATATTTATTAAAGGGACATTGTGAATGTATAGTCTTGTTAAAGGGACATTGTAAATACTTATTAAAGGGACATTGGGAATATATAGTCTTGTTAAAGGGACATTGTAAATATTTATTAAAGGGCCATTGAGGGGTGAATATATGTCTTGTTTATAAAGGGACATTGTAAATACTTATTAAAGGGACATTGTGAATGAATAGTCTGTTAAAGGGACATTGTAAATACTTATTAACAGGACATTGTGAATATATATCTTGTTAAAGGGACATTGTAAATACCTATTAAAGGGACATTGTAATATTAGTCCTGTTTAAAGGGACATTGTAAATACTTATTAAAGGGACATTGTTGAATATATAGTCTGTTAAAGGGACATTGTATATTTATTAAAGGGACTTGGTGAATATATAGTCTTGTTAAAGGGACATTGTAAATATTTATTAAAGGGACATTGTGAATATATAGTCTTGTTAAAGGGACATTGTAAATACTTATTAAAGGGACATTGTGAATGTATAGTCCTGTTAAAGGGACATTGTAAATACTTATTAACAGGACATTGTGAATATATAGTCTTGTTAAAGGGACATTGTAAATACCTATTAAAGGGACATTGTGAATATATAGTCCTGTTAAAGGGACATTGTAAATACTTATTAAAGGGACATTGTGAATATATAGTCTTGTTAAAGGGACATTGTAAATAGTCATGGTACAATGTGCGTTTAACAAGGACTATCATTCACAATGTTCCTTTATAAATATTTACAATGTCCCTTTAACAAGACTATATATTCACAATGTCCTTTAATAAGTATTTACAATGTCCCTTACAAAGACTAATATATCACAATGTCCCTTTAATAATATTTACAAATGTCCCTTTAACAAGACTATATATCAACATGTCCCTTTAATAAGTATTTACAACATGTCCCTTTAACACAGGACTATATATCACAATGTCCCTTTAATAGGATTTACAATGTCCCTTAAACAAGACTATATATTCACAATGTCCTGTTAAAAGTATTTACAATGTCCCTTAACAGGACTATCATTACAATGTCCCTTTAATAAGTATTTACAATGTCCCTTTAACAAGACTATATATTCACAATGTCCCCTTTAATAATATTTACAATGTCCCTTTAACAAGACTATATATCACAATGTCCCTTTAATAATATTTACAATGTCCCTTTAACAAGACTATATATTCACAATGTCCCTTTAATAAGTATTACAATGTCCCTTTAAACAGGACTATATATCACAATGTCCCTTTAATAGGTATTTACAATGTCCTTTAACAAGACTATATATTCACAATGTCCTGTTAATAAGTATTTACAATGTCCCTTTAACAGACTATACATTCACAATGTCCCTTTAATAGTATTTACAATGTCCCTTTAACAAGACTATATATTCACAATGTCCCTTTAATAAATATTTACAATGTCCCTTTAACAAAAATATATTCCCAATGTCCCTTTAATAAGTATTTACAATGTCCCTTTACAAGAACTATACATTCACAATGTCCTTTAATAAATATTTACAATGTCCCTTTAACAAGGCTATATATTCACAATGTCCCTTTAATAATATTTACAATGTCCCTATAACAGGACTATACATCACAATGCCCCTTTAATAAATTTTACAATGTCCCTTTTAAATTATTTAAAATGTCCTTTACAGGACTATATATCACAATGTTCCCTTTATAAGTATTACACAATGTCCCTTTAACAAGACTATATTTCACAATGTCCCTTATAAGTATTATACAATGTCCCTTTAAACAGGACTAATATTCACAATGTCCCTTTAATAAGTATTTACAATGTCCCTTTAACAGGACTATACATTCACATGTCCCTTTAATAGGTTTTTACACATGTCCCTTTAACAAGACTATATATTCACAATGTCCTGTTTAATAAGTATTTACAATGTCCCTTTAACAAGACTATATATTCACAATGTCCCTTAATAAGTATTTACAATGTCCCTTAACAAGACTATACATCTCACAATGTCCCTTTAATAAGTATTACAATGTCCCTTTAATAAGAGTTCTAAAGACTAGTTTCAAGTTTTTATTAGCAAGTTCGGAAGTGAGACTCCTGAATGAATATTTCTTTTTCAATTTATTATTGTCAAACCTTATTTAAAATGCGATGCTATTCTTGTTTAATACCAACTATAAAATACCCCAATCTAACAAAGAACGGTGGCACCTAAGCAAAATGTCTCATTACTTTTTTCCCTGAAAATTCCAATATTTTGCTGAGTTGAAAATGCCTGTTATTTAAGAAATAGACCCGTAGATCGCAATATAAAGGGGGATTATATCAACTCAAAATACAGAACAATGCTGAGGAGGCAGAATGTCAGTATTCTGTTCATGCACATATGGGATTTTTATTCTACGTTTGTAAAAAATGGATTATGGGTATAAAAGTGCACAAAGCTACTACACTGTGGTGTACCTTCTGGAAGACTAAGTGAAGATCACATGAAACAACTACAGTCACTCAGCAATTCTACCTGGGAGTCTCCCTGATATTAAAAGCAGATCCCTGACTCCCTGAAATTATATAAAATCTCCCTGAAATGTATTTTATAATTGAAGTGAGGAGAGAGGAACATACCAGAGCTGACAGACACTCATGTAAGTTTCATGTGAGTCTCTAAGCTTGGGGAGCTCATCACGCTTTATGCATGGTAATGAGATAAGTACTGAGAGACAGAGAGAGTACTAGAGAAAGTGTACCAAGTGTATTAGAGAAATTACTAGAGAGTGTACGAAGAGATAATACTAGAGAAAGTGTACCAAGTATACTAAAGAAATTAATAGAGGGTACCAGAGAGTATAGAAAGTGTACTCGGAGTGTACTACAGAGTGTATTGAGTACTGGATCACTAGTGTAGTCGCTGTATGGTATCTTATTGGGTTATGTACTGAAAATATCATTGAGAAAGTGTATCAGAAAATACTAAAGTGTACTAGATAAATTACTAAAGTATGTACCAGAGAGTGTACTAGAGAGTTACTAGATAAATTACTATGGGCATATTTATAAAGAATCGATAATATCGCAAAAAAATTACCGCCACACATCGCGGCCGCGAAAATAGCGCTATCGCCGTATTTTAACGGCGAGCGCTATTCCCGCGATACCTACGCGGCCGCGATGTGCTGCGGTAATTTTAAGCCCCTCGCGGCGATACTGTATAGTATTGCCGCGAAGGGACTTAAAATCCTTCCCGACGCCGCTCCTACCCCGCCACACCCCCCCGCGGCGGCAGCGGCGACCACCCCCGCCGCGCCACTTCCCAGCAGCCCTCCCAACCCGTTCCCCCTCGTTCGCGCAATCTCGGAACGGGAGGCTAGGAGGGCCTCCCCCGCACCCCTCCCCGCAACCCTCCACCCCCCCCGCCCCGGCCGCTCCCGGGGAGGGGACGGGAGAGCCGCTGGGGGGGTGGAGGCTCCCTCCAGTGGGCCCTGAGAAGGGCCTTTTGGGGCTTAGGGGGTCCCGCAGCTCGAACCGGGACCCCCCTCCCCGCCCTTACAAGGGCCCTTGCGGCACTGACAAGTGCCTTTGGCGGGGTCCCGCAGCTGAAACCGGGACCCCCAGTGCGGCTCTTAAAAGAGCCCTTGGGCGACGCCTTCTTTCTTCCAGTCCCGGCGACACCAGCTCCGCCGAGGCCGCCGACCCCCGAGAGGTACCCCTGCGGCCGCCAGGGGTACCCCCGCGGGCGCCGGCGACCTCACGAGGCCGATGTTGCCGGCGTCTTGATCCGACGCACGTCTTCGGGCTGGCGACACCAACCCCACTCAGGTCGCCGATGCCAGGCAGACTCACTGCGGCCGCCAGTGAGCCCGCTGGCACCGCGGCCCTCAGCGGACCGATGTTGCCAGCCCCGCTCTTTCTTCTTTTTCAGCCATCTACTGCGATGGCACTGAGTTCCGCGCGGAAAGCTCCTCTTTATATAGGTTTGCAGAAATCCATAATCCGTTTCTGATTGGTCAATTTTTTAATACTTGCTACTAAACCAATCAGATTTCTGGAAAGTTCTGAAATCTGATTGGTTAATGTAAAGCAGGATTAAAAATTGACCAATCAGAAACGGATTATGGATTTCTGCAAACCTATATAAGAGGAGCTTTCCGCGAGGAACTCAGATGGGCGGGGGGGTGGGCGTGTCTCCCGGGGCGGGTGGGACCACCCGCCGCGGGTTGCCTCCCATCCCCGCCGGGAGGTTAGTATCGGCTGACTTCGCCTCCTTCAAGGTGGCGAAGTAAAACAGCCGATACTAGCCGAGCGAAACCAACGTCCGCGCCGCTTTATAAATAGAAGCGGCGGTAAACAGGTAAGTATCGGCGCGAAGGTTAACGCTTCGTTAACTTTCGCGCCGTTCGGACCTTTATAAATCGCGGTAAACGCGATTTATGCGTTAATGTCCCGAAAACGCGCCGCGAAAAGTTAACGAACCTTATAAATATGCCCCTATATGTATGTACCAGAGAGTGCACTAGAGAGAGTACTAGATAAATTACTGGTATGTACCAGAGAGTGTACTAATAAATACTATGTGTATGTCCAGAGAGTGTACTAGAGAGATTACTAGATAAAACTATGTGTATGTACCAGAGAGTGTACTAAGAGAGAGTACTAGATAAATTACTGTGTATGAACCAGAGAGTGTACTAGATAAATTACTATGTGTATGTACCAGAGAGTGTACTAGAGAGTACTAGATAAATTACTATGTGTATGTACCAGAGAGTGTACTAGAGAGAGTACTAGATAAATTACTATGTGTATGTACCAGAGAGTGTACTAGAGAGAGTACTAGATAAGTTACTATGTATATGTATCAGAGAGTGTATTAGAGAAGTAACTAGATACATTACTGTGTATGTACCAGAGAGTGTATGTAGAGAGAGTGTACCATACATAATGATCTAAATAGATTGTAGCAGAAACATTGTTCATACGTTATAAGCTGGCATTATTTTTATTGGTTGGTACCTCCCTGAAATGGGTTTATGCTAATTAATCATTCCTATCACACCAAAAGGTAGTGACCGTGATTGGTTCAGATTGACTGTCTTGGCTTGGACATATAGAATTAGATTTACCATTCATTGTAAGTTGGGTAAATTACCCAACTGTACCTGCTGTAATGCAGGTAAAAAATGGCCCATAAACATACAAAATATCCCACACATTTTTTCCAACACTATATTATATCACACTAATGGGCATTATTTGTTGATATGGGTTGTGAATGTACAACCACCAACACCATTTAACATGTCCGCAACACCACAGGGGAACATTCAACTAATCTGGTGTAACATTTTCTAGGTGCACCGCTTTACTACTGCAGAACTATTGATCCGATCCAAGTTTCTTGGAACTTTTAGAATCCCAAATGATATAACCTGCCAGTCTTGGACTGCTGACACAGAGAATATCTCCTTGGTCTTCACCTCATTAACCTCTCTTTGGTTTTAAAGCTGATCCTGTTCTCATTACACATCGGATCCTTTTAAATATGGGAAACACTGCAGAGCTGTTTGAACTCAAGAATGAAATCTCACGAGCAGGATCAATTACTTTGAGTCACCGAAAATTGGGGGCAACAAATTGAACGCTTTCAATTATATTTCGCTAGTCAGTCCACCAACGCGAGTTTGATGACACGATGATTGATTCTAAGTGCCGACAGATGTCAAGGCCTTTCTATGTTTTCCAACGATAATGTCTTATCCAGTGGATTTTCTGTATTTTAACTCCTTCGGAGAAATTTTAAGTGCATGTCCACCCCCCAAAATATTTTGTTGTTGTTGAGGTTTTAACTTCTAAGATGATGCTGCTAATAGTAGTTACCAGCCTTTGTTCCCTTGCGTGGGACTTTCCGTGCACAGAAGAGTAAAAGGGGTCAACCGGCAGCTTTATTATTAAAGGGACATTGTGAATATATAGTCTTGTTAAAGGGACATTGTAAATATTTATTAAAGGGACATTGTGAATATATAGTCTTGTTAAAGGGACATTGTAAATACTTATTAAAGGGACATGTGAATGTAAGTCCTGTTAAAGGGACATTGTAAATACTATTAACAGGACATTGTGAATATATAGTCTTGTTAAAGGGACATTGTAAATCCTATTAAAGGGACATTGTGATAATAGTCCTGTTAAAGGGACATTGTAAATACTATTAAAGGGACATTGTGAATATATAGTCTTGTAAGGGACATTGTAAATATTATAAAGGGACATTGTGAATAATAGTCTTGTTAAAGGGACATTGTAATACTTATTAAAGGGACATTGTGAATATATAGTCTTGTTAAAGGGACATTGTAAATACTTATTAAAGGGAACATTGTGAATGTATAGTCTGTTAAAACGGACATGTAAGACTAATTATTAAGGGACATTGTGAATAGTAGTCTTGTTAAAGGGACATTGTAAATACTTATTAAAGGGACATTGTAAATATATAGTTTTGTTAAAGGGACATTAGTAATACTATTAAAGGGCAGTCCTCCCCCAAACTATAATCCCCCAACTACTGGCCCCACCATGTAGTCTAGTTTAATCCTTACCTCACATCCAGCTCTATAGGGGTCTTTCTGATTCCCCCCCCAAAGTCCAAAAACTGCCCACCAGGAGGCTAGCAGAGTCCATATAGGATCTGCCTCTACCTGGCCTCTGGGAGAAGTTTGGCATGCGTACTGCAGCCCTTCTCCCCCCTCCTCATCTCGGATTCCTCCCTAGCATTAATTCCCAATACAGTATTCCCCCTGGTTCCCAGCCCCAACCGCATCATTTTTATTTTTAGAAAGCTCCCCAAACTTTTACTTACCTTTCCTCTTTCCTCCGCTGCACTGAATGACCGGCAGCCGCGTCTGTGATTGCCGCTCAGCCAATCACAGACGCGACTGCTGGTCCCGGCCCTCTGCTTGCATTTTCTCGCAAGCAGAGGGCCATGAGCGCGGCGGAGGAAAGAGGGGAGGTAAGTAAAAGTTTGGGGAGCTTTCTAAAGATAAAAATGATGCGGTTGGGGCTGGGGGACCAAGGGGAAGGCTATATTAAAAAATCGATTTAAGGGTGGACATACCCTTTAAAGGGACATTGTGAATATATAGTCTTGTTAAAGGGACATTGTAAATACTTATTAAAGGGACATTGTGAATATATAGTCTTGGTAAAGGGACATTGTAAATGCTTATTAACAGGACATTGTGAATGTATAGTCTTGTTAAAGGGACATTGTAAATACTTATTAAAGGGACATTGTGATTGTGAATGTATAGTCTTGTTAAAGAGACATTGTAAATACTTATGAACATTAAAGGTAAATTGTGAAAGTAGTCTTGTTAAAGGTGCATTGTGAATACTTATTAAAGGGATATTGTGGGTATATATTAAAGGTACATTGCAAATACTTATTTAAGAAACATTGTGAGTATACTAAAGGGGCATTATAAATATTCATGCATGTTAAAAGTACATTTTGAATATTTATTAAAGGGATATTGTGAATATATGTGGTTGTTTAAGGGGCACTGTAAAAACGTATGCATATTAAACGTTCATTGTGAATACTTATTAGGGACATTGTGATTATGAATATATATTCTTATTTAAGGGACATTGTAAATACTTATGAAAATTAAAGGTACATTGTGAGTATATATTCTTGTTAAAGGGGCATTATACATATGTATATTAAAGGTACATTGTGAATACTCATTAAAGGTACATTGTGAATACTTATTAAAGGAACATTGTGAATATTGTGAATATATATGCTTGTTTAAGGGACATTGTAAAAACTTATGCCTATTAAAAGTACATTGTGAATACCTAGTAAAGGGACATTTTAAATATATATGCTTGTTAAAGGGGCATTGTGAATACTTATTAAAGGGACATTGTAAAGTATTATGTTTGTTAAAGGAATATTGTCAGTAGTGATGTTTGTTACAGGCACCTTGTAGAAATTATAAAACTAATCAAATCCTACAGTATATTTTTTAAGAGTGCTGATCAATAATGAATTTTAAAAAAAATAATTAGAATCACTGGTCTGTCAATAGATGTAACAGGATATGAATACTGAAATTTCAAGTCAAGTGAAATGAACTCCGAATCAAGCGGGAATTTTTATCTTGAAGCTAAATTTCCAGATTTGTCATGACAAGGACCCTTACGTTTTGTAACACGGTGCAAGGAACAAGACTAATAAGATGAACCAGTAACCGGAGATAACGGGCATTGCAGAGGAATAATGACATTTCTTATCAGTTTGTCAGCCTGACAAGTTGTTGGCTCCTTAATCCACAAACATAGGGAGATTGTGAATCCCATTACTCAAATCCAGGCCTTGAAATTCCAAATTCTTGGCACATAGTAAGATATCGATCTTTACTGGGGCAGATCAAGCTACTTGAACAATATTTTGCATTTTCTTTCTATTTCCTGGTAAATCAAAATAGATTTGAAATGGTTTACTCAAGACCCTCCTTGTGGTGTTATCAAAGCCTCACACCAGCTCTTCTCTTATATCCTTCTCTCAATAATTCATTGCTTTGTCTAGATGTCATGGAGAACTAGGAAAATCAAATCATTTTGTATCTCTTGCAGAGGTTTGAAAGTCATACTGGCTGATAGGAGTAATGGTTCCCCCTAGGAATAAATGACCTTCCTTAAATGATTGGCTTTTTAACTGAGCATTGTTCAAATATGTTATACTGCATAAAGGGGAAGTTCAGCACAGATACAAATGCTTTTAAGAAAATCAGGGAGTATTTTCTCATTCCAGTTACCCTAATCTGCCCATCCACCTATTTCTCTGTGAATTTACTCACCGAGAATTTATTTAGAAGGCGGATATGGTCTAAAAATGTAAGAGGTGTAGCTAGTACTTAAGAAAACTTTCCGAGCAGAGAATAGTCATAGATAAAGGTATAGAACTGTTTAAAGAGCAGGTCAAACCCCAGAATAAAAATATATATACTTACCTTTACCTTTTACATACCCCTAGATAATTACTCCCCTCCTAGAGTCTCAGAAGCAGTACGTACCTTTTCCCACCATGCTTCTTGTCCCTCTTACCTCCTCTACAAGTTCAGAGAGGCACATAGGACTGAGATCTATTTTGATATGAAAAACCATTTTGAGCGATGTATAAAGAGGGGTATAGATTTAAGGAAGAAAAATATTGGGGAAATGTATACGCGGGCGGAATATCCCAAATCCATAGACGCTACATGATGTAATGTTGGCTTAGCCTGGGTGCTAGTGGTCTAGAGCATGCAATCCAATGCCTTCATACTGGGTCTTGTTTGTTTTTGTACCTTCCCCTGGATCAAATCTTAGACAGGCATTATGTGTAGAGTGAAAGGATAAGACTGGATGGATAGATGTCTTTTTGTTTTTGCTGAAATAATATTTTTTCTAACATTTAATTTTTTTTTTTTTTAAAACAAAGTTTGAAATGAGGACCATGTCTGAGGGGAAAGAGTAACAATACCTTTCTATTTGGGTCCAATGTCCACATTCTTCTATATGACCACGGGTCAATTTAGGAATCTAAAAAAAAAAAAAATATTTTTTTTTTTTTTTTTTTTTAAAGTATAAAATATTTATGGTGTCTGTAGCTTATCTGGATCTTTTCTTTCCAGGCTTTTGGCTAGCAAAAAATTATTTATAAATGTGGGTGGGTGGGCTTATGATGCAGCTGATAATGCTCTGTCCCAGCAGTGGGCATATTCCAACCTTAAAGGGTAACTGTGGTCTCAAATTCTTCCAGACCAGTAAGAATTATATAAAAAGCCTTCACAATAAAACCTAAATCACATCTCTAGATAAAATTTGTGAGAAGTTATTGCTGGAAAGGTTCAGGAATATTACTTCCTGCTTGAACACTTCCTGTTTTCAGCCATGTGACCAGCTTGAAGTCATGTGACCAGCCTGTCTGCATTAATAGTCTCCCCTTCTCAACTGTCAATTTTTTCCCCAGTTACTTCCTGGTTTCCCCAGCAATAAGTCTTAACTGAGCATGCTTCTCCCCTGGGGGAAAAGGGCCGTTAGGGGTCAGGTGAAGCAGGAAGTTTGAACATTCACCCCAATGTAATGTCTCACAGGCTCCAGCCAGAGATGTGATTGTCGGCTCATTATAAAGGAAATACTGCAGGCTTTCATTTAACCCTAACTAGTTTTGAGACCACAGTTGCCCTTTAAACTTGGTGGCAGACCCCAAAATTGTCACAGATCACAGTACTAGCAGGAAAAAACACCCTTTATACTGCTGTAACTTATGGATAGACTAAAGCTAAAAGCATGATCCTGGAGCCTTTTTTAATGGTAGGAGCGTTTTATGGAGACCACAGTTTCCCTTTAATGATTGCAGAATAAATGGTATCAGTTATAGTCTCAGTTAATACCAAACTTTTCTAAAACCCCACACTATTGCTCCTTAGCTTACCACACCCCTGTGATGCAAAAGCTGTCACAAATAACTGCATTGTAAGAGTGCGGTGAGGTAATGAGCAGTGTTTATTGTATATACGTTAGTACCCTAACCTACTGTAGCCTCTTCCCTCCTAACACACTTAATCCCACCAGTGAGATGCCAAATGCAACCAAACAGGGGAGTATCAGAAATTACTAACTAGTATAAACCAAATTACAATACTGCGTCACTTACCAGATTTTCCATACCCTTGGTGAAAGCTGGCAACAAAACAAAATCCTTTCCAGCAGTAACCATCATTGCCGGGACCGTGATCTAAAGAAAATCATCCGAAATCATTAAGAAAAAAAAAGGTAGCAAGAGCAACGGCACATAAAAAGACATTTACCCATTCACGTGTCTCACAAGGGATTTAGTACTGGATTTGTAAGACTTTTTAAACACTCCGGGTTAACACTGAAACAGAACATACCCTGGTATTTGCTTTCTAAAACCTCTGCAATACTTAGTATTGATGCAAGCAAACTATAGTCTGAACACCATGCATTTCTCATTAAACATACCATGAAGCGTTATACATTTAGTCATAATGGTTCTTGCACTGTGTTTTGTTAGAAGACATCATTGGTGACCCAACATCACAAGTACAATCGACCTTGGCTTGGTTGTTTAGAGAAAAAAGACACGTCTTTAGATTCTCCTGAATTCCTATTTTGTAATAGTGTGTAGCACTCAGGATCACTATATTATCAGGAATATAGCGTAATAGTAGTGCAAGATGTCACGGCCAATGTTTGTTAAGTCTACCCTGGAGGTGTGTGCATTGTGGAAACTCAAAGATCATGCACTAAAGCTCTCTGAGCTTTCACTACATTCATAGATACTGGGAGATAGTTGCATGGATCGGGACAAATATCTTACTCAACCTGCACTTTTGGGCTCTTTCAGAGTGAAGTTTACTAAAATATCAATTGTAATTTTTGGGGTGGACATGCCCTTTGAAGCAAACCCATTACTTATTGAGTGCATTGGCTTTATAAATTTGGTGCTGAGATGTGTAAATTTTAAAATCATTATTTCGTATTCAAAAAGGTTTACACCAAACCAACGTGTATGGGGGTCCCCATTTTATAACCCCATAACTTACTATGTTACCCTATTTATGCGCTTTCTGTCTAAGTCTCAGTCTACACACAGTAGAGTGCAATCTGATGTACCAGTTATATTTGGGGGGTCCTCACCTTCTGACTGCTCCGCACCCAGCAATGACAGAGACAATTCTATCCAAATATTGTATATTTACTGCAACACAAGTGCCGTTTATTGCAACATGTTTCGGAATCACAGAATCCTTTTTCAAGCCTCAGTCTCACAAGCAGGTTAACTGCACCTCCTAGAAATGCACACCCATCCCACATGCACAACTAAATGCATACACTGTATATAAAAGAACTATACCTTCCTGTTTAAAGCAGTTAAAGACCAACGCCAGTTCCTGTGAGTGTTTCGGTACCAGTTTAAGGGACCCCTGAGAAAGAAGACAAGTTTGTTAAATAGGATATCTCCTTGTCTTTTGCATGACCCCGTAACAAACCTTGTCTTACATAAAGCAGACTCAGTGCCTGAAAACCAAGACTATCATTGGCATGTAGATATCTGTGGATACTGCTTGGCTAAAGCTCATGAAAGTGACTGGCAGGTGGAGAGGTCTGGCATTCCACATTATTACATATACATTAGCCAGCTGATCAGGGCAGCCAACCCTAGTGATCCAATCTGCATCTCATATGGTGCCCTGTTTATGGTTGTGCGCTGGTCTAAAAGCCTTAAAGATGTTGTGATATTCAGGACCATGAAAACCAGTCTCATCTTTTGTGAGGATTATTTTAAAATTTGAAAGGACTCTAAATAACAAAGCATGAATGGACATAGTAACAATTCAGTAATTTAGATGGCGATCATCAATACAATGGTATCACGTATAAACATATGTATGTGCAATACAGGAAGATTGGAAGGACTAGTAATACATAAGCAAAATGTGGGGAAGCCATGTGAGTATAACTGTCTAGACTGTTCTTGGTTAGATACTTTAATGGAACAAACTGGGAACTTAGAAAAACTGAAACTCTGGATGGAACATACTAAGGCCTCAAGACCTTGGGAGTGATAGCTCACCAACTAATAACACAATATGCAATAGCCTTGATAGTTCATGGCTTACTAATTCCCAGACAATGGTACTCAAGGTCTGAGACTCATTGCCCAAACCTCGATACATAAATACTCTAGGCATTGGGGCTTAAAAGTTGGTGGCCACTAGTGCCTCAATGGCTGGTGGCCCATCACTCACTCACACTAAATACACCCTAAGCTGGGACCCCGATAGCTCTGAAAATATCTCTCTGCTCACCAAATAGATGAGTTTTTATTATTTGATTCCAGTTTGATTTTCCCCTTCACAATATATTTAACATGATACATACAATAAATAAAATATTTAGGTTGTGTTGGTCATGGATTATAAATGTTAATAATGATATCCATAAGAACAAATGGTCACTGGTAATAGAATAATTTATTCTGCTATTGTAGTCCCCCATCTTTGTTCTACAGGACCCATCAATATTTGATAGAACTTACAGAACAATGTTTATATTAACAAAACTTTAATTATAGAATTTGTTTGTAACCAGGGGTGTAACTACCAGGAGAGCAGGGGGAAGTTCCTTTCAGCCAAACGGGGCCCCATCTTCTTATTTTCCCTATGACAGATATAGCCTCCTCCCAGAAAACCACTGAGGATGAAACACGCATAGGGGCTCCATCACAGTAAATATGTAACATTACAACCTGGGTTGGACTTTCTCATTCTGAATAGTTTGGATTTTGTATATAAGAATGGGAGACGCCATATTGCTTATCTCCTTACGTAGATAAAAGGGGTTTCTTTTCGGAGCGGTAGCTTCCAGTCCTTTACATTAAATAGATGGCAGTTAAATGCTGCTTAAAGGAAGATTAACTTGAATATTCTCAGATCTGCTGCAAGGCTTCCTCTGGGAAACCGAATGAGACAAGAATGTGGCCTCAGGCATCTGGCCACCTACACTTTAAAAAAAAACATCCACCCACTTGTTAAGCGTGCAAAACCTAATGATAAGATTACGACCGAGGCTGGGACAGATGAGGGCATGTTGAGGCGTATGTTAAGTTTTGTCAGACCGCAAGGGTTGGACTTTTTCTTTGAGAATGCTATGAGAGACAAAGACACTTGGAAAGACTTTAAGATTGTTCCAGTCTCTAGGCCAGGGTTTATTAAAGTGACTATTAAAGTTTTCAATGAATCTATCCCAGCTACTTTATTAAAGTGACTATTAAAGTTTTCAATGAATCTATCCCAGCTACTGACATTAAGACCTGGCTTAGGAGGTATGGATTAATTAAAGGAGAACTTGAAAAGAATCTGGACTCTAATGGCATCTGGGATGGGGGGTGGAGGGCTCTGGTTAAACTCAATGTAATTAGTAATGTTACCCAACACCTCCCGAACTCTGCCTTTATTGGAAAGGAGCGAATCATGTGTTTTTATGCTGGACAGCCCAGGCAGTGTTGGCGGTGTGGCTCTACCAGACACTTGAGCAGTTTTTGCGATAAGATCAAGTGCGCCTTGTGTCTGGCCTTTGGCCATACTGCTAAGGACTGTCCAAACAGCATATGCTGCAACCTGTGTGGAGACTCGGGTCATGCTTACAGTAGCTGTCCTGTATCCTGGCAGCGGATAGAAAGAGAGTTCGAGAGGCAGTTTGGTGGTGAGGGTTCCTCCATCCCCCCTAAATTAGTAAGGCCCCTTCCTGTCTCAGTGTCTGCTCCAGTGTCCGTTTCAGTCCCTGCCCCAGCCCCGCCAGTAGCTAGAACCCAAGCTTCAGTCCCTGACCCTGCCCCGCAAGTTGCTAGAACCCAAGCTTCAGTCCCTGCCCCTGCCCCAGCCCCACCAGTAGGTAGAACCCAAACTTCAGTCACTGTATCTGCCCCAGCACCACTAGTAGCTAGAGCCCAAGTTCCTGTACAAGTCCAGGAATCTGCTTCTAAGGCTTCCAGTAAGAAGCCTGGCAAGCATCCTTCCCATTCCTCTTTCCCCGTGAGGATTGCCCATGCCCCTGTGTTGGAGGACTCAGAAGGGTGGGAAGTTGTTAAAAAAAGGGGAAGGACTAATGTGGGTGTCCTAGGGACTTCTCAAGTCCCTGCACCATCCAAGGCTAAGAATGTAATTAGAGTCAGTAGTATCCCCTTGGCCAACTCGTTTGTAGTCCTTGATGAGTGTTCGGAGCCAATCAAAGGCTTTTGATAGAGTGGATCATAAGTACTTATGGGGTGTCCTTGGCAGATACGGTGTTCCGGAGCAATTCATTTATTGGCTAAAGGTTTTGCAGGGGCAGTTAGCCTTCCGCTTGTGAATGGCTGGTTGGGGAGACCTTTTGGGGTGACTTCAGGAGTCAGACAGGGGTGTCCCCTGAGTCCTCTGCTGTATGTCTTTACCATAGATCCTCTTATTAGGAGGCTTGATGGTAGGATGTTGGCGGGGGTTCCCTTGGCTCCTGGAAAAGCCCTGAGGGTCACAGTATACGTGGATGATCACTCTTGTGGTTTCTAGCCAGGCTGAGACCCTTGCGGTGGCTGACGTGTTGCAAAGTTTTTCTGAAGCCTCTGGATCCCTGATCAACAGAAGCAAGTGTGAGGCTTTCTGGATGGGGAAGGAAGGCACTTTAGCCTTTGTCCTCCCGAAAATCTTCCTGATACCCCCACCTAAAATCAAGGTTCTAGGGATCAAATTCGGCCAGGGCGATTTTGCTGAGCTAAATTGGGGGGAGAAGTTGGATATCGACTCTGCCAAGGTGGGTCAGTGGAAGGGGAGATCCTTTACTCTAAAGGAAAGGGTTTCACTGATCAAAACTTTTTTGATCCCTATTTTCTTGTATGTCAGCACAGTGTGTCTGCTGGGAAAATTCTATACAAGGATCAATGGTCTATTTTTTCAGATGCTCTGGGGAAATAGATTTAATCTCATCAAAAGGAATGTCACCTATCTACGAAGGGAGGAGGGTGGGTTGGATATGGTCAACCCAGTTGTATTCTTTACAAATACTTTTATTAAGTATAACTTTTCTAACCTCCTTCTGGAGAAGCCTCCTTCGTGGGTAGAAATCTTCAAGACATGGGTCACACATTTTCTTGGGGAGTGGATAAATGGCGGCTTAGTAAATAGCATGCGAGTTTCTCATGGGCCTCTCCCGCTTTACGTGATAGGGGCCCTCAATGTAATGAGAAAGTGGAGCATGGGGGTGGAGGAAATTAGGTCCTCACCTAGCGTTTATTTTAAAGTGATGTAACTTGCTTATTTACGTTTACTATTGTTTGATCTAAATTATGTATTGTATGAAATGTTGGAATTGTTAATCTTCATGTAGTTTGTTTACTAAATAAAAATCCCTAATATATACTATCAATAGGGATAGGGTGAAACACGGGGACACTATCCAGGTACCTAATATATACTATCAATAGGGATAGGGTGAAACACAGGGACACTATCCAGGTACCTAATATACATATCATCAAGGGAATAGAGTGAAACACACGGGGACACTATCCAGGTACCTAATATATACTATCAATAGGGATAGGGTGAAACACAGGGACACTATCCAGGTACCTAATATAACACTATCAATAGGGATAGGGTGAAACACAGGGGACACTATCCAGGTACCTAATATATACTATCATAGGGATAGGGTGAAACACAGGGACACTCCAGGTACCTAATATACCTATCAATAGGGATAGGGTGAAACACGGGGCACATCCAGGTACCTAATATACATTCAATAGGGATAGGGTGAAACACGGGGACACTATCCAGGTACCTAATAATACATCAATAGGGATAGGGTGTGAAAAAAGGGACACTATCCAGGTACCTAATATACACATCAATAGGGATAGGGTGAAACACAGGGACACTATCCAGGTACCTAATATACACTATCAATAGGGATAGGGTGAAAACACGGGACACTATCCAGGTACCTAATATATACTATCAATAGGGATAGGGTGAAACACAGGGGACACTATCCAGGTACCTAATATACACTATCAATAGGGATGGGTGAAACACGGGGACACTATCCAGGTCCTAATATACACTATCAATAGGGATAGGGTGAAACACGGGGACACTATCCAGGTACCTAATATACACTATCAATAGGATAGGGTGAACACACGGGGACACTATCCAGGTACCTAATATATACTATCAATAGGGATAGGGTGAAAAAACGGGGACACTATCCAGGTACCTAATATAACATCAATAGGGATAGGGTGAAACACGGGGACACTATCCAGGTACCTAATATATACTATCAATAGGGATAGGGTGAAAACACGGGGAACTATCCAGGTACCTAATATATACTATCAATAGGGATAGGGTGAAACAGGGGACACTATCCAGGTACCTAATATATACTATCAATAGGGATAGGGTGAAACACGGGGACACTATCCAGGTACCTAATAATATATCAATAGGGAAGGGTGAAAAAGGGGACACTATCCAGGTACCTAATATATACTATCAATAGGATTGGGTGAAAACACGGGGACTATACCAGGTACCTAATATATACTATCAATAGGGATAGGGTGAAACACGGGGACACTATCCAGGTACCTAATAACACTATCAATAGGGAGAGGTGAAACACGGGGACACTCCAGGTACCTAATATATACTATCAATAGGGATAGGGTGAAACACAGGGACACTATCCAGGTACCTAATATATACTATCAATAGGGATAGGGTGAAACACGGTGACACTATCCAGGTACCTAATATATACTATCAATAGGGATAAGGTGAAACACGGGGACACTATCCAGGTACCTAATATACACAATCAATAGGGATAGGGTGAAACACGGGGACACTATCCAGGTTCCTAATATATACTATCAATATGGATAGGGTGAAATACAAGTCAGTGTGTTAAAACCTGCATTCATGTACAAATCACACAGTGGGCAGACTTGCATGAGCCAGTCACATAGTGGGCATATGCATGCACCAGTCACGCTTTGGGCAAACTTGCATGTGCCAGTCACGCTGTGAGCAAACGTTTATGTTCCTGTCACAGTGGATAAACTTGTATTTACCAATCACAGTGGAACAACAAGCATATACCAGTCATACAGTGGGCAGACTTGCATGTACCAGTCACACGGTGGGCAGATTGGCATTTACCAGTCACATGGTGGGCAAACTTACATGTACCAGTCACAGTGGGAAAACTTGTATGTCCCAGTCACAGTGTGAAAACTTGTATGTACCTGTCACAGCATGTTCCAGTCACGGAAGTCAGTCTTGCATATACCATTCAGACTAAACGACTGACCTAACAGTGGCTCGTGTATTGGAGGGCTGATCTAACAGTGGCTAGTATCAGTGTCTGCTGAACTGGAGGGCTGACCTGTTTTCTGCTGAACTGGAGGGCTGATCTACCAGTGTTTGCTGAACTGGAGGGCTTACCTGACTGGCTGCTGAACTGGAGGACTGACAGTGGCTGCAGTGTTATCAGTTATAATCAGAGTTAAGCTATGTCATTAGTTATAATCAGTGTTTAGCTATGTCCTCGGCTAAGCCATAGCTAAACACTGGCAATTACCGATGACATAGTTAGCTTAACACTGATTATAACGGATGACATAGCTAAACACTGATTATAACGGATGACATAGCTAAACACAGATTATAACGGATGACATAGCTAAACACAGATTATAACGGATGACATAGCTAAACACTGAATATAACTGATGACATAGCTAAGCACTGATTATAACTCACATAGCTAAACACAGATTATAGCTGATGACATAGCTAAACACTGATTATAGCTGATGACATAGCTAAACACTGATTTAGCTGATGACCTAGCTAAACACTGATTATAGTGATGACATGCTAAACAATGATTATAGCTGATGACATAGCTAAACACTGATTATAGCTGATGACATAGCTAAACACTGATTATAGCTGATGACATAGTTAAAACCTGATTAAACTGAAAATAGCTAAACACTGATTATAACTGATGACATAGCTAAACACTGATTATAGCTGATTACATAGCTATACACTGATTATAGCTGATGAGAGCTGATCACCAATTATAAGAATATATTTTACAGGATATTAATGGCACCTGCATTGTATATTATAATACAAATTGAATGAAAATGTATATGTTACATTCTTCAGGTTGTTTTGTTTAAAAGATGAGTACTGTAGAATAAGTTGACAACCTCTACTGAAACGTTATCACCTTTTCCTACTGTTATAATCTATTGTTAAATTCCCCTAGACTATTCCGCCTACAACAATCTTTTTTGCTATTTTTCCTCGGGTGCATTTTGAATAATTACCTCTTTTTCGAACATTCGTTGTCTTCAAGGCGTAAGAAGGGTCAACCTAAAACACAAGATAATGATTCAGGGAACAATATAAAATATCAGTACTTGTGGCCAAATGGTCCATTTTAGAAATCTCTTATTTAATTCCTATTATAAACTCCCAAGGGCTCATATACTATCAATTTCTTACCAGTCCTAAATACCAACCAATCAGATTTAGCTTTTGTCTAACTTGTTTAGAAGAATAATGAAATCAAATAAACGGTTGGCTTGGTGGCTTGGGTCTACTTGTACTGGTGTTTTTTAGGCTTAACCAGACACGGTGTTGTTATCTGCGTTTATTAGTAACTTATTAATAGAGGTTAAATAAAAAGATGCATCCATCTAGGCCAACCTTTATATCCTATTCATTAACCCCTACCTAGAAGTTCATCCAGAAGAAGGCAAAAAAAAAAAACCCTGCTGAAAATGGTAAAAAAAAAAAAAGTTGCTTCCTGACTACAAATGACAATCGGAAAGTATCCCTAAATCAACCAGAACTGCAGTATATGTATTAATACCAGTAATTCTCAATATTATATAGTATCCCTGTACCAACCAGAACTACAGTATATGTATTAATACCAGTAATTCTCAATATTATATAGTATTCCTGTACCAACCAGAACTACCATATATGTATTAATACCAGTAATTCTCAATATTATATATTATCCCTGTACCAACCAGAACTACAGTATATGTATTAATACCAGTAATTCTCAATATTATAGTATCCCTGTGTACCAACCAGAACTACAGTATATGTATTAATACCAGTAATTCTCAATATTATATAGTATCCCTGTACCAACCAGAACTACAGTATATGTATTAACACCATTAACTCTCAATATTATATAGTATCCCTGTACTTGTGAAGGTTCTCATTCATCCAGGTCATGGTATATCTGTTGTATTCAATTAGATCAACTGGACTTGAAATGTAGTTCTTGAAGACGTTTCGCTAGTCATCCGACTGGCTTTCTCAATTCAGAATGACTTGTACAAGAATCTGTGGCAATTATGTACCCTGGAAAATCCCAATTAGCATATCACAGCCAGGTGTTAAGGGTGTGATTAGATAGTGGCTAAGAGGTGTTATAGGAACGCCCAGAGTAAGGTGTTAAAACAGCATTGTACATGGCAGACAGTTGGTGTCGAACCCCCCCCACCTCTATTTAGGCTTGTTTTTTTTTCTCTTTTATATTGTGCACACAACTGTGTTATGTAGCTGGCCAGCTTAGTTTATACTATGTAACCCACTGGGTACTTACTGCTATTTATTCTATTTCTACTCCTACTGTGACACCTTTTAGGTCTTACATTAGGGGGGTCTTTTACAGGGTTAGGGCTCTGTAGTACCGTGGCGAAAAACGCGCTAGTGTGGCCTAGCCCTTACTTGTTCCCTTGTTATTTTTTAATGGTTTACAGATGCTTGTAAGATGTCTGTGTAAACATTCTGATGTCCTGATCTCCCTCTAGTGGTGGGAGAGTGTATCTAGGGGAATACTGGGAGGAATGGTCCATAGCATCTGCCAGTAGTGTTGGCCAAATTTGTTGAGAAACAAAATCAGTTTAGTGTATAAAAAATAATAAAGACTACTTATAGCCAAGTCCTGTATCTCAGTAATGAAAAAAGGAATTGTACAGAATGTCTATCTATGGGTCCCCCCAATAACCATTGGGTGGAATTCAAATCTTTCATCAATGCCTTAGGCTGAGTATACACGAACAATGTTTTGACCCAACCAAGCATTCACTACTAGCTGTTGGCCGTGACAATCATGGCCCATAGAGAACTGTACAATTGCCCGTAATTTACCACCAGGCCCTTTGTCCAATTCGTTAATTTACAATTGTTTCGCCTATTGTTAAAAGGAGAGTAAATCTATGATAATGATCGTAAATTTTGCTATCCTAACTAAGTACCCAGCAGGAGATCTGAGTAACATCACTATTGATGTATTGGAATATCTGCTTCCAATATTGCACCACATCTCCAGTAATAGAACACAGGGGGATGATTTCAGACCTGTCTAGAGAGCGACATGGTAAGTAAAGGGATATCAGAAACACATGTAGCAAAGCTGAGTCTGAATAATTACAGTGTAAACGTATCCAGTCTGTAATAAATGCAGCCCTGCTTGTAACAACAGTTATGTCCTCCAGTCACCAGATATTATATCTCTGTATGTGTGTATGTGTTTTTTTATTTATAAAACACATACATACATGTATAAATGGATATAAATGCAACAAGCCTCGACACATTAGGAATGAGATCCCTGCCCCGAAGAGCTTACAATCTAAGCGTATATTACAAATTTAAGCTACACACCAGTTTAAGAATATAAAGGCTTTAATCCATAAATGCTCACATATATAACAGAAGCATTGAAGTCTCTCTATCAAGCTGTAATCTAGCAAACACTGCTGCTACATATGTGAGCATTTATTGTTAAAAGCCTTTATATTCTTCAGGAAACTGGTGTGCGGCTCAAGTTTGTTCTACTGTAGAGTGTGTTGGGACATTGGTCGTCCCTTTAAGAGATTCACGCCCGTGCCTTTTAAAGGAACGTGATTGTAGGTGCTGGTACATTTTTTGTCTTTTAATATATACCATTGATAAGTTAGTTCAACCTGACATCAACATGCTAATTGCACACAACAATATCAGTTCTGATGACTATAAAAGAAGGGAAAGGGTTAGTGTAAAATCCCAGAATTCCAGATGGGACTTGCAAATCAATTGTTTGCATGTTTAACAGATTCTGCATGTTTAATTAATAAATAGTGCAAGGGCTAGTTTAACCAAAATCAGGCTTGTATACTGAGTCCGCACCTTCCTAATTCTCCAACCAAACAGTTAGCCAATTTCCAGGTAGTCCCCATCAATGAAGGGGACTGACTCCAAAACAGTATTTTTAAAAAACTGCAAATAAGAACATTTTAATGCGGCATGTTTCGGACTGCAAAGTCCGAAAACAAAATGTTCTTATTTGCAGTTAAAATACTGTTTTGGAGTCTTCTTCATTGATTCTATATGGAAATTGGCAATTTTAACCATTATGCAAAACCCTTCTGATTGGTGGACATATCTCCACCAATCAGAAAAATGAAAATATCTTGATAACTGTTTCAAAAAAATAATAAAACAGTATATGGCAAAAGTACACAGGATCACGCTCTCTGCAAATTTATTTTTAGTCATTTTGGCACTATTTAATGACCTTGTCATTACCACTTTTGCTGGAAGACATTTCCGCTGTTTTACTGTTCTTACTGTAAACAAACCTTCTTTTCTTCTAATCTTAAAGGATGTCCACTAGAGTTGTTCGAAACTGAGTTTAATTTTCAAACTTTCGAAATTAAATTCGAAAACGAAACGAAAGTTTCGATTTTCGAAAATCATCTACTTTCGATTTTTGATTTTCGAAAATCGTCTACGTTTTTAATTTTCGAGAATTATCTACTTTCAATTTTCGATAATTATCTACTTTCGTTTCTCGATAAAAAATTTGGGTTTGAAAAATTGTAAAAATTCGGGTTCTGTGAAATTCAGGAGTTCCGAAAGTTTCGTCGGGACTTTGAAACCCTTATATTCAATTCGAAACTGGGTTCTGATCGAACCCACATTACATCTCTAATGTCCACGTGTCCTCTGATATGAGCTATTAGTGAACAATGCACCAGAGAGTTCATTGTATGGCCCATTAATATATTTGTATAAAGTGATCTTATGCCCTTGCGATCGCCACTTCTCCAGTATAACCAACCCTAACTTGTCTAATCTGCCTGTATAGTCAAGTCATTCCCTTTATTATTTTAGTTGCCATTATTGCACAAATAAACTCACCCAGGCCCAATCTTCAAGTAATTATAGAGCTAATGTAGGTAATTGCATGTAAAATGTGCTGTACTTTGACAACACCCCATTGGTTAATTCCTGCCAGTACCACCAATGCTAGGGGGAAATGTCTCTCCAATAAAGAGGACAGACTATTATAATTCTGGCTTAGTTATTTATTTTATGATCAATATGAATCATAATTCAATTAAACAATATTACAGACTTTCAGAGGTTTTTACCTCCTGTTACCTAGATGAATAGCGCTGTACCACCCTTAATGCCAAGATGTACATGAGGCATTGCTACATGCTGGGATTACAAATGAGCAACTTGCAATTCATTTCTAATGTGGCACATGACAAAGAGATGGAAGATCTATTTTCTTCCTACATAAAAGCAGCTTGATAAATTTTGCATTATGCAAAGTCACCTTTGAAAGTCAACAATCCATCACTTCTGTAAGAGTCCCTTGTCACTTTAATTCACGTGGTGATGTGTATTAGAGCCATTTTAATGGTATTATTCTTGCCTTAACAGTTCCTGTTCTACACATTTGTCAATTTGAAGAGTTAAGCAAAAGGGGTCCAGACTGATTTTGTCTTTTACATGGTTTATTTGGAAAAGCTCCGCACATTTATTTCTAGGCTTGTTTCACTGAATATTACCTGCCTATGATCCCCTGATTTACTGTTTGTTCACTGTGTTAGCCCTGGTTCCAGAAACAGAAGGAAAAAAAATCACTATTCCCCTACCGAAATCCCATCTTGCTACCAACACTGACAACTATGGTTGTAGGGAGGCTAATTTTTGATGAATGAGACACTAAAGTATCATATCTCCAATGTTTAATTAAAGACCATTTTGCTGACGACTTATAGATGCTCACAACAGGTGCTCGGTGAGAAGAGGATCTGTATGAAGCTACTTTCTTCTAGCTGCCAATGATAAATAGTTTAGGAAGGCTGGACTGACTCTCTATTACTATTCTTTGCAGGGCAAATCTTTAAATGTTGGTTAAAGGTGCCCTTTAACCTACTGCAAGCAGAAAACATTGATATTTTCAGCATTAATTCTGATTGCCTAACCAGGTAAGAGGACGGCAGCTATATCTTACCTTTGCGTAGTGAGCGCATGTGCAAGGGAGAATGGATGCATCAGGTCCTGTCAGTGGGAAGCAGCGTCCTACAGGTTTTACTGAAGAATGGGAGGTAAGACATAGCTCGTATACTGTACCTCCCGTTCTTCATTTAAACTGAATAAAACACACTTTAAAACTTGGTGGACATACCCTTTCAGTTAACTACATAGTATTATTGTATACGGGTCACAATGCCTCTCAGATGATAAGAGGGGTTGATAGTGTTTTCCTTTGATATAAAATATTATATAAATATTGGCTTATCATGCCTAAATTGAAGGCCATATGGACAGACTATTGTAACATTTCTTTGCAATGATGGTGTAAAAAAAAGGGGACCTTTCCCTTGACATATTGACACGTAGAGACATGTCAAGTCTTGCTCTGTATGTGTCCATTTAACCGCCCACCCGGGCTACGTTTCCTTCTGGAACCTTTTCTTGAAATGCATCCTGGAAATTAGAACAACTAAATCGTTCATTTGGCAAATGTCTGTAGCTTTGGTGGCTCATATCCTTTTTCTAAACAGTCACCTTGAATTCTAGAGCCCGTCGTGTCCCAGTTGAGCATGTAAGGTGAGAAAACCTTATTGTGATATTCAGCGGATAAACTGTCCAATTCATTTCAATTTCTGTCAGTCGGTAAAGGAACTCAATTTGTAGTCGGGCTGGATGATAATGTTTAAACTGAGTGGTGATAGCAAGATTGTAACCTATATGCCGACGGAAGCCAGAGTCTCATTTCTCACAGCTCTCCATATAAACAATTAATGAGTCTGACTTCTTCTATTTCTTCTGTAAAAATGCGAGAGAGATTCTTTGTGGACATTTCACTTTTGATTGCAATGTAATAATGTGTTTGTGTATGATCACTGTTATGATTTATCCTCTCATTTAAAGGGCATCACCACCCCAAAACTAAAATATGCCCCACTGTGTAGTGTTAAAAAATCCTTACCTTTCCCTTCTGCTCCTTATGGTTGTCCTGCAGGGCCTTAGGAAATCCAGGAAACTGAATAGTAGGAGCTGTCTGTGGGGAATCTGGTATCTACATATAGTCTACATTATCTCTCAGTTACATATAGTCTACATCATCTACCAGTTATTTATAGTCTACATCATCTACCAGTTACTTATAGTGTACATCATCTACCAGTTACGTATAGTCTACATCATCTACCAGTTACATATAGTCTACATCATCTACCAGTTACATATAGTCTACATCATCTACCAGTTACTTATAGTGTACATCATCTACCAGTTACATATAGTCTACATCATCTACCAGTTACATATAGTCTACATTATCTACCAGTTACGTATAGTCTACATCATCTACCAGTTACATATAGTCTACATTATCTCTCAGTTACATATAGTCTACATCATCTGCCAGTTACGTATAGTCTACATCATATGCCAGTTACGTATAGTCTACATCATCTCTCAGTTACATATAGTCTACATCATCTGCCAGTTACGTATAGTCTACATCATCTCTCAGTTACATATAGTCTACATCATCTCTCAGTTACATATAGTCTACATCATCTCTCAGTTACATATAGTCTACATCATCTGCCAGTTACATATAGTCTACATCATCTGCCAGTTACGTATAGTCTACATCATCTGCCAGTTACGTATAGTCTACATCATCTACCAGTTACATATAGTCTACATCATCTGCCAGTTACGTATAGTCTACATCATATGCCAGTTACGTATAGTCTACATTATCTACCAGTTACTTATATTCTACATTATCTGCTAGTTACGTATAGTTTACAATGGGAAGTAGTATTTTTCAGACCAATATTAATTGATTGAAAACAGAATGTGCGTGTTATTATAAAGTAGATCTTCATGTATGAAACCCAATGTTTTACCATGGATCACTGCTCTCATCTACTGCCAGCCACTCTGCCTGTGGTAAAAATGTCCATTTCCAAAAAAATGCATTTGGAGAGTATTGTTGCAAATTGTGAAAAATCATCAATACAAATGGCAACATTTTGGGCAAATCTTTGCCCTTTTTGCCCACGTCCTGCCCAGCTGCCTATTTATATTTAATGCCTGCCTCCTGATTCCCATTAAACCTTGCATGGTCTGTGAGTACTATGGTCCCTCATGATACAATGACTGAGACTATGACATAGTACATGCTATACATGTGTACACAGTATATACTGTAGGATTGAACTTGTGTATTTTTGATATGTTATACTACATATGTGAGGTCATTTACCAGTGGGCCTCTTAACGTCATGCTAAGCCTTGGTTTGCGGCAGCTGCGTACTGGCAGAGACACTTGCGTAGCTGTCACAAGGGTATTTACCAGAGGCTGTGTGCACGTAAGTATTTAATGCCAGCTGATAGTTGATGTATGGGTGAGATTCACCCAGAGGCTCTGGGTGACTCTCCCTGGTGTGTTATGTGGGGGTGACAGGCCTTGCTTTTATATTTTGTAGCCCATACTTTAAAGGATTGTTCTAGTTACCTTGGTTGTTGTTGAAGGGTGTTGCAGTATGGTATTGTTTTATTTTTTGCCTATTCTTGTTATTATGACACACATGAAACATATATATACCGTGTAGAACATGTACAGGGCGTTACACTCCAAAATCCGTTTTTTGTGGATACTATAAAATTCTCGCTCATGTGTAAGCAGCCAAACTAGGGAGATGTAAACAAGTGCCCGGCTGTGAGCCTTATGGGGTGAGAACAGCCCGATGTACTTTGAGTGGTAGCAGCCAGCAGATATTGTATGGTGTGACCGCGGAACAGAGAACATTAGATCTATAGGGCTCCGGGCAAATACGGCTACCAGTATTTAACACTGGGTTTGCCCCAGAGGCACTTTAATGTCATTAGCGTAATTTAATTAGTAGCGCAAATCCGATATAAAATACATTGTAACGGTTGCTCGGGGGTCTTTGCCAAACTGGTGCAGCCTATGCAATGACCTATTCAATATCCGTTAACCCCTTATATTTGCGCTGCATGTGAGGGTAAACGAGGCCCATAGTCCTCTGCAGTGAATGGGTGCACAGTAAAGGATTGTGCCATAGATAGTCTGCCCATAGGACGTATAAATTCTGTGTCCAGTGACGTAACTATCAGGCCTGCAACTGCAACTCCAAACATAATCCCCATTTTTGAATAGCTGATTGGGTGTATGAAGTAAAGATTCGATGTGCGATCAGCTTCATAAAACTCCAGCCGGTTCTTTTGATCGCGCATACCTTTACTTTTAAATAGTTGATCATGGATCATCTTTGGAAAGGGTTGTGTGTCAGGCGCCCGGCCTCCAACCTTCTAGGGGGCTAGGCCCCTGCAGTTACGCACTTGTCAAAAAGGCCCCCAATGTTATCAGGTCTTACAATACTTATTTACCATTTCACCTGAGCTTCTGAAAAGTATTTTGAACGTTCTTTCCAAATCTTTCTCCAGTTCGGCCTCCGCCACACCCTAAAGGGGAAGAATATTGGGAGAAAATCATTTGTGGTTGTTGCTTTATTTGGAGATGAGGGACGTTTAACCCCTCCATGCACTCTGTTCTAATGTATCATTTAGGATATAATTACTCCACTTACTGATCCAACCTGACCCTAACCACCTCTCACCCTCCACTGCATCCATTTACAGCCTATCGATTACACTGTCCTCATTTCCTTCCACCTGGGAACTCGGAAAGTCAATAAAGAAGTCCAAGGGAGCCAAGGTAAAGTGTCAGGAGCTCAAGAGTTCTAATGAAAATACTAACAGGCCTATGTAATAAAGGTTCTTAGGTTGGGCACACACGGTCCGATATTTCCACCTGCCCGACTGATTGTGCTGTGTATCGGTTGTTCGGCCGGAAATATCTGATGGTGTGGGGCGACCGTCTGCGACCAAACTCCATCGCCTGTTCGGATGAACAGGCGATCAGGATTATTGGTAAATCACGGGCAAGCATGTGGTTCCCCATGGGACCACACAATCGGTCGCACGCATTGTCGGCCTCGGCCACTATTGCCGTGACTGACAGTCATTTGTCCTGGCCTAGCGCTCGCTTGCCGGGACAAAAACTCGGCTGGTGTGTACCCATCCTTATAGTTAAAACTGGTGCTAATTTTGCCCCAACCAATCCGTTTTTGGCTTTCAAATGGTAGCTAACATTTGGTTGGCTGGTGCAAAATTAGCTCCATTTTTAACTATAAGAAGTTTCATTACATAGGCCTGTGTGTGTCAATATGGCTCAAATAGGGAGAGAGAGAGAACTGTAAGTTAAAAAAAAACAAAAAAACAGTTAAACTGAAAAGTACTTGGGACAGGGATTTCCTACTTCCCAATATTGTCTCTGTGAGGAGCACCAGCCCAAAGAAAACTGATTCTGCCAGTCTTCCTACTGGCTTCAGCACTATCTTTAATACAGGAATAGTCCAGGACTAACCTGGCAAATGAAAACTGTACGTACAATAGATCCTCAACAAAACGATATTTGGAGGTAGGAATAATCAATCCAACCTCCCTGTCACAGGTACTTTCCATTTTAAAAAGTACAGTATGGTTTTCCTTTAAAACAAAAAACTAGTCAGTTACCTGTCTCCAACCCCAACTAATCTATTTTGCACTTTATTACCTGTATTACTAACCAGATATTTGAAGATAAGTATTGTCCCCATTCTGGCAGAGTATCGTAAGCTGGCTCCTCCCTCCATGCTGTCAATCAAGGCTGTGACAACTGACATCACAACCAATGACTGGCTGCTATTTCACCTGCTGCCTCCTCTGCCACATGCTCAAGCTTATAAAAAGCTCATTGAGCAGAGGGAGGAGGCAGGTACCTTTACCAGAAAAGAATAGAACTTATCATTAAATATCTGGTTACAAATACATGTAATAAACGGGTAAAAGAGAAGTTGGGGTTGTGGGCAGATAACTGAGTGAACATGCTCTTTAAGTCATTAATCCTACAAAGAAAATATATAAAAGAATAAGCCATCAACTTTGTGTATGAGGTCTAGAAAAAATAAATACTATAAAAGAACTAAGACATATTTTCATTGATTTGGCTTTATTTTATAATTTCATTTTTTTTTCTTCATCTACTTAAATATTCTGCCTTGTCCATAGTAGCCATTGTTTACCTTGCTTCTAAGCCTGGCTGGCTATTGATTGTTCTCTGATAGTAAAAATATATGGAAGGTAGGTGACAGTGTACAGAATAAAATCCACAATAAACAAAAACAAATATTCAGAGCAAAGAAAAATCATTACAAAGCGAGGCAAAATGGCACCATGTTTGCTCAAAGATCCTTTAATGCGAGGGGCAATAAACCTATGTTGATCCCTCAACCCGGCATAGTCAGAAAAATATCTAGGGGTTAGTTTGCTTTGTCTTTTGGGGGGGGTGCTTTTTTTTTTTTTTAGAGAGAAATTTGTGCAGAAAAATAGGTAACCCGTGTATTCACTAGGGGGCACTAGAGTAAAAGAGGAACAGGAGATTGCGCATAAGAGGTGCTAAAGGGGTTATTACTGGGAAATATATATACATGTGTCTTTGGTCAAATAGAACTAGAGAGTCTTCTAGCCTCTAACCTTATTGTAGAACACAGGGATTCAGAAATCCACCATGTTGGCATCATTGTCCATTTAGGTTACAGCACAGAAATAAGTACATTGTTAAACAGATAGGACACGTTTTTGACACTTACAGGTTCCATGAAGTACAGTTGATAGTCAAACAGCGGGATTGATTTTATTGCCTCTATAGGATCCGTGTCTGGGTTGGCAGCTTTAAACGGGGTGTTCAGAGACGCCACTGCCCTGTATTAAGGTAACGACAATCCACACGTAGAAAGTTAATGAAACACAAGGTGCTTTGGGGGTTATTCACCGTGAGATCTTACTGCTAAGGATAACCGTAAAGCTTTGTGACTGATATTAAATAGGGTTTTAAAAATACAAAAATACCATCAGAACCCAAGAAGGCATTAAATAAAATGGCGGAATTTGCGCAACCAGAGCACTTTCGGGGAGATTCAATAAGGAATAGCCGTGTTACTTACCTTACGTAAACGAGATTACGTCAGGTATTGTATTGCGGGATCGGGCTACGGTAAGTAACGCGACTTTAAAGCCTCCCACACAGTACCGTTAAGTTTCACGCTACCAAGTAGGCTTTTGGATCGCTAGCACATTTGGAAATGACGCTGTGCTCTAAAATCCATCTAAAACCCACGTTAACCTGAAATTTCATTGGGTTAACGTGAGTTTTAGAAGGATTTGGGCCATATTGAATATCCCCCATTGTTTTTAAAATAGGAGGTACGAAAAGCAGTCTTAAAATTTCACACAAATTCCACAATTGCGACACTCTGTGAATAACCCCCATTATGTCTGATGACCGGAAGTTGCCCCACTGGAGGTTCCATTCAGGAGGAGAAGCAGTGTTGACAGTAACGGGGGAAACTGACCTGCACTAAGGAAACAAGAAGGGCTAGTAGATCGCCAATGAGTCTGCTTTGGCAATTCAATCTCATAGTCACCAATTTTTTTGTTTGATCTAATGTACATAACCGTCTGCTTTATCCTACAGACTAAATAAAGAGCTTTCATGACACTAATATTTACCACTGGTGTGACTATCTGTACTGACATAATCATTAGGGCGTGTGCTCCATAAATTATAAAAAAAGGGGCAACATTGCAAATTACACTTCTTGGCATGGCTGCTAAATGAACTGAATGATGTAAGAAGGGATCAAAGGATGCAATAAAGTTGTCATGTTAAGTATGGACTATATGTAGACATCATGGTCATCAACACCAAAGACTTATAGGAGGACATCTCCAAGATGCTGAGATTTACCCTTTCAACATGGACCTGTAAATCTAACAACGTCTCAATAAAACAACCATCTTACCGAATTCTTTCTGGGTAGAAAAGAGCCAAGTTCCATACCAAAGCACCTCCCCAGTCATGGCCAATCAAGGTAACTTGGGAAATACCCTAAAGTGAACAGAAAACGGGGAGTTAACAGTCAGACACTCATAGGTGACAGGTGAGACATTTTACCCCAGAAAGTTCAGGGATGTTACAGGTTTCTGAAATACTAGATACATTGAACTTCCGTGGCATTGGTACCCACCGTACACCCTAAAACACACAACACAGGATGGTCAACAATGAGAAAAATATTTTATTTAAGGGATTGTCCACTCAAAAAAAAAACCTTTGTTCTAGAATGTAGATTACACCCCCAAATCCCACTTTTGCAATATTTACAGTTTCCAAAGATGCTCCTGAACCTTCTTTCCTGACCCGGTCCCTCAACATCTAGGCACCGCTCCCTGCCCCCGTTTCGAGCAAAAAAAGGATCATGGGACTTCTGCGCTGACAGCCGCTTTACTTCCTGGCCGCTGCTGTCAGGCGATTGTGCGTGACATCATGTTGCGCCTTAACTGACAGCCGCAACCAGTGGAGCGGCTGTCAGCAGCAGCAGAGTAGGAGCGGCAAGGGACCGGGTCAGTTAAGGAAGTTAAGGAGCATCTTTGGAAACTTAATAATGCGAAAGTGGGGTTGGGTATTCTATTTTTTTTAGTGGACATGCCCTTTAACTTTCCAAAACAAATGCTTAAATAGGTATCACATTTAACAGACATATTTGTTTGTTCCAACCCTTAAGATACATATGTTAGCAATACAAATATCATCTTATAAACCACACCTGATGCCTCCCAGCCCTCACCTTATGAGCCAATGTCTTTGGCTAACCTCCATCTAATTAAACCTTTCACAATTACGTTTTGGAGCACAGGGGAAAAAATATCTAACATTATTTCTGCTAAACTAATAGAGTGAACTCTATCACTGTGGAGAATTTGCTCCCTTTTCGTTCCAAATCCTTACGTCAATGGCCAAATTCACTTTCCTTCTACAATCCTCTAGAGGTTTCACCTCTTGATACCATATGTGTATTTTGTCCAACTAGGCTATTATCAACCTGGGCAGCCAGGCCTTTCCTTGTTGACCTTATTAGCTCCAATTACTTAATTTTGCCTATATCATTGCCACCTACAGTACATGTACGATCACCATGTCCAGTGTACCCTGCTGTCTTAAAAACCGTGCTAATATAGCAAATAGGTCAGACCATTGGGCGCCTCTTATCCCTAAGCAAAAATATCTAAACCTATCAAAAATAGGTAAAGCCCTCCTAAGTTTTTTCCATGCCCAATAAATGATGGAGTTTCTTAAAATAAGCCCTCTGAATTGCCTTGAATATGAAGAGAAAAGATAAACAAATGAATTCAGCCAGATGGGGCAAATACAAGATATATCAGATTGCCATCTACCCAGGCTTTTAACATGCCATGTGGGTCTGTCCCTATCAAAAAGAATGGGAGTTGTACTTCTGCCTCTGTAAACCCAATTTCTTTTTATAAACTGGAACGTAGACAAAAAAGGACATGTCTGTATGGCTCAATGTAGAAATTCAAAATGGCTGCTCCCCCTCATTATAAAAATAGGAAAACAAATAACGGCTCACACTCATTACACAAATATTACAATAGTGAAGGTTTTTGTTTGTTTTTTTTACCTATCCCACATATAATTTTGGAGAACAGGCATTGATTTTTTTTCTTTTTTTGTTCTTAGAATGTCAAATCTCCCCGGTCTTAATTAAAAACACAGACATCAGAACTGGAGTCTTAATTCATAATTTATGCTGTCTGCTTCAATTAGGTAAATGTAGGAACATATTAAATTAAAGGGTGATAATAGGGTCGACCTGACGGGAATCCACCTTTCTGTTAGTATATTCACAATTACATAATTCATTCATAAATTTAAGTAAATCCTTCTGGGATGTTGATTAAAAATGAATGGAAGGTTGTATGCATTGTTCAAAGGCCTTGAGGAGATATTCATAATTTATACAGAGTTTCACATGGTTACAAATTCACTGGTAGGAATTATATTGCTAAAACTTTTATACTTCTTTCTCCCGCTGACACTTTGATATCGGCCCCTCTATGATTGTGACTAGAATGATTGAGTACAGTAAGTTCTGCCAGAAAATAAAATATAAAACTTAGGCGATAGATTTAGACATGTGCGTAATGTGCAGATGACAACTCAATATTAAATTTCAGTGGAAACACATGAATTGGGTTAAGTCACCCTACCGATTCTGATTTCCTTTTATATACTGTACATATGTTACTTATTCTATAACTGCTTATTCGCATTGCAGTTAGACACGGGTCCATATAAAGAAATATACTGATCTACATACGTACACCCATGTTTGGGCACATCGACTACGCTTAGAAGACTACATTTACTGTAGTGTTTTGCTGCAACAAATAAATCATCTTTGGGGACCATAGTTCCAAAGGGTAGAATTGCCTCCAGGATAGCAGGATTATTCCAAGGCGGAGAAGGTTTAACCCTTGTTATAAACACATTACCTTACATTTATTAAAGGGTAACTTTCTTTTTTACTGACAAACCTTTTAACACTAAGGGGCATATTTATAAAAGAGCGAAAAGTAGCGAAATGTTTTCGCATTCGCTTTTCGCATGGGTTTTCGCCAAAAAGACAGTTAACGCTATTTATAAAGGTAGCGTTAACGAATGGGGAAACCGTTTCCGCGAGCTATCGCTAAACCCTTTTCGCCTTACTTCGCAATGGTAATTTTAGCGAAAAGGGAGCGAAAAGGCATAACGCGATTTATAAAAGAGCGAAAGGTGGTTTTTGCGTTAAAAAGAGCGAAAGATTAGCGCGACCCTGAAGGTGGTGAAAAGTCATTGTTTGCGTGAAAAGGCATTCTAATGGGTAATATGCCTTGAAAAAGCGAACGCGCATTAGAAGGGCGATCGCGCGTTAGAATGAAATACGCCTCGGAAAAGCGACATTAGAAAGGCGAACGCGCATTAGAAAGGCGAACGCGCATTAGAAAGGCGAACGCGCATTAGAAAGGCGAACGCGCATTATAATGGAATATGCCTTGGAAAAGCGAACGCACATTAGAAAGGCGAACGCGCATTAGAAAGGCGAACGCACATTAGAAAGGCGACTGCGCATTATAATGGAATATGCCTTGGAAAAGCGATCGCGCATTAGAAAGGCGAATGTGCAGTGCAAAAGTAAATTGTATTCCAATTGAGAAATTCTAAGAAGATTGACTAAATAAGACATGGCTGACTTCTTGGTAAATGTGAGGTAGCCATTTTAAACTTGACATCATTTTCTAGTGGGCTTTTCTGGTTTTGAATGGTTTTCGCAATGCAGTCTTCTTAGATGCGTTAAGTTTTCGCTGCGATACTTTTCGCTCTTTATCACGCCTGTTCGCCTTTTTCAGCCGCGAAGTGTGTTTTTTCCGCTTTTTTATAAATAAGGCGAAACGAAGCCCCAAATGGCGCTATTTTCGCTGCGATGTGCTGCGCTAATTATTTGGCGAAAAAGACAATCCTTTATAAATATGCCCCTAAATCTCACCTGCCACTTTGCTGCTAATTTACAATCTACCTGCAACAATTGCATATCATGTTTAGTTTCCAATGCATAACATAATTGTGTGCCACCAGAGACCTTGGTTTCAGTGCCCACTTCTAAATAATTTATAAACAGGATAAATAGAAGTGGCCCAATTCAGGCGTCTGTGGTCTATAGGACATTTTTATCCAAGAGTATTTCATATAGTTGGAAATCTCCATGTTACAAGGAACCATTTTGAATTTTCCCTCCACTCAAAGGGGCATCTATATCAAAGGTTCACCACTGGGTAAGACAAACGGGACTTTTCAGTGATAAAATACGCTGAGAGATTCATCACTTTGCAGGTGACCACTGTGGGGATGCTATGTATGATACTATGTATGGTGACCTTTTTGTGGCCATCACAACCTACCTTCTGATATTTTGTAGTGCTGTTCACTACTATAAAAGAAAACTCATGCATCACCAAGATGAAACTTCATTCACACGTCCCCTGAATTAAAGGCACTCAACAACAATAATCTTTTCTGTGGCTCTAGCATTACTTTGTAAGTTACTACTGAACTCATTCGAAGAAGCCTGAACGCCTGATGATTAGAAATGAAGGTGGGGAGTACGGGGCTAAACAATTATTTTAGAAGAATGATCCGATATTACATTTATTTTTCTACTGCCTCAAAAGAAAAAAACATTCTGTCATTGAAATTCCCTCAGTGTATCACCCAAGGTTTCTGTAAAAGGGCCGCTACCTAGAAACGAAAATCATTGCCGCGTCTGCAGTTGTATAGAGGACGGGGGGAAAGTGTTTTCCTTGGAAAATAGATTGGTATCCCTGAAGAATTTAACGAATGACAGATTTTCTTTTGTGTTTAAAAAATAATAACGATGGTGACAGGGGTCAGACCACCCAGTTTCTGGTCTATGGAAAGGTCATAAATCCACCGACATCTCGATACATCCAACCGAATTGGTTTTTTTCCTTCATAATAACTGTAGAACTGCAATCAATAAACGGCATCCTGGCCTAGTTCTCTGGTGTATGGAGGTGCTGTGGGATACAGAGCAAGCCCATTCTAAAGAATAAATGCCTCCGTTACCACCAAACTCAAGGTGTTCGCCTTATTAATGATTGAATACACTGGTGGTCTACCCCCATAACTATAATTTAAATCACTACTGGCCCCACTGTGTAGTGTTCAAAATCCCTTACATCCCTGTTCCTTATGGCTCTCCTGTAATGTCTGTTCAAAGTTCAAAAAAATTAGGACAGTAGGAGCTGTGTGTGAGTCATCCGGATGCCTGCTGCTTCCTTGTCCCCCGAGAGGTTTCTGGCACAGGGGAGCCCTCCTTCCATCCCTCTGGATCTATCTTTTGTGACTGGTGCCCTACTTATAAAAGCTTTTTCTGTAGTGAAGGGAACCCTAGCCAATCCCCAACCGCAATGTTTGTTTAATTAATAAAGCATTAGAACTCTACTCACATCACTTCATTCCCCGGTGATTGGCTGCCTCTCAGCGAATCACAGACATGGCTGCCGATCTGATCCCTGCTTGTAGTTCCGGCAAGCAGAGGGCCTGGATCACAGCGCTGGGGATCGAAGGACTCGGTTCGGCTGCTTTTTTAAAGGATATCTCCAGTGGTTACTTTTATTGAAGAACGGGAGGTCCGTTGGGACCTGTCAGATGATGTGAGGAGAGAGACTGGGTAAGTTGCTTAACTTCATTCCCGGATACTGAAGGTTTTTATTGAAGAATGGGAAGTAAGACACAGCCCGTTCTTCATTAAAACTGAATAGCTAAAAGTGGTTTTAACCACTGGAGATACCCTTAAACTAAACAAATATGGCAGTTGGGGGTGGGCTAGGGTGCCCTATATACAGAGTTTTTTAAATTCGAGCTTACCTGCCAACTGTTCCAGCGACATTCAATCCTTTCTGCGGGAACACCTTGACTGATCCTTCTTGCAGGAAACGATTGTGAGGTCCCACCTGGACCATTCATTTTGCGATGTTTGCCGGTTGTGAAGAAGATCGGGTAAAGTGGTTCTTGCAGAATTGATTGAAAGTCGTAGGATTGGATGTTAGGAAAGCTTTAATGTCTGGGCACCTTTAAATGGTGGAGATCAGACAATCCATGTTGATGGAGAGCAGGCATTAATACTTTATCATTTAGCTGTAAATAAAAATGTTTTTTGTAATTTTTAAAGCAGCATTAACAGGCAAATACTGGCCAAAAAGGATTAGTGGGCATATTTATGGCCTGTGGGGTGAAGAAGGGGGGGTAGGAGGAGGAGTATTGCGGTTTTTGGATTTGGAGGGGGGTAGGCCAGAGGTAGTATTACGGTTTTTGGATTTGGGAGGGGGTAGGAGGAGGATTATTGCGGTTTTTGGTTTGGAGGGGGTAGGAGGAGGAGTATTGCGGTTTTGGATTTGGAGGGGTAGGAGAGGAGTATTGCGGGTTTTGGATTTGGAGGGGGTAGGAGGAGGAGTATTGCGGGTTTTGGATTTGGAGGGGGTAGGAGGAGGAGTATTGCGGTTTTGGATTTGGAGGGGGGTAGGAGGAGGAGTATTGCGTTTTTTTTGATTTGGAGGGGGTAGGAGGAGGATTTTTGCGGTTTTTGGATTTGGAGGGAGGTAGGAGGAGGAGTATTGCGGTTTTTGGATTTGATGGGGGGGTAGAGGAGGAGTATTGCGGTTTTTGGATTTGATGGGGGGGGGAGGAGGAGTATTGCGGTTTTGGATTTGGAGGGGGTAGGAGGAGGAGTATTGCGGTTTTTGGATTTGGAGGGGTAGGAGGAGGAGTATTGCGGTTTTTGGGATTTGGAGGGAGGTAGGAGGAGATATTGCGGTTTTTGATTTGATGGGGGTAGGAGGAGGAGTATTGCGGTTTTTTTTGGATTTGATGGGGGGGGTAGGAGGAGGAGTATTGCGGTTTTGGATTTGGAGGGGTAGGAGGAGGAGTATTGCGGTTTTTGGATTTGGAGGGGGTAGGAGGAGGAGTATTGCGGGTTTTTGATTTGGAAGGGGTAGGAGGAGGATTTTTGCGGTTTTTGGATTTGGAGGGAGGTAGGAGGAGGAGTATTGCGGTTTTTGGATTTTGATGGGGGGGTAGGAGGAGGAGTATTGCGGTTTTTGGATTTGATGGGGGGGGTAGGAGGAGGAGTATTGCGGTTTTGGATTTGGAGGGGGGTAGGAGGAGGAGTATTGCGGTTTTTGGATTTGGAGGGGGTAGGAGGAGGAGTATTGCGGTTTTGGGATTTGGAGGGAGGTAGGAGGAGAGTATTGCGGTTTTTGGATTTGATGGGGGGGTAGGAGGAGGAGTATTGCGGTTTTTGGATTTGATGGGGGGTAGGAGGAGGAGTATTGCGGTTTTTGGATTTGATGGGGGGATTTGGAGGGGGTAGGAGGAGGAGTATTGCGGTTTTTGGATTTGATGGGGGGGGAGGAGGAGTATTGCGGTTTTTGGATTGGAGGGGGAGGAGGAGAGTATTGCGGTTTTTGGATTTGGAGGGGGTAGAGGAGGAGTATTGCGGTTTTTGGATTTGGAGGGGGTGGAGAGGATATTGCGGTTTTGGATTTGGAGGGGGTAGGAGGAGGAGTATTGCGGTTTTTTGATTTGGAGGGGGTAGGAGGAGGATTATTGCGGTTTTTGGATTTGGAGGGGGTAGGAGGAGGAGTATTGCGGTTTTTGGATTGGAGGGGGTAGGAGGAGGAGTATTGCGGGTTTTGGATTTGGAGGGGGGTAGGAGGAGGAGTATTGCGGGTTTTGGATTTGGGAGGGGGGTAGGAGGAGGAGTATTGCGTTTTTTTTGATTTGGAGGGGGTAGGAGGAGGAGTATTGCGGGTTTTTGATTTGGAGGGGGTAGGAGGAGGATTTTTGCGGTTTTTGGATTGGAGGGGTAGGAGGAGGAGTATTGCGGTTTTTGGATTTGATGGGGGGGTAGGAGGAGGAGTATTGCGGTTTTTGGATTTGATGGGGGGGGTAGGAGGAGAGTATGCGGTTTTGGATTTGGAGGGGGTAGGAGAGGAGTTGCGGTTTTTGGATTTGAGGGGGGTGGAGGAGTTATTGCGGGTTTTTGATTTGGAGGGGGTAGGAGGAGGATTTTTGCGGTTTTGGGATTTGGAGGGAGGTAGGAGGAGGAGTATTGCGGTTTTTGGATTTGATGGGGGGGTAGAGAGGAGTTTGTTGCGGTTTTTGGATTTGATGGGGGGGTAGGAGGAGGAGTATTGCGGTTTTTGGATTTGATGGGGGGATTTGGAGGGGGTAGGAGGAGGAGTATTGCGGTTTTTGGATTTGATGGGGGGGGTAGGAGGAGGAGTATTGCGGTTTTTGGATTTGGAGGGGTAGGAGGAGGAGTATTCCGGTTTTTAGATTTGAAGGGGGGGTAGGAGGAGGAGTATTGCTGTTTTTGGATTTGGAGGGGGGTAGGAGGAGGAGTATTGCGGTTTTTGGATTTGATGGGGGGGTAGGAGGAGGAGTATTGCTGTTTTTGGATTTGGAGGGGGGTAGGAGGAGGAGATTTGCGGTTTTTGTTGTGAGTTGATGGGGGGGTAGAGGAGGAGTATGTGGGTTTTTGGATTTGGAGGGAGGTAGGAGGAGGGTATTGCGGTTTTTGGATTTGATGGGGGGATTTGGAGGGGGTAGGGGAGGGTATTGCGGTTTTTGGATTTGATGGGGTAGGAGGAGGAGTATTGCGGTTTTTGGATTTGGAGGGGGGTAGGAGAGGAGTATTCCGTTTTTAGATTTGAAGGGGGGGGTAGGAGGAGAGTATTGCTGTTTTTTGGATTTGGAGGGGGTAGGAGGAGGAGTATTGCAGTTTTTGTGATTTGTGATGGGGGGTAGGAGGAGGAGTATTGCTGTTTTTTTCAATAGGAGGAGAAGAAAAATGCCCAGGCTTTTAATTTGCCTCAACCAATCAGATGTTAGCTTTTAATGGCCTACTACAATTAGACAACATTTGCTTGGTCGCTGCAGATTAAGAACGCAGGCAACATGTTACCCTCTTACTGAATAAGGCCTATGAGAGTCTCAGATGTTCGCATACATTTCTTTCAAACAAATCTACCCACAGCCGTATCTGCAAATCTCCCTGTCCTCCGCAGAGAACATAAAAGGTATAATGATTTTTGTGTATGATACCTGTAAGCTCTTTAGAGTCTGATGTGAATGAATAAACCTATTGCCAAATGATTGTGTTGTAGCGCTATATAGTGTATACATCAAAATAAAACATGAGGTGACTTACCATCAAGTCAAGAAACACCACCAGATCCTGTTTAATACAAAGGTGAAAATATGTTAACATGGCGTATTTATATTCGTATAATGAAACAATACAGAAAGGTCCCAACATCTCCAATTGGACCACCTCCATCTAGATATAGGTCTACCCTATTTACCTGTAACCATAGCTGGGATCATTACAAGCCCCCCTCCTTCCAGGACTGTATTTCCCAATGAATGAACAATGTTTGTACCTTGCACATTTGCTCTTGGCTGTATTCTTCAATTTCTAAAACATAATAAAGGTCGATGATGAGAGTGTTTGGGATAAAAGAGAAAACATCAAAAATATACTGAAAAAGAACAAAGCACCACGCTAAGGTGTTGTGGGTATAACATGGATTGGTTTATAACTACCCCAAGGCATCCAAATCTCACCTTCTGGAGCAGAGGAGTCTCCATATCCTTTCATGTCCGGAGCAATTACCCGGAATCCTGCATCGGCCAGGGCTGGGATCTTGGTGAAAAAAAGGAAACACAAAGCACTGGATTTAATATACGTAACATGATTTCCCTTTCTTAGAACCGTTAATACATTACACCGGTTTATTTAAATTGGAAGATGATTCATAGACAGTTATATAGACATTCATAGACAGTTATACAGGCATTCATAGACCGTTATACAGACATTCATAGACAGTTATATAGACATTCATATACAGTTATATAACATTCATATACAGTTATACAGACATTCATAGACAGTTATACAGACATTCATAGACCGTTATACAGGCATTCATATACAGTTATATAGACATTCATATACAGTTCAGACAGTCATTCAAGACATTTATACGACATTCATAGACAGTTATACAGACATTCATAGACATTATACAGCATTCATAGACCTTATACAGGCATTCATAGACCGTTTACAGCATTCAAGACGTTATACAGCATTCATATACAGTTATATAGACATTCATTACAGTTATATAACATCATATACATTTATACAGACATTCATGCAGTTATACAGAATCATAGACAGTTATACGACATTCATAGACAGTTTACAGCATTCATAGACATTATACAGGCATTCATAGACGTATACAGGCATTCATATACAGTTATACAGCTTCATAGACAGTTATATAGACATTCATACCAGTTATATAGAACATTCATATCAGTTATACAGGCATTCATATACAGTTATAAGACATTCATAGACCGTTAACAGACATTCATAACAGTTAATATACATTATACAGGCATTCATAGACAGTTATACAGACTTCATAGACAGTTATACAGCATTCAATACAGTTATACAGACATTCATAGACAGTTATACAGCATCATAGACAGTTATACGGCATTCATAGACAGTTATACGACATCATAGACAGTTACTACATTCATGACAGTTATACAGACATTCATGACATTTATAGAAGACATTCATAGACAGTTATATAGACATTCATAGACAGTTATACAGACATTCATAGACAGTTATACAGACATTCATAGACAGTTATATATACAGTTATACAGGCATTCATAGACTGTTATACAGACATTCATAGACTGTTATACAGACATTCATAGACAGTTATACAGACATTCATAGACAGTTATACAGGCATTCATAGACAGTTATATAGACATTCATATACAGTTATAGACATTCATATACAGTTATAGACATTCATAGACAGTTATACAGACATTCATAACAGTTTATACAGACATTCATAACAGTTATACAGACATTCATAGACAGTTATCAGACATTCATAGACAGTTTATACAGCATTCATAGCAGTTATACAGACTCATAGACAGTTATACAGACATTCATACAGTTATACAGGCATTCATATACAGTTATACAGGCATTCATAGACAGTTATACAGGCATTCATAGACAGTTATACAGACATTCATAGACAGTTATACAGCATTCTAGACAGTTATCATGCATTCATAGACATTAACAGCAGTTCATAGACATTAACAGACATTCATAGCACGTTTACAGCATTCATAGACAGTTATACAGCATCATAGACATTTAACAGGCATTCATAGACAGTTATACAGACATTCATAGACAGTTATACAGACATTCATAGACAGTTATACGAGACATTCATAGACAGTTATACGACTTCATGACGTTATACAGACATTCATACAGTTATACAGACATTCATAGACAGTTAGACATACCTTCATAGACAGTTATAGACAGACATTCATAGACAGTTATCATGACATTCATAGACAGTTATATAGACATTCATATACAGTTATATAGACATTCATATACAGTTATATAGACATTCATATACAGTTATACAGGCATTCATATACAGTTATATAGACATTCATAGACCGTTATACAGACATTCTAGACAGTTATATATACAGTTATACAGGCATTCATAGACAGTTATACAGACATTCATAGACAGTTTACAGCATTCATAGAACATTTATACAGACATTCTGAACAGTTATACAGCATCATAGACGTTATACGCATTCATAGACAGTTATCAGACATTCATAGACAGTTTACAGACTTCATAGACAGTTATACAGACATTCATAGACAGTTATAGACATCATAGACATTATATAGACATTCATAGACAGTTATACAGACATTCATAGACATTTATACAGACATTCATAGACAGTTATACAGGCATTCATAGACAGTTATACAGACTTCATAGACAGTTATACAGACATTCATAGACAGTTATACAGGCATTCATATACAGTTATACAGGCATTCATAGACAGTTATACAGGCATTCATAGACAGTTATACAGACATTCATAGACAGTTATACAGACATTCATAGACAGTTATACAGACATTCATAGACAGTTATACAGACATTCATAGACAGTTATACAGACATTCATAGACAGTTTACAGCATTCATAGACAGTTATACGCATTCATAGACGTTATACAGGCATTCATGACAGTTATACAGGCATTCATAGACAGTTTAACAGACATTCATAGACAGTTATACAGACTTCATAGACATTTTATACAGACATTCATAGACAGTTATAAAACAGACATTCATAGACAGTTATACAGACATCATAGACAGTATACAGACATTCATAGACAGTTATACAGACATCATAACAGTTATACGGCATTCATAGACAGTTATAGACTTCATAGACAGTTACAGACTTCATAGACAGTTATCAGACATTCATAGACAGTTATACAGACATTCATAGACAGTTATACAGACATTCATAGAACGTTATACAGACATTCATAGACAGTTATACAGACATTCATAGACAGTTATACAGACATTCATAGACAGTTATACAGACATTCATAGACAGTTATACAAGCATTCATAGACAGTTATATAGACATTCATAGACAGTTATACAGACATTCATAGACAGTTATACAGACATTCATAGACAGTTATACAGACATTCATAGACAGTTATAACAGACATTCATAGACAGTTATACAGACATTCATAGACAGTTATACAGACATTCATAGACAGTTATACAGACATTCATAGACATTATAACAAACATTCATAGACGTTATACAGACATTCATAGCAGTTATACAGACATTCATAGACAGTTATACAGAACAACATTCATGACAGTTATACAGACATTCATAGACAGTTTAACAGACTTCATAGACAGTTATACAGACATTCATAGACAGTTTACAGACATTCATATACAGTTATACAGGCATTCATATACAGTTATATAGACATTCATAGACCGTTATACAGACATTCATAGACAGTTATATATACAGTTATACAGACATTCATAGACAGTTATACAGACATTCATAGACAGTTATACAGACATTCATAGACAGTTATACAGACATTCATAGACAGTTATATAGACATTTATATACAAAAAAAATACATTTACCTTCTAAAAGGTAGACTTGCATTTTTATTTTGCCTTCATCCGACACTCCCACACTGAGATGTATCTAACAGCTGATCTCTTGCCGCCTCCTCCTTCGGGTATGTACTGTCATGGCCATAACGGTGACTTCATGGCCAATGGCTGACAGTCCATACCCAGAAGAGTGTCTACGAGCGTTCTGTGCTTCTGCGTAACCCAGCTCTAAACGGAACACAGGAGGCTGGACTTCCGGCGAGGGATCGGCTGAGTTTAAAGCAACTACATCTCAGCGTGGGAGTGTTAGATAAGGGTAAACTAAAGTCCACTTTTGGGGGGTAAATAACCGGAAAATTAGTTAGTTATTGTCTAGGTGGGCATGCCCTTTAACTAACCATCATTATATTTCCAAATGATTTAGTAAGGGTGGAACACGGTAACAATATGCAGTTTAGTGTATGAGGAATTGAGGCAATATGGTCATTATCTACCAAATTTCCCATACATTTTTGTAGCCCTTGGCAGTCAGCATTGGCCAAGATCCCATAAGATAATGAGGACAAGGGCCAGCAAGGACAGAGTACACCTTCCTCTTATTTCCTTTAAAGGATTGCTGGGATTGTTACATTAGTGGTTCTGTTTTAGACCACTAGCTTCAAACAGGACCGTAGAAGATTCCCTGGTCACTGAACGCAACCTTAGAATTAATGGTTCTCTGCCATTAGTCTTATGGCTCCATAGCCAGGGAAGCTATACTTGCAATAGGACATAAACTTTACAATCTTGATTTAGACTTGTTTTCTGACAGTTGGCATCATCTTACCTGGTATCTCCAGGAATACCAGCTCTCCGGGAAGCCATGGAACAGGAGGATCACTGGACCCTCGCCCAGTTCTACATAGTGTAACTTCACCCCGGGCTGAAATACACAGGATCATATACAAAGGGATGTGTCACCTTCTTTAACCAATGATCTTTCTACCTTATTTATGGATTTTCTTTGACTCTTCTCTGATTTGGAATTTAAACCATGTCTTTGATTAAATAAGAGTAACAATGTGAGAACTGTAAGGCTGGGTAGACAAGAGACTATATTTTCAGCTGACCGACCGATATTACAGTGTATTGGTTGGTCGGACGAAAATATAGTATTGTGTGGTCGCTTGTCTGACCGTGCATTTCCCTATGGGACTGCACTAATGGTCGTGTCGAACTGCTCACTAGTGGCAAACAGTCGGCTAGGACAAAATGTCCCCTGTGTACCCAGCCCCAAGTAACAAAGATTGGTCGGACACAGTAACATGAATGGATTACAATTAATTGCATTTCCCTGATAGGAGAGTCAGTTTATATTTTTAGCATGTTTAAGCATTTAATTATCCTATATACTAAAAGAAGGTTATCCATATGGACGGACGCAGGACCCACCTGCTTGCGCTGGCCATGTGACCAACATCCACTGGTGGGCCGGGAAGCGTGCCGTGGGTGGGATGGAGGTGCGGGGGGATCCGCAGGGCGGTGGGGGTTTGGGTAGGTTGCATGCCGCAAGGACAATTCTGTATAGAAACAGAGGGTTTCTATCCTTTATTAAAAACCTCACTGACGCCTTCTTTTTAGTGTTTTGTACACAAAGGACAGGCTACAGGGTAATATAACCATGCCACAAGGGGCATCGGTGCCTTCTTTTTAGAGGGTATAATTAATAAATACATTTGCTATAAAGAGAACACAATGTACTGAATAGCTTTATTTCAACTTGTTTCTGAACACTTGCTGCAATAATGTGATTAACAGTCAGACAGAAAATGTGTGGTGTCTCCTACTTTACAACCAGTGTATGTATAGTAACTGCTGGACATGGAGCAGTAGAAAGGAAGGACCCAGAGAGGATACAGAGCAGGTGTATGTATAGTAACTGCTGGACATGGAGCAGTAGAAAGGAAGGACCCAGAGAGGATACAGAGCAGGTGAAATTAAGTAACTGCTGGAATGAGCAGGTAGAAAGGAAGGACCCGAGAGGGATACCGAGCAGGTGTTTTGTATAGTAACTGCTGACACATGGAGCAGTAGAAGGAAGGACCCAGAGAGGATACCGAGCAGGTTTTGTATAGTACTGTTGGCATGGAGCAGTAGAAAGGAAGGACCAAGAGGATACGAGCAGGTAATGTATAGTACTGCTGGACATGGATAGTAAAGGAAGGACCAGAGGATACAGACAGGTTATGTATAGTACTGCTACATGGACTATAGAAAGGAGGACCCGAGAGGATACTGAGCAGGTGAATTATAGTACTGCTGGATATGGAGCAGTAGAAAGGAAGGACCCAGAGAGGATCCAGAGCAGGTGTATGTATAGTAACTGCTGGACATGGAGCGTAGAAAGGAGGACCCAGAGAGGATACCGACAGTGTTTGTATAGTAACTGTTGGACATGGAGCAGTAGAAAGGAGGACCCAGAGAGGATACGATCAGGTGTAAATGTATAGTAACTGCTGGACATGGATCAGTAGAAAGGAAGGCCCCAGAGAGGATACGAGCAGGTGAATGTATAGTAACTGCTGGACATGGATCAGTAGAAAGGAAGGACCCGAAGGGATACTGAGCAGGTGTATGTATAGTAACTGCTGGACATGGAGCAGTAGGAAGGAAGGACCCAGAGAGATACCGAGATGTAATGTATAGTAACTGTTGGACATGGAGCAATAGAAAGGAAGGACCCAGGAGGATACAGACAGTGTATGTATAGTAACTGCTGGACATGGAGCATAGAAAGGAAGGACCCAAGAGGATACGAGCAGGTGTATGTATAGTAACTGTTGGACATGGAGCAGTAGAAAGGAGGACCCGAGAGGATACAGCAGTGTATGTATAGTAACTGCTGGACATGGAGCAGTAAAGAAGGACCCAGAGAGATACAGAGCAGGTGTATGTATGTAACTGTTGGACATGGAGCAGTAGAAAGAAGGACCCAGAGAGGATACGAGCAGGTGTTGTATAGTAACTGTGGACATGGAGCAGTAAAAAGGAAGGACCCAGAGAGGATACGATCAGGTAATGTATAGTAACTGCTGGACATGGAGCAGTAGAAAGGAGGGACCCAGAGAGGATACGAGCAGTGAATGTATAGTAACTGCTGGATATGGAGCAGTAGGAAGGAAGGACCCAGAGAGGATACGAGCAGGTGTATATAGTAACTGCTGGACATGAGCAGTAGAAAGAAGGACCCAGAAGGATACGAGCAGGTGAATGTATAGTAACTGCTGGACATGGAGCAATAGAAAGGAAGGACCCAGAGAGGATACAGAACAGTTGTATGTATAGTAACTGCTGGACATGGAGCAATAGAAAGGAAGGACCCAGAGAGGATACAGAGCAGGTGAATGTATATAACTGTTGGACATGGAGCAGTAGAAAGGAAGGACCCAGAGAGGATACCGAGCAGGTGTATGTATAGTAACTGCTGGACATGGAGCAGTAGAAAGGAAGGACCCAGAGAGGATACAGACAGGTGTATGTATAGTAACTGCTGGACATGGAGCAGTAGAAAGGAAGTACCCAGAGAGGATACAGAGCAGGTGAATTTATAGTAACTGCTGGACATGGAGCATAGAAAGAAGACCAAGAGAGATACAGAGCAGGTGATGTATAGTAACTCTGGACATGGAGCAGTAAAAGGAAGGACCCAGAGAGGATACAGAGCAGGTGTATGTATAGTAACTGCTGGACATGGAGCAGTAGAAAGGAAGGACCCAGAGAGATACCGAGCAGGTGTATGTATAGTAACTGCTGGACATGGAGCAGTAGAAAGGAAGGACCAGAGAGATCAGAGCAGTGTATGTATAGTAACTGCTGGACATGGAGCAGTAGAAAGGAAGGACCCAGAGAGGATACAGAGCAGACCAACCTTCATTTGTTAGATTGAATTCAATTACTGACTGTCCATAAATAAGTTACCGTATCAGAATGAGGATATACTAGATGAAAAGGCAAATAGAAATTATTTAAAAAAATACCTATACCTAATATCTGTTGTATTCAATTAGATCAACTGGACTTGAAATGTAGTTCTTGAAGACTTTCGCTAGTCATCCGACTGGCTTTCTCAATTCAGAATGACTTGTACAAGAATCTGTGGCAATTATGTACCCTGGAAATCCCAATTAGCATATACACCCAGGTGTTTACGGGTGTTGATTAGATAGTGGCTAAGAGGTGTTATAGGAACGCCCAGAGTAAGGTGTTAAAACAGCATTGTACATGGCAGACAGTGGTGTCGAACCCCCCACCTCTATTTAGGCTTGGTTTCTTTATTTCACATAAATGGCCTCCTTACACCTCTCTTGAACCAGTCACGTTCCTTCGCCTATGTTAACATTACAATCTTCAAAGGTATGTCCTTATCCTTAAGATGCAGATACACGGCTGAGTCCTGACCCGAGGAATTGGCTCTTCTGTGCTGGCCATACGTTGATGCAGTTGCTGTTTGGTCTCCCCCACATACAATCAAGCATTCTTCACTGCACTGCACTGCATATATAATGTCGCTTTTCTTGTGTTTTGGTATTGGGTCTTTTGGATGTACCAATTGGCTCTCAGTGTGTTGTTCGGTTTAAAGCAGACAGGGATACGATGTTTTTTTAAAATTCTTCTTAATTTCTCGGAGACCCCTGCTACATATGGGATGACCATGTTCTTCCTCCTGTCTTGCTTTTCCCATTCACTGTTGGTATTCGTTTCTTTTCTTTCCTTCTACTTCTTTTGACAAAGGCCCAGTCTGGATATCCACAAGTTTAAGGGCTCCTCTGAGATGTTTCATTTCTTTAGCCTTCGCCTCCTTGCTAGTGGGGATGTTCTCGGCTCTGTGTTGCAGGGTTCTATGACCCCCAGCTTGATCTAAAGGGTGGTGGAGTCAACATCAAATACTGATCTGTGTGTGTTGGTTTTCTGTAAACCTCTCTTCCAGTTTACCATTTTCCTTAACTTCTACCAAGCAGTCCAAGAAAGCCAGTTTGTTGTTTTGTACCTCTCCCTTGTGAATTTAATGTTTTTGGTCCACCGCATTAATGTGTTTCTGTGAAAGCTTGTACTTCCTTCTGGTGGATTTTAACCCAGGTGTCATCAACATATCTGAACCAGTGGCTGGTGTCTATGCCTTAAAGGTATTAAGCGCCTGTGTTTCTACCTCCTCCGTAAAGGTTGGCCACAATAGGTGAAACTGGAGATCCCATAGCACATCCATGTTTTTGTATAGAACTTATCCCTGTATTTGAAATAGGTGGATTCAGGCACAATCCAAAAGGAACACACCTGTTCTGGGTTGAGATCATTTCTGCTGGTAAGAGTGCTGTCTTGGCCCAGCCGTTTTCTCACCATGTCAACAGCCTCTTGGTGGTTATACAGTGAAGAAGAATGTCACATCAAGGACACCACAGTTTCTTCTACACCGAGTTACTATATCTTCAATCTTGTTGTGAAATCCTGAGAGTTCTGGATGTGATGCTTAGAACTTCCCACCAAAGGTCCTAAGATGTTAGCTAGATATTTTGCCACCTTGTATGTTACAGAGTTGATGCTGCTGACTATAGGTCTTAGTGGGGCCCCTTCCTTATGTATCTTTGGGGTCCATATATGCATGGATTGTGCCTCACCAGGGTAGAGGCGATGATACATTGCTGCGTCAATGGCTTTATCCTTTTGAAGCTGATGTAGTAATTCTATGACTTTTCTTGTAACGGCTGGTGGATCCCTTGTTAAAGCCTCATATGTTTGTTATCGCCAGGAGCATGGTCCCTTATCATGGTGTCTGAGGTTTTGAGTACCACTGTCATCTTCCCTTGTCTGCCGGTAGAATGGTGATACTGGAATCTTTCTTGAGGGATGTTAAGGCTCTTCTTTCCTGTGTAGTCAGGTTAGATGAAGGAGTTTTAGCACTGGCTAAGGCTGCAATACCTTAGGCGAAGTTGTTCTGCCTCACTCTGTGATACCTTATTACTGTGGATAGGCTTCTGTGGCTGCTATATATCCACCACAGGGATGGCTTTAGGGGTGATGGCAAAATTCACACCTTACCAAGGACTTCCATTTCTGGCTGGGTCAGGGTCCTGTTAGACAAGTTTCTCACCCATTCCTCCTTGTTTTGATGAAGTGACACTTCCCTCCTTTTGTATCCAAGGTAGTTGTTTCTCCTTTGGGGCTGTTCTGGGATGACAGAATAGAGAACTTGTTCTGTTGCCTTTGTTTGCCCTTACAGTGCTGAGAAAGCTGTGCTTGTTTGTGAACTCCATCACTCTTTCCCAGATGGACACAGGTAGCTGTGAGGCCAGGTTCTGTTCTAGTGACTAATGTTGTGCATTAATCAC
>CM033473.1:292431125-292505874 GCA_019447015.1 Hymenochirus boettgeri
ACAGAGAGGATACAGAGCAGTGTATGTATAGTAACTGCTGGACATGGAGCAGTAGAAAGGAGGACCCAGAGAGGATACAGAGCAGGTGTATGTATAGTAACTGCTGACATGGAGCAGTAAAAGGAAGGACCCAGAGAGGATACAGACAGGTTAATGTATAGTAACTGCTGGACATGAGCAGTAGAAAGGAAGGACCCAGAGAGATACAGAGCAGGTGTATGTATATAACTGCTGGACATGAGCGTAGAAAGGAAGGACCCAGAGAGGATACAAGCAGGTGTATGTATAGTAACTGCTGGACATGGAGCAGTAGAAAGGAAGACCCAGAGAGGATACCAGCAGGTGTAGTATATTATAACTGCTGGACATGGAGCAGTAGAAAGGAGACCCAGAGAGGATACAGAGCAGGTGTATGTATAGTAACTGCTGGACATGGACAGTAGAAAGGAAGGACCCAGAGGGATACCGAGCAGGTGTATGTATAGTAACTGCTGGACTGGGGCAGTAGAAAGGAAGGACCCAGAGAGGATACCAGCAGGTTAATGTAAGTAACTGCTGGACATGGAGCAGTAGAAGGAAGGACCCAGAAGGAATCGAGCAGGTATGTATAGTAACTGCTGGACATGGAGCAGTAGAAAGGAAGGCCCCAGAGAGGATACAAGCAGGTGTATGTATAGTAACTGCTGACATGGAGCAGTAGAAAGGAAGGACCCAAGAGAGGATACGAGAGCGTGTGTATGTAATTACTGCTGGACATGGAGCAGTAAAAGAAGGACCCAGGAGACGGGGTGTTGTGAGAAGAGGAACTGGTGTTGTATATAACGTTGGACATGGAGCAGTAGAAAGGAAGACCCAGAGAGGATACGAGCAGTGTAATGTATAGTAACTGCTGGACATGGACAGTGAAAGGAAGGACCCAGAGGGATACGAGCAGGTGATGTATAGTAACTGCTGAATGAGCAGTAGAAAGGAAGGACCCAGAGAGGATACGAGCGGTGAATGTATAGTAACTGCTGGAATGGAGCATATAGAAAGGAAGGACCCAGAGAGGATACGAGCAGGTGTTGTATAGTAACTGCTGGACATGGAGCAGTGAAAAGGAAGGACCCAGAGAGGATCACGAGCAGGTGTTTGTATAGTAACATTAAAGCATCGACTGTAAAATGTGTCTGTCATACCCGTTCACTTATTAGCTGTGTTTGAGCCTTTTGCAGTATTTGTTTGGCTCTGATGCCTTTGACCGTGGAATCCAGACGTATACTGCATGGTACTAGCCTTTGTTGTCTGCATCGGAGGTTAAATCGCAGGTGGTTTCTGTAGTCTGCCAATTTCCTTGCTGTCTTTTCATATTGCCGTACAAGTTTGAGGGTTTTCTCCCCAAAATGATTAGAAATATGCTTGTGAAGGTTCTCATTCATCCAGGTCATGGTATATCTGTTGTATTCAATTAGATCAACTGGACTTGAAATGTAGTTCTTGAAGACGTTTCGCTAGTCATCCGACTGGCTTTCTCAATTCAGAATGACTTGTACAAGAATCTGTGGCAATTATGTACCCTGGAAAATCCCAATTAGCATATCACAGCCAGGTGTTAAGGGTGTGATTAGATAGTGGCTAAGAGGTGTTATAGGAACACCCAGAGTAAGGTGTTAAAACAGCATTGTACATGGCAGACAGTCTGTTTTTGAAAAAAATGTATACGCAGTATAGTTCTCCTTTAATAAGGCTTGTGCATTATTAGTAATGTTACTAAGTTTGAGGAAGAATCCTAAGTGCTTGGAAAGCTTGCATTTTCAATCATTTTAGCAATCATTTAGCCAATCATTTAGCCAATAACAGGTATTACTTTATATCCAAGATGTCTTCACTTTCATCAATGGCTAACACGGTACAATTCTCTACTACTAAGTTTGAAGTTACTAGAGCAATCCTACTGCAGCTTACATACAAATTAAATTTAACATCTCAGTGCAGAATTATTATTGGATGATCTTAGCAAATTGAAAGCCCCACAATAAGTTCTCACGACTACACGAAGAACGTCAGACAATAGGAGGATAAAGTAATCCACGCTAGTGCACAGTTAAGATTCCAGCCAATACACAAAAACCTTCCCTTGGGGTCATGCAAAGAAGATAAATAGGAGCTAAAGGGCACAGGGGAAGATTTTATTATTTTATTGCCCTGGTGTTGTAGAGAACATCAGTTTTTATTACACCTTTGACCTCCCATTAAATCCAACCCTGAACACTGGAAGTATTGAAATGTTTGATGTATCCCTGATCAATGCTCTGTCCACTTGACTTGACCTTTCCTGTTATTGCTCTTTCTTTTCTTCTCCCCCTTTCCATCTCACTTTTATTGTTGAAAGCAGAAATTTTATTTACTTTGAACCCTTCTTCTCTCCTAGAAACAGACGTTAGTTAAAGCACAACAGCCAAGTCCTACAAAGAGCCGTTCCCCGTCCCTGTAGCTTTAACGCTGCATAGAAACTCACCTTGACTGTTACAAATCCGTGCGCCGCTTGGTCAGGATTGACGCTGGTTGGATGGATTTCTTCTTTCTCCATAAACTAGAAACAGGGGGGAAAAATAGATCAGTCTTGTGAATAGGCTTTCAAACCTGTACACAGTTGGTCCCTGTAGGAAACATTACATTGCTATAAAGTAGGACCATGGTAAGACCAAAAGGAGACCATAGCTGAACATAATCATCCAATAAGCTTACTTATGCAGAGATTCAGATGACAATAAGTTAATGTATGGTGATACCAACATTAGATGGGATTGTCCCATGGACATGTTTGGCCATTGATCATTTTCATTGGACACCACATGCTAATAGAACGTTGACAGAAAATTTCAAATGCTAATTACCTGCCAGCTGGGAGAGAGACCTGAGCAGTGACACCTACTGTGCAAATAATTGTCAGATAACTTGTTTGATCTGCCCGGGGAATGATTGTGCTACGATTGTGTCACGGTTTGTGATAGATTGCATGTTACAGGGGGGGTAACGTGTCAGGAGGATGCTTGGAGGAAAAGTACTAAGGCTAGGTTCACACAAACGTATTTTGTCAGTTTTACTGGCGGTTCCAGATGTTTTGGTCAATATTTCTCAGCCACTAAAAAAAAGGCTGGTAAAACAAAACAACAACATACGTTCTTCTAAGGCCTAGCCCTGGTTTTAAGCTAAAGACTAAAGTCAGTCTTCTGCAGACTAGAAAAAAAATATTGTAAAAATACGCTACTTGTGCTCCCACAATGCAGTAGTCATTATCCAGAGAGGATACCGAGCAGGTGAATGTATAGTAACTGCTGGACATGGAGCAGTAGGAAGGAAGGACCCAGAGAGGATACCGAGCAGGTGAATGTATAGTAACTGCTGGACATGGAGCAGTAGAAAGGAAGGACCCAGAGAGGATACCGAGCAGGTGTATGTATAGTAACTGCTGGACATGGAGCAGTAGAAAGGAAGGACCCAGAGAGGATACCGAGCAGGTGAATGTATAGTAACTGCTGGACATGGAGCAGTAGAAAGGAAGGACCCAGAGAGGGTGTTTGCGACCAAACATCATGGTAAGGAGTAGAAAAAGTTGGAGATCCTAGAGCTCAATTACACCAAACAGTATGCCGAATCGTGCTTTTAGTTATCCACACTATTTATTGATAAAGGATCTCTGGATCCTAAACATGTAGTGTGGATAACCAATAAAGCACGATTCTGCATACTCTCATACTGTTTGGTGTCGTTGAGCTCTAGGATCTCCACCTTTTTCTAGTCGTTACCTTGATATCAGGAAGCGTTATGCTCCCACAATTGCGTAGTCATTAATCACCGGTACTGCATGGCGGGAGCGGGTCAGGTGAACAGTATAGCTTTACAAGGTTTCTAGACCTCCCAATTTAAAGCGCATTAAATTCCATACAACATAGTAGAGTTCTGTATTGCATGCCCACTGCGTGCCAGAAACAGCAAAGGCCCCACGTAACCACTAAATAACCCACCCTAACCTGATATCACATCTGGTAGCGTTGGTCTTCCACTATTTTGGGCCCTAAATACATCTCCCTGTAGATCTGCAGGGATCTGGATATTACTGTTCTCGCTAAATTTCAGTTCTAGATCATCCATTAAAGGGTATGTTCACCCCAAAAGGAACCGTGTAGACATCCCCCTCCCAACCCTAACCACATGGTTTAAATTCTAAAAAAAAAAAGTCCCCAGAAAATTACCAGACCTACTCTTCACTTTGACTAGACATTGCAAGAGAACCACAAGGAGCACAGGGGAAAGATAAGGATATTTTAACTCTACACAGTGGGGCCAGTAGTGGGTCATATTTTAGTTTTAGGGGTGGACATGCCCTTTAAATGAAACCCTTTATCTAGGCAACTCCTACACACACATCTCCCTGTAGATCCACAAGTAGAATCATTGATACCCTTATAGGTGGAAACTACTGAGCTCTGGGACATTAAAATAACATTCTATAGAAATAAAGGTCGGTATTGATATTGCAGATACATTAAATTAGTCAATTCCCAATTATTCCAGCAATCCTATAACCAACTATACAGAAAAAGGGTATAGAGACCGTAAACACAGACTAGGCTGTGTCCATCAGGGTATTTATTTCTATCACTGATGACATACCTTTAGTATTACGGTCTCTCCTTATTATATTATTTTCTAATATAGGGTTCAGTATTTTTTTAACTGCTCCATTCTATTAGGAATTCATCGCTCAGTACTGGGGCCATTTTCAATATATTGTTTAACCTTGAATAACTGAAATAATTCATATCAATGGCCCTTTTCATGTGACGGATCTGCAATTAATGTGGCTCTGCCGTATAGAGATTATTCCTCCTCAAAGAGTCCTGATTGCAACTGGAACCCTGCTATGTTAGTCAATGGACAGAGACACAGATCAAACATTGTTAGGCTGGGTACACACGAGCGAGCGCTAGGCCAGGACAAACGTCCGTCAGTCGCTGCAAATTCGGCCATGGTCGAAAATGCGAACGATCGATCATGCAGTCCCATAGGGAAGTGTTGCAGCGAAGAGCCAATAGCCAAGGTCTCATTGTTCTAATTACACAGTGCAACTCCCAATCACACACAATCGTAGCCTGGAACACAGGTGCAATGTACACTACACGCTCTAAACATACGAACAAAGGCATGGGAATCTACTTCTGTTTAATTCCTGTCCAGCAATTCAATTCCTCCCATAGCTCTCATAATACACACACCTCAAGGAGTGTAATTTTATTGCTGTTATTTAATATAGGGTTTTCATTTTCAATTGCTGTAAATTTATTGTACAGAGAAGCGCTCAGCCTTCCCACTCACATAATGTGTCTCAGCGCACCGGGACTAATCATTTACAGAGCCGGAATATATTACCACGTAATGTGCCCACGTCTGCTTTAAATATAACAAACTGTCATTAAGGCTTCTATGTGTCAATGCAGCTTACTGGACTGAAAAATGGATTCCAGCGACTACGCTCCATAATTATTGTATAGGATTTTTTTTCAAATTAAACATCTAAACAGGTTTTGAACGCTACATCAATCTCCGGATATTTTGCAATCACGCTGTAGTAATATTTTCTTTCTTTCCCTTTAAACAACAATTTCCAACCTTGTATGAAAACACAATCCCGGGATTTAGTTCCGGACTAGTAGACGTTGTGCATGGAATAAATTGGCGCTGCGGTCGCTGTCCCGAAATATACTGCAAATAATGAGTTTAGTGGAAAATCGCTTTCGTATCATAATGAGAGAAGCCGGAGGTTTTCAATTATTCTAAATGGCATTGTTCATGTTTTTAGCTAAACTCAACCGGGACTTAGAACCGAATTGCAGAATTGTATTACCGGGACGCCAGACAGCGTCTGCAGTTCTCTCAGCGCCGTTTCGGTGTTTTTTACGAGCACGGTCGAGATTCCCATCGCTCGCGCGGCCTTTAGATTCTCTCCGATGTCATCGAGGAATATCGTCTGCAATGGAGGAGGATACGTTATGTCAGGAAGCGTTATAAGGCTTAAAGTCGGGTTATTAATAACGTGTACTGTATAAAACCAAGCTGGTCATTAATCATGCAGCATGCGGAATTGTCCTAGTTTTTAGCTAAGGGCAGGCTGGATACAGCTGAGTTCAACTGTCCATAAAATCACAGAAACAGAATAGACTGTGTGCTGGCAATAGGGAATAACTAACGATAAGAGTGGAAGAGGCTATCATTCATTAACATGCCCCACTTTCATTTGTCCCTATTTATACATTTAAACTTATGATATCCAGAGTTTCTATAAAATCATCTACTACATAGAAATAACCACAATCGCTCGGTTTTGCAGGCTGGTATAATATGGCAATTTCTGGTCTGGCTAAATTTCAGTGCTACCTACATTTTGGTAACTTTTAAGGGCAAGCTCATTCCTTAAAGAGTATGGCCACCCCAAAATGAACATTTTGCTATAAGTGTAGACAACTTCCTCCCAAGCCTAACCACATGGTTTAAATTCTAAAAAAAAGTTCCCAGAAACGTACTTACCAAACTGGGTTCTCTCGGCTTCAGGCTTCAGAACGGAGTTGCATTAAGGGCTGGACCAGCAGCTGCATCTGTGAGGCAGCCAATCACAGACATGGCTGGTAAGTAAGTTTATGGGCACTTTTTTAGAATTTAAACCATGTGGCTAGGGTTTTAAAATCATTTTATTTTAAAAGAAACACTGCAGCATGGAGGGATCCTGAGTGTGGGAGGGAGGGTGCGAAGAGCTTCCCTGCACATGCTTGAGTCCTCCAGGAGGAAAGGGAAGGGGCAGAAACCTTTTTACACACAGACAGCTCCTACTCTTCAATTTTTTGACTAGACACTGCAGGTGAACCATAAGGAGCAGAGGGGAAAGGTAAGGATATTTTTAACTCTACACAGTGGAGCCAGCAGTGGGTCATATTTTAATTTTGGGGTGGACATGCCCTTTAAATGAAAAACTTTATATAGGCAGCTTCTACATAACCCCCCCCAAAAAAAACCCAAAACTGCAATAGTTAGAAAGATGTTAGACTAAACTTAAATGCTTTCTTAGCCCTTCTTAGCCCTTTTTCTGCTTCCTTGTTATACCAATTAGTAGCTGTCAGTCATGGTTGTGACATCACAGACAATTAATTAACACTATTCCCCTATCCTCTCTGAACGTGTGCAAGCTTGGAGAGGAGGGGAAACCTTTCGAGCAGCAGAGGGAAGGGGGAGAAGAACATTTCACATACATAACAGGTTAGTGCTACATCTGTCAAATATCTAACTATTGTGGTTTGGGGGTTTGAGAATGAATTTACCTATATACAATGTTTTTGTTTGAGGGTTGAACATGCCCATTAATGGCAGCTGGTTGGCATTAAAAGTGCTGCAATGTTAATACAATGGTGCACCATATATAATGGAAGGGAAATTTCAGACTGTAACCTTCTAATGCAGGAGAGTTCTAATGCATATATAAACGAACCCAGAAACTACTGATTATGTTGCCTTTAGTATTCATTAAAAATAGATATATCTTAAAATTGTTTACTGCAAAGCAAATTAGTATATTGAAATAAAATTTCTCTCTCTCCCTCTCTCTGGGTAAATCATACTGAGCATGACAAAGTCAGCGACCTCGGAAATTATTTAAAAAGGTGAATTATATATTATTATAACTGTCAATTTCTGGTTTTAGGCTGAACTTTCATATAAATATTACCCTAGCATAGCGTCAAGGAGAAATACATGATCCTGAATGGAGTTTGTAATCCCTAACTAGTGGATAGCTTGTAACTGTCAATCAGAAGAATTGTAGAGAAACAATCTGAATAATTGTGCAGGTTTGTTGCATTTCCTGGTTTCTGTAGCCCCTCCTTCCTAGTGAGTAACAATTGTTTTTCGCACTGCTCAGTCTTAATTAGAGGCCATGGGCAGGTTACAAAGTAATAACTTGAGCTTTATTAATATAATTCATCTATTAAGCACCTTGGGGTTTTATTTTCTCTCTCTTTATATTGTGTGTGTGTGTTTTAGATTGTTTGACAAGCTCTATCCTAAAACTTAAAATGCTGACGGTTGCAACCAGAGAGATTAATAATATAAGATGCTGTCACAATGCCATAGCACTAACATTGCGAACTGGAAATATGCCAAGGAAAACATTAAATAATTTAGAAACACACAAAAAAAAAAAAAAAAGACGTCCACCTGATTTTACAGAACCAATATCTACGCTATACAGAAGATTTGTACGGACAAGGCAATCTGACCATGAGCAGAGAAGTACATAGCTTCCTAATGTGAGCTGAGCACTGTGGTCAGAAAAACATTTAAAGACTTGAGGATTCGAGTGCACCGTGAAACTTTTTTTGAATTCCAGTCCAGTCTAGCTCCACCCCCACACTGAGACAGGGAGCTGGCCAATGGAAAGAGGTGCTTTTTACAGTGCATATCTTCTCATTGGTCAGGCCCCCCCGATACAAACAGAGGGGCTGGCAAACTGGCCCTGCAATGTAAACTTAAGAGGAAGATTCTATTAGAGAAAAGGGTAGCACAGGGGTGAGGATCAATTGATGTTGGACCTCTCACCCCTAGGTACTTTTATTGAGAGAAGGTGGATGTTTACAGTTTAGTTGCCCTTTAAGTAATGTTGATTTGGTCAATGTCTCTGCAGACGGAACACTCTGATTGTGGTAATTCCTATAGTACAACACAAACAGTTCTTTAACCATAGTGTTTAAGAGCAATACGACTGGCATTATTTTCTAAAAACCTATAATAATAATTTTATAATAACTAACCTCCTTAGGGCTGGCTTGCATTAGCTTTAAAGCGTACTCATATATTTGGGTTTCTGGCTTTCTCATCCCAATGCGACAGGACTCGATAATCTGGTCAAAATGGCGGCTCAGTGTAGAAAATATGTGCGCCGACAGAGATCTGTTTGGGCTGTCATCTATCCAGTTGTTAGTTAGGACACAGGTCTTAAAACCTACGTACAGACATTCGCAGACAAATAGTAATTAGATCAAAACCTCATCGATTTTCGAATTAAAGTTCAATAATGAATTTCTGACAATCCCTTTAAGGATTTAAGAGCCCCGGGGTTTCAGGTCAAGAATAGAGCTGGCACTATGGGCAAATTATCACTTGGGGAGCCAAATCTTCATGACTAAGAGATATTGATTGCTAATCTTTTGGCTGATATTTTGACCCAATTGATTAATGGTGCCTGTTGGAATATACACGATCAGTAGAAAGTTATGGTGAAGTCCAAACTTTGATTTCCCTTGCTGCTCTCTGTGACACTTCCGTATTGCAACTGTCAGTCAAGGCCAACGACTTATGATGGTTGCACTGCTCACATAAGCTTGCTTATAGCTCACAAAGTTGCAAAGGAGGTGGTAGAGAGCAGCGAGGTACCAGGAGAGTTAAAGGTAAGATATCTGAACTCAGGAGAGCTGAGCAGAAAGGTAAGTATCGCAAATATGGGGTTTAGTAGGTGATAACTCTATCTACAAACCTTTGTGTGTAGGTTGAACATGCAGTTTAATTGTAAGTTACCTGCCCCCCAACTCTATATATTCTGAACTTTATTACCTGCATTATTAAATTAAGGATAATTATTGTCCCTATTCTGGCAGAAGAAAGTAGCCCCTCCCCCATGCAGTCAATGCAGCCAATGATTGACTGCTGTTCCATCTGCTGTATCCTCTGCACACACTCAAGCCTTTAAAAAGCTCATTGAGCTGATAGAGGAGGCAGATACCTTTGCCAGAACATAAAATAACTTATTAAATATCTGCTTACAAATGCATGTAATAAACGAGAAAAAATAGCAGTTGGGGTTGCTTTTTTTTTTTTTAATAAACATCGCCATAATGGACCTGTGAAGGACTTCTACTCTGTGTCCTTGCTACTGTACTGCTTGTGTCTGGTATTTCCCAGGTTGTGCCTTTGGAAGTAAGTACTAAGGTTAATACCTCTCCTTCCATGTAAATGTTGAGAGTAAAGGCAACTCCTTACCCTGGTTTCGAAGAGCCACTGCAGCTTTCAACATCTGTTTATTGATTCCTCCTGTTTTATACAGGTCCTGAAAAGCTTGTTCCAGAGAGAAGGATTCTGGGAGCGACACTTTGGATTCGTCAGCGAAGACTTTACATTCCTTATCCATCTCTGCAATAAGCTAAACATTTCAATATTAGTTTTGGGTTGAAATATTGGAATATGAAGGGACAAAATGGTCACAGATTTTAGAGCAAAAGCACTAAACGGTAAAGTTGCACAAAATAACAAAATTAAACTATTGTTTAAATGTCTATGTAGGGACAGAGTTGAGGATGCTGGGAGTTTATTTTCTTAGCTGGCAGTAAGGCTGTTGCTTTTATATTACATTTTTCCTACTTGCAGGTCTTTAAACTGAAACTGCTGATAACAATTATACATCACTTTCCTTTTTAAAAAAATTGGAATCCAAATAAATACCTGTGCGAGGCAAGAAAAAGACTATATTACAGCAGCCCAATCGTAGATAGTAGCTAACTGGACAGCTCCTAACTTGTTTCCAGGAAAAGATACACTGAGCATGTGTGTCCCATTGGGGGAAGGGAAGGAAGTAAAAGATTTTGCTGAATTTTCATCAGTAGGTTCTGGGCTAGAAGTCTAAATAATGGGGCGTATTCAAACAGAGGTGCACACATTTGCCTGAGCTGTCAGGGTTGGATAATGTCTGGTCTTACGTAGAGGTCTATTGAGGAATTTCAATAGTGTTGACAGTTAAGGAATTAACCAGACAGGACTTGGGTAACAGGATTTATTCATCTTGTAAAAATAATTCCCGTCTGGTGTAAAACACATACAGCCTTAAGCGATATTGCTTTAAATATGTACAGCGTGTGTCACAAGGGACAGCTAAACATATTTTCCTTCAGGCTCCCATATAACCACTTTATTAATCAGATTCTATTCTGTTCAACGTACATATGGAGACTTTGGGAAATCTTACTGTCCCTTTAAATAAATAAAGGCCCCATAACTAGGTGTCCCTTAAACATATTCAGACATGTTAGTTCCGAGTTTAATAACCATGTGTCACTGGGATGTGAGCCCAGTTAGCTACTACTAAACCAAATTTCCCATCATTCCTAGCCAGCTGCATATTGCAGAAAAGACAGTGATTAGACAGTTGCCTTTCTTTTACGTATGTAGCAAATAATTGGAAGTCAAAGACTTGTAGATCAGCAAAGGGGAACTCTCCTCATCAGTACATGTTAATGGGCCCCTGCGACCAATGACATTACATCTACAGGCTAAAGCAGATTTTAATCTGACTTGGAGCTACAAATGTGCTGAATAAAATGATGTATCATTTGCCTCTCTAAATGGTTCCCACCAGTAATCCAGTAATCCAGCAGGGCAAAAAAGGTAAAAACTCTCCCTACAGCAAGCCATCCAGTCACTTCCTCATTGGCTCTTACACAGCTTGGCTCACAATGACTTCCAATCAGCTTCTCCATCTTATCATGTACTCATGTTAACTTTTAACCCTTTGGGCTTATCCCCACTTTAGATGGTGGGAGCTTATCCCCACTTTAGATGGTGTTTAGTTGGGGTTCTACTGTTTTCTACTTTAGTAATCATTTGAGTTAAGGACTAAATATAACTAACTGATAGATGCCATATGCATGGATACAATTAATCAAGATCTTCTCATGAAGAACCTATAATATTACGGACCATTGTGTTGCTCGGGACTGCAGAGGAAACACTTGTCCCAAACCACGGCTGTTTGGGTATGAGATGGTACCTTAGCCGATGGCCTCCTGCTTCTCTTCTACCATAGGGAGTGAATTTTTGGCTTTTATACTGGCTAACTTTCTTCTGTATATTTCTTTATAATAGGCACCGTTAATAAGCACCTGAAATGGTAACCTGGATGGTTAAATAAGCCAGACAATCTTTGGTCATTATGATAAGTGAGGGTGATGCCTACCAAGCAAGGTGGCCATGTGTCTTACAGTAAAATGACATATTGATGGGTTACATTCAGTTACATGATGTTATCTGATGAAAAATCAATCTAAAGGTGGATCATTTTCAGTCAACCCCATCTACCAGTCAACATCCTCAACAGATTTCGTCTTGAAACTGCAAGATGGTTGAATTTGATTGGTTCTTCTGATTGTCCCATGTACTGTATGGTCTACTTTGGTCTAAATTTAAATCTGCTGGAGGATTTAACGCAACGAGTCTGGAGCTCGTTCACTTCCTAACAACCTTGTCTATAATTGGCAGAACAGAATCTTCAAAGAAAGCGATTGTAGGAAGTAACGTTGGTTTAGTTTACCTTGGAGAAAGGGATCTGCCCCTTCTCAGCTTGTGCAAAGGGACCTTCTGGGCCGCATCTCACAAACACATTCTGCAGGAAACCCCTGGGGACATGAAATCACATGGAATGATCATTGCATTAGACACACAAACATACACACACGTGCACAAACATGTCATTAACACCAAATGGGACATTCTTGCTAGTTTATACATAGACGTCAATTACTTCCATTTCAATAACTAAATTATTTCAACCATGTCCCAATAAGTAAAACTGCCTGTTCCAGACACATTACGAGCCATTGACATAACTATAGCAATGTACCCAAGGTTAGGGTCGTAACCCCTTATATTGGGGAGGATTCTGTCAACCTCCTTAATGTCCTTGCCTTTGTGTTTATATAATTCACCTCTTCTATGGATCGAATAGGACACAAAATGCACTTATAATCCTCACTCTACTCATTATAACTAGGAAGTAGGACACGGAACCCCAGACCCCCTGGCCATGAGGGGTGGGGGTGTTATGACTGGGGAGGGTTATGTGTGGTTGTCTGTGCAGGACCGGGGGATAGGTTTGGGGAGTGGCACGTGATATAAGTCTGGGTCCATGTCTTTTATTGGAGACCCATATGGGGTAGGGGGTAAATGTGTAGCTGAATATTAAATGCCTTTAAATGTAGGGGAAGAGGGTGAATTATAACCCCCTACTTAAAATTATATGCCACCTTGGTGTTCCGTGACACTTCCTATGGTATATAAATATATAATACCCTTATAATGTACAGTAGTGGGGTACATCATCCAGTATATAATGAATCGGGGGCCTGGTGCTGGTTTCAAAACTTATTGCAAATGGCGCAGGCCCCTCAAAAGGTGTGGAAAACTCACCATCACCTGTGTTACCTCAATGCAAATGGGTTGGCGGTGATCTTGTTTTTACCACTGCCCTTTATTGCATTCCCTTGTCTTTACGATATAAGGTTATTATAAGTCACTGGGGAGTTGTTAGGTCAATGCGAGGCAGGAAGTAAAAACCAGGGGATTACAGGGAATTTTGATGTATAAAAATAATGTACATGAAATTATTTTATTAAAATATTTGTTTTTATTGTAAAATTAAGATTATTCACCAAGCAGCTCAGTGACCAAATAACAGTGATTTCAGCACGTGGAATTTCTAATATACATAGGGACAGGGAACACCTAATAACAGCCATGCACCGTTTATAAGCATATAACTTACAGAATATTCATGGATCTTATGTATTATAAAGAAATAATTATATGCATCCTTCTCTAAGTGAAATTCAGTTTTCAGAGCAACCAATTTTCATTGGAGTGATTCAGTCACTTCCTTTAGAAATCCGTCGACCGCTCGCTCACTCCCTCTACTGGCGTGCTGGCTGACATCACTACTCGGCACCGGGCAGTGGTGTCAGCCGGGCGCGCCAGAACAGGTGGGGAGAAAAGAGGCGGCGTCCGGATTCTCAAAGTAAGTGGCTAAAAAGTGTCTGACTCGAGTATAAACTGAGATCGGATTTTCAGGCTGATTTCTCAGGTTTATACTCTAGTATATATGGTACATTTCATTGTCTGACTCCCGTAACAAAATTGTGTTTTTCATGTCACATAACCAGAGGGGCTGAGAACTGCAAACAATGTAAATCTTATGAAACATTTTACTGTTAGAAAAAAAACAAACAAACCAGACATTGGGAATCTTTGCTCCTACTTCTTGTAGAATTATAGGGTGTAGTTTCCCTTTAAACAGATAAGATGTGGACTGAAATATAACATCCCACGGGGACAGGGCTATGTACCGAGAGCCGTTATTGGCTATTTGTGTAAGTCATGTAAACCAATGTACCAAGCGTTAACGTAACTTTAAGACACAACTGCCGCAACCAATGTACTGAACCTTTAAAGGCTCTTTCAGACATACAGGGAGATTCAATAAAAGTTCTTATCATTTAAAATGGTGCTAATTTTGCCCCAACCAATCAGATATTATTTAACATTTGAAAGCTAACATCTGATTGGTTGGGGCAAAATTAGCACCATTTTAAACGATAAGAACTTTTATTGAATAACCCTGATAATCTCTAACACCAGCAGATAGTTGGCATTAAAGATTCGTAAAAGGCAAACTCCATTCACAATGCACTGAGAGCCACTATCAGCTCAGTGCATTGCCTAAAGGGGGCGATAGAGAGCGATAGCGGCTTTCAGTACATAGCCATGACTATGCCTAAAATCACACACTGGTTGTCCAGAGGGCTGCTGGGCATTTTACAAGGTGACATTCTTTTTATTAAAATCAAATCCACATGAATGTGAAACAAAAAGTGAACTATTTCTTTACTGCATTCATTAAAGTATGGGAGGTAAAACTCCCCTGACAGGTCCTGACTGTTTCCAATTTCACTTTATCTATAGTGTGCATGCAAGCTAATGTGTGCTTCATCAAAGTGAAGCCGGAAGTGGTCAGGACATGTCAGTGGAGCCGATGGTGGATTGTGCACAACGTAAATTTCTTCACCTTTGTTCCTGGCTCCTTCTTAATAATTAAAGAATGGGAAGTAAGGCATAGTTTTTTTTTTTTTTAACATCTTTGTAACCAGATGTTAAATGAATAGTTCTGTTCTGTAAAATGTATCTGCCTCCTACCTCTGCTCAACAAGCTTTTCATGTGCTTGAGCGTGTGCAGAGGAGGCATCAGATAAAACAGCCATAAATCATTGTGATGTCAGAAGTTACAGCCTTGATTGACTGCATGGAGGGAGGAGCCAGCTTGGGGACAAGACTTATCCTTAACTACGTGTCCACCCTCAAAATGAAAATTGCCCTGCAGGTAGAGGACCCCCTGACACCTCAAAAAATGCCATAGTCATCTTTCTTCTACTTACTTGCATGGTGTCTGTTGTGTAGTCACTGATAATGTTAATTCATTTATTTTGTTTTCAAACAAAACTGCTCTACAATTATAATTACTAGTAAACTGCAGGGGCCTGGCCTGGCCACCCCTCCCAGTGGCATCACGATCAACTGTTGTAAATGTATGCATAATAAGCTAAATCAAACACCTGTACTGGACCTTCAGTTTTTAAAACAGCTGAGTGTGCATTCCTTTACTACTTTCGAGCAAACAGCTATTTAAAAACAGCTGATGGTGGTGAGATTCCATAGCCCTCCCTGCCATTGCGCACCCTGTGGACCCACTGATTATAATCCATCCTAGTGTGTGTATTGTGGTCCATTGTGTTTTCAAGTGCTCTGTTCCCTTTCTAAATTTTCCAGCTGCTATGCACATGTTGACTGGCTACTGGGCAGGATAAAGGAATTTCTGGTGGAAAGGCTTCCAGGGAAACATTGGTATTACTTTGTAAATAATGGTGAGCATAGTGTTAAAGGGCATGATCACCCCTAATAAACTTCTGCAGTCCACCAGACCTTCAATGCTCTTCGGTGATGCAAGCTGAGGACCAGATGATGCTTTGTGATGCTCACAAAGGAGGCAGCAGAGAGCAGCGAGGGACCAGTTCAAAGCAAGTTATCTGGACTCAGGGAGGGCGGGGAGAACGTGGTATTGGAAAAAGCGGCGTTTGGCTTGGTGCCTACTACGTGTACAATTTTTTGTAGGGGTGAGAATGTCCTTTATGTCACTTTAATGGGTAAATATAAAACAAACATTTTTTTGCTGTTCTAGTCACCAGACATCTAGTCAACTTGACTTTCTCATTAAGGAAAATAATATTCTAATAATCTCTACTGTAGAAAGCATTGTCTATAATCTGTCCTGTTCTGCTGTTTGACTTTCATTCAAAGTAGGGATACCAATCTCTTAATAAGGACTGTATTTGATGACTACCCTCTGCTCAATGAGCTTTTTATATGCTTGAGCATGTGCAGAGGAGGCAGCAAGTCAAACAACAGTCACTCATTGGTTGTGATGTCAGCATTCACAGCCTTGATTGACAGCATGGAGGGAGGGGCCAGTTTACTCTGTCAGAATGGGGACAATAATTATCCTTAAATATCTGGTTATAAATCATGTAATAAAGTGAAAAATTTATCAGCTGGGGGCAGGTACTGTAACTGACAATTGATCAGTTTTTTGTTTTAAGAGTGGACATTTCTTTAAAGGGACACAGGGGTCAACCAGGACCCAATATTCCCGACAGACAGACTAACGATCAATAAATCAATCACCTATATTTCCCCTTCTCTGTAACATGTACATTAGCAGAATAATGGCTCATCTATTTCATGGGAACACTCAGACATTGCAGGGGCACTAGACATAAAAAGTTTGAATTAAGTATAAACAATTTAAACACAGGATATACTTACCCTCTCCTTCCTACAACCAATACATGGTAAGTAGGACTTACCCTCTCCTTCCTACAACCAATACATGGTGAGGAGGACTTACCCTCTCCTTCCTACAACCAATACATGGTGAGAAGGACTTACCCTCTCCTTCCTACAACCAATACATGGTGAGTAAGACTTACCCTCTCCTTCCTACAACCAATACATGGCGAGTAGGACTTACCCTCTCCTTCCTACAACCAATACATGGTGAGTAGGACTTACCCTTTCCTTCCTACAACCAATACATGGTGAGTAGGACTTACCCTCTCCTTCCTACAACCAATACATGGTGAGTAAGACTTACCCTCTCCTTCCTACAACCAATACATGGTGAGTAAGACTTACCCTCTCCTTCCTACAACCAATACATGGCGAGGAGGACTTACCCTCTCCTTCCTACAACCAATACATGGTGAGTAGGACTTACCCTTTCCTTCCTACAACCAATACATGGCGAGGAGGACTTACCCTCTCCTTCCTACAACCAATACATGGTGAGGAGGACTTACCCTCTCCTTCCTACAACCAATACATGGTGAGGAGGACTTACCCTCTCCTTCCTACAACCAATACATGGTGAGGAGGACTTACCCTCTCCTTCCTACAACCAATACATGGTGAGGAGGATCATGTGGTGCTCTAGTCTATATTAATACTAGATATACCAAAAATAAAAAAGAAGGCTAGGCACTCAGATATCCCAAAATAAATGGCAGTTTTATTAAACATACTATATACATATCCCTTTAATATCCAATTGAGGATATAGATGGTAAAACAAACCCATCACCATGTATAAATTTAAAAACAATGAAAAACACATCCCTCTTAGTGGAATCCATTAATTCTATTGAAGCGTGTAGTAATAATAAAGAGTAATAACACCTAGCATAACTTAAGGTCTAGACATTAATGGCACCTATTAAATAAGTAATGCTATAGATACAGATCACTGAAGTGATAAAGGGAAAAAGAAAGAAATTCCCCACTACACAGATCTTTAAGACAAAGCATACGGTCACAAAAATGGGTAATACTTTACATTAAATGGTGCATTGTTAGTTCCTACATCTAAGATCAGGGGTCCGTTGCAGAGGGAGCCATGCTGGACACGTTTCGCCTATCGGCTTCATCGACAGCTAATGACTTAAAGTGTATGTATACTGAAAAAATGACTTTGTGTCATCTTAATCTATACATAAATACATGTAAGTAGCACTCTGAGGTGTGTATGTTGCTGCATGCTTTAATACAATACCTGTTTTGCTCTCCACTGACCTATTTTCCCACATACCAACTGTCAATACTGCATACAGTATACAGCACACCAACTGTCAAACCATTCCTGCTACAGCAAAATTGCTTACAGATATGCTAAAACATAAGATGTTTCAGATTGGATATTTAATGAAATAGGGGGCAGGTCAACAAAAAAACGGTATAATGATAGTTGGGATGAATTATAGTTTCCACTAATGGGCAACTTAAAAATACAAATTTTCCAGTGTGCTTATCCTTTAAGATACCCGTACCCTTAAAAAGCACTATATAAAATCAACAATGGTAATACTTTACTCCCAGATCTAAAATCAATAAATAGCCACATACTGATAAGCCCTGTTAGTTTAGGGGTAGCTGTACCCTAGTACTATTAGCAATAGAACATCACTAGATCTATCGGTAACCATCTCACTAAAGATCACAATTTTACAATAGCACATTGAGCAGAAAGTAAATCTTAGGAAATAGTCTGAAAACTTATCCCTGGTTATCTGCCAGAAGGATTCATTATGTAAAGTATCTTCTTGGTAAAGTGTTAATGACAATCCCCATTTCTATGGGATTCAGACTTCAAAATCCTTATATCCGGACTCCAAAATCATAATAGGTGAATCCGTTTGTCCATAGGCTACAAAAGGTAAGTATAAAAGTATGTGTAATAATGAACAGTCCCTGATCTTCATCACCTGAGGAAGGGGGCAGGTTTCCCCCCGAAACGTTGTGATATGTTGTGTGGTCTTCAATAAATCAAAGTTTTATTTTGGAATGTTACCATCGCTTTTTGCTGTTTCTTGTATCATATATCCATTCAAGGATTGGATTACCTAGAGGAGTGAGCACCCACGTGTGGATGAGTGCAGAGGATCCTATTGTGAATTTGCTGTTTAACCCTATATACCCTGCTTTAACCCCGTATACCCTGCTTTAACCCCGTATACCCTGCTTTAACCCCGTATACCCTGCTTTAACCCGTATACCCTGCTTTAACTCCGTATACCCTGCTTTAACCCTGTATACCCGGCTTTAACCCTGTATACCCTGCTTAAACCCTATAAACCCTGCTTTAACTCCATATTCCCAACTTTAACCCTATATACTCTGATTTAACCCCGTATACCCTACTTTAACCCGTATACCCTGCTTTAACCCTGTATACCCTGCTTTAACCCTATATACCCTGCTTTAACCCTATATACCCTGCTTTAACCCTCTCCTTCCTACAACCAATACATGGTGAGAAGGACTTACCCTCTCCTTCCTACAACCAATACATGGTAAGTAGGACTTACCCTCTCCTTCCTACAACCAATACATGGTGAGGAGGACTGAGCAGTAGAAAGGAAGACCAGAGAGGATACGAGCAGGTATATGTATAGTAACTGCGGACATGGAGCACGTAGAAAGGAAGGAACCAGAGAGGATACCGAGCAGGGTGTATGTGATAGTAACCGCTGGATATGGAGCAATAGAAAGGAAGGACCCAGAGAGGATACAGAGCGGTGTATGTATAGTAACTGGGACAGGAGCAGTAGAAGGCCAAGGACCCAGAGAGGATACCGAGCAGGGTATTATAGATCAACTGCTGGACAGGAGCAGTAGAAACGAAGCGACCCAGAGGAAGGATACCGAGCAGTGATGTATAGTAAACTGCGGACATGGAGCGAACGTAGAAAGGAAGGACCCAGAGAGGGTGTTGCGACCAAAACATCATGTGTAGGAGTAGAAAAAGTTGGAGATCCTAGAGCTCAATTCACCAAACAGTATGCGAATCGTGCTTTTAGTATCCACACTATTTATTGATAAATGGTCTCTGGATCCTAAAAATGTAGTGTGGATAACCAATAAAGCACGATTTGCATACTCTCATCTGTTTTGGTGTCCGTTGAGCTCTAGGATCTCCACCTTTTTCTAGTCGTTACCTTGATATCAGGAAGCGTTTATGCTCCCACAATTGCGTAGTCATTAATCACCGGTACTGCATGGCGGGAGCGGGTCAGGTGAACAGTATAGCTTTACAAGGTTTCTAGACCCTCAATTTAAGCGCATTAAATTCCATACAACATGAGAGTTTCTGTATTGCTGCCCACTGCGTGCCGAAACAGACAAAGGCCCACGTAACCACTAAATAACCCACCCTAACCTGATATTCACATCTGGTAGCGTTTGGTCTTCCACTATTTTGGGCCCTAAATACATCTCCCTGTAGATCTGCAGGGATCTGGTATTACTGTTCTCGCTAAATTTCAGTTCTAGATCATCCATTAAGGGTATGTTCACCCCAAAAGAACCGTGTAGACATCCCCTCCCAACCCTAACACATGGTTTAAATTCTAAAAAAAAAAGTCCCCAGAAAATTACCAGACCTACTCTTCACTTTGACTAGACATTGCAAGAGAACCACAAGGAGCACAGGGAAAGATAATTAATTTTAACTCTACACAGTGGGGCCAGTATGGGTCATATTTTAGTTTTAGGGGTGGACATGCCCTTAAATGAAACCCTTTATCTAGGCAACTCCTACACACACATCTCCCTGTAGATCCACAAGTAGAATCATTGATACCCTTATAGGTGGAAACTACTGAGCTCGGGACATTAAAATAACATTCTATAGAAATAAGAGTCGGTATTGATATTGCAGATACATTAAATTAGTCAATTCCCAATATTCCAGCAATCCATAACCAAACTATACAGAAAAAGGGTATAGAGACCGTAAACACACAGAACTAGGCTGTGTCCATCAGGGTATTTATTCTATCACTGATGACATACCTTTAGTATTACGGTCCTTCCTTATTTATTATTTTCTAATATAGGGTTCAGTTATTTTTTAACTGCTCCCTTCTATTAGGAATTCATCGCTCAGTACTGGGGCCATTTTCAATATATTGTTTAACCTTGAATAACTGAAATAATTCATATCATGGCCCTTTTCATGTGACGGATTGCAATTAATGTGGCTCTGCCGTATAGAGTTATTCCTCCTCAAAGGTCTGATTGCAACTGGAACCCTGCTAGTTAGTCAATGGACAGGACACAGATCAAACTTGTTAGGTGGGTAAACACGAGCGAGCGCTAGGCCAGGACAAACGTCCGTCAGTCGCTGCAAATTCGGCCATGGTCGAAAAGGCGAACGATCGATCATGAGTCCCATAGGGAAGTGTTGCAGCGAAGAGCAATAGCCACGGTCTCATTGTTCTAATTACACAGTGCAACTCCCAATCACACACAATCGTAGCCTGGAACACAGGTGCAATGTACACTAACACGCTCTAAACATACGAAACAAGGCATGGGAATCTACTTCTGTTTAATTCCTGTCCAGCAATTCAATCCTCCCATAGCTCTCATAATACACACACTCAAGGAGTGTAATTTTATTGCTGTTATTAATATAGGGTTTTCATTTTCAATTGCTGTAAATTTATTGTTACAGAGAAGCGCTCAGCCTTCCACTCACCTAATGTGTTCAGCGCACCGGGACTAATCATTTACAGCCGGAATATATTACCACGTAATGTGGCCCACGTCTGCTTTAAATATACCAAACTGTCATTAAGGCTTCTATGTGTCAATGAGCTTACTGGACTGAAAATGGATTCCAGCGACTACGCTCCATAATTATTGTATAGGATTTTTTTTTTCAAATTAAACATCTAAACAGGTTTTGAACGCTACATCAATCTCCGGATATTTGCAATCACGCTGTAGTAATATTTTCTTTCTTCCCTTTAAACAACAATTTCCAACCTTGTATGAAAACACAATCCCGGATTTAGTTCCGGACTAGTAGACGTTGTGCATGGAATAAATTGGCGCTGCGGTCGCTGTCCCGAAATATACTGCAAATAATGAGTTTAGTGGAAAATCGCTTTCGTATCATAATGAGAGAAGCCGGAGGTTTTCAATTATTCTAATGGCATTGTTCATGTTTTTAGCTAACTCAACCGGGACTTAGAACCGAATTGCAGAATTGTATTACCGGGACGCCAGACAGCGTCTGCAGTTCTCTCAGCGCCGTTTCGGTGTCTTTTACAGAGCACGTCGAGATTCCCATCGCTCGCGCGGCCTTTAGATTCTCTCCGATGTCATCGAGGAATATCGTCTGCAATGAGGAGGATACGTTATGTAGGAAGCGTTATAAGGCTTAAAGTCGGGTATTAATAACGTGTACTGTATAAAACCAAGCTGGTCATTATCATGCAGCATGCGGAATTGTCCTAGTTTTTAGCTAAGGGCAGGCTGGATACAGCTGAGTTCAACTGTCCATAAAATCACAGAAACAATAGACTGTGTGCTGGCAATAGGGAATAACTAACGAAGAGTGAAGAGGCTATCATTCATTACATGCCCCACTTTCATTTGTCCTATTTATACATTTAAACTTATGATATCCAGAGTTTCTATAAAATCTCTATACATAGAATAACCACAAAGCTCGGTTTTGCAGTGGTATAATATGGCAATTTCTGGTCTGGCTAAATTTCAGTGCTACCTACATTTTGGTAACTTTTAGGGCAAGCTCATCCCTTAAAGAGTATGGCCACCCCAAAATGAACATTTTGCTATAAGTGTAGACAACTTCCTCCCAAGCCTAACCACATGGTTATAAATTCTAAAAAAAAGTTCCCAGAAACGTACTTCACCAAACTGGGTTTCTCGGCTTCAGGCTTCAGAACGGAGTTGCATTAAGGGCTGGACCAGCAGCTGCATCTGTGAGGCAGCCATCACAGACATGGTGGGTAAGTAAGTTTATGGGCACTTTTAGAATTTAAACATGTGGCTAGGGTTTAAAATCATTTTATTTTAAAAGAAACACTGCAGCATGGAGGGATCCTGAGTGTGGGAGGGAGGGTGCGAAGAGCTTCCCTGCACATGCTGAGTCTCCAGGAGGAAAGGAAGGGGCAGAAACCTTTTTAACACAGACAGCTCCTACTCTTCAATTTTTGACTAGACACTGCAGGTGAACCATAAGGAGCAGAGGGGAAAGGTAAGGATATTTTTAACTCTACACAGTGGAGCCAGCAGGGGTATATTTAATTTTGGGGTGGACATGCCCTTTAAATGAAAAACTTTATATAGGCAGCTTCTACATAACCCCCCCCAAAAAAAACCCAAAACTGCAATAGTTAGAAAGATGTTAGACTAAACTTAAATGCTTTCTTAGCCTCTTTCTGCTTCCTTGTTAACAATTAGTAGCTGTCAGTCATGGTTGTGACTCAACAGACAATTAATTAACACTATTCCCCTATCCTCTCTGAACGTGTGCAAGCTTGGAGAGGAGGGGGGAAAACCTTTCGAAGCAGCAGAGGAAGGGGGAGAAAGAAATTTCACATACATAACAGGTTAGTCCTACATCTGTCAAATATCTAACTATTGGGTTTGGGGTTGAGAATGATTTACCTATATACAATGTTTTTGTTTGAGGTTGAACATGCCCATTAATGGCAGCTGGTTGCATAAAAGTGCTGCAATGTTAATACAATGGGACCATATAATGGAAGGGAAATTCAGACGGTAACCTCTAATGCAGGAGAGTTCTAATGCATATATAAACGAACCCAGAAACTACTGATTATTTGCCTTTAGTATTCATTAAAAATAGATATATCTAAATTGTTCTGCAAAGCAATTAGTATATTGAAATAAATTCTCTCTCTCCCTCTCTCTGGTAAATCATATGGATGACAAGTCAGCGACCTCGGAAATTATTTAAAAAGGTGAATTATATATTATATAACTTCAATTTGTTTTAGGCTGAACTTCATATAATATTACCCTAGCATAGCGTCAAGAGAAATACATGATCCTGAATGGAGTTTGTAATCCCTAACTAGTGGATAGCTTGTAACTGTCAATCAGAAGAATGTAGAGAAAACAATCTGATAATTGTGCAGGTTGTTGCATTTCCTGTTTCTGTAGCCCCTCCTTCCGTGGTAACAATTGTTTTTCGCACTGCTCAGTACTTAATTAGGGCATGGGCAGGTTACAAAGTAATAACTTGAGCTTATTATATAATTCACTATAAGCACTTGGGTTTATTTTCTCTCTCTTTTATTGTGTGGTGTGTGTTTGATTGTTTGACAAGCTCTATCCTAAACTAAATGCTGACGGTTGCAACCAGAGAGATTAATAATATAAGGCTGTCACAATGCCATAGCACTAACATTGCGAACTGGAAATATGCCAAGGAAAAACATAAATAATTTAGAAACACACAAAAAAAAAAAAATAATATAAATTCTACCGCAATTCCTGAGTGTTTTAGCTCTTTCACTTTAAAGTATTACCTAGCTAGCTCAGAGAGACATTACTATAATGATTTGTAATGTGACTGTGGGAGTAGCGGTGCAGCGCATCAACACCAGACAGTGAGACAATCTGTATTGCAGTTCTGTTGTCATTAGCTGGTCTATCTGTTGAGCCCTCCCCCGATTCATGCCTAGTGGTACATACTACTTAGTTTGTTGGACGCCTGAACCTTGTGGTCGTGAATGCCATCCGCTGTCCACTTCACCAGGAGCCGGATGTCGTGTTAGATAGGTCGATTAGAGCATGGCTATTACAAGTCCATTAGACTTGCAGATAATACTCTTGCATCATTAAGACGCCTTGAGGTTCTGTCCCATTCCCACTATATTTGTGGTGTGTCAGATGGGCAGCTCATCCTACAAATCGGACTGCGGTGACCATGGATTCCCATTAATGTAGTGCGTACAGAGCCATAGCATACGATTGCGACTGAAATGCAGGACAACTATAAGTAGAACACAAAAAAAAAAAAAAGCGTCCTGTTACAGACATTGAGTATCAAGAGAGTGGAGGAGGCCATCGTGCATGACGCCTATGACGTACATAGTCCTAATGTGATTGAGCTACTGTCGGTCAGAAATGTGTGTACCGTTAGTTCCGTTATCCGCACCGATGAAACTTTGACTTCAGCAGAGCTCACCCATCACTGAGCGGTAGAGGCCAATCGCGAAAGGCCTACAGTGCATTGCTTTAAGGTGATATCTTCTCTGTATCAGCCCCGATGACCAAACAAGCGGTGTCATAAGCACTTGTGCTGCATTTATTTAAGAGACCAATTAACGATCGAGAAAGTGTTGTAGCCAGGTATGGTTCCAAAACTGATGTTGACCATCTTCGATGATTCCCCTAATCTATTGAAGAGAAGGGGATGCTCTCTACAGGTTAGGTGGCCCTTAGCATGTTGATCCCTGATTTGGGTCAAGTGTCGTTGCGCTGACACAGCTGCTTGTGTAATTCTTAGTTCACCAAGTCTTTTTAACCAATTTAAAGAGGAATGATGATTATTTATTACCTTATAATAAGTAACTAAACCTCGCTTTTTAGTTGGTCAGATAGTTTAAGTTCAGTTGATTTTTGTTCTTTCCATCCCCAATCGTTGACTAGGACTTACGCCTATCTGTTTCACGCAACCCCTTGCGCGGCTCAAGTGAGACGCAAACCACTATGTGTGCTGCCGACAGAGAATGTGTTGGGCTGTCATCTATCCGATGTTAGCCCTTAGGACACAGGTCCTGAGATAAATCAACCAGTACGTCCACACTGACATATAGTGCAGGAAAATAGTAATTAGATCAAAACCAGTCATCGATTTTCGATATAAAGCAAATTACGAGAATCGCACATGTTTGACACAATCCCACATTGCTCAGCGGAACAGTGTGCTAGACGCGGACACGGCTGGGGTTTTCAACCATTTTCCTCGGTTCAAGAATGACGCCTGGAGGCACATGGGAAATGCTCATTGGGAGTTGGAAACACTATCATGACTAAGAGGATATTGATTGCTGTCTTTTGGCTGATATTTTGACCCAAGTGATTAATGGTGCCTGTGGAATATACACGATCAGTAGAAAGTTTGGTGAAGTCCAACTTTGATTTCCCTTGCTGCTCTCTGTGACACTTCCGTCTTGCAACGTCAGTCAAGGCCAACGACATTATGATGGTTGCAATGCTCACATAAGCTTGCTTATAGCTGCACTCAAAGTTGAAGGAGGTGGTAGAGAGCAGCGAGGTGAGGTACCAGGAGAGTTAAAGGTAAGATATCTGAACTCAGGAGAGCTGAGCAGAAAGGTAAGTATCGCAAATATGGGTTTAGTAGGTGATCAACTCTATCTACAAACCTTTGTGTGTAGGTTGAACATGCGAGTTTAATTGTAAGTTCTGCCCCCCCACTCATATATTCTGAAACTTTATTACCTGCATTATTAAAATAAGATAAATATTGTCCCTATTCTGGCAGAAGAAAGTAGCCCCTCCCCATGCAGTCAATGCAGCCAATGATTGACTGCTGTCCATCTGCTGTATCCTCTGCACACACTCAGCCTTTAAAAAAGCTCATTGAGCTGATAGAGGAGGCAGATACCTTTGCCAGAACAAAATAACTTATTAAATATCTGCTACAAATGCATGTAAAAACGAGAAAAAATAGCAGTTGGGTTGCTTTTTTTTTTTTTAAAACATGCCATAATGGACCTGTGAAGGACTTCTACTCTGTGTCCTGCTACTGTACTGCTTGTGTCTGGTATTTCCAGGTTTGTGCCTTTGGAAGTAAGTACTAAGGTAATACTCTCCTTCCATGTAAATGTTGAGAGTAAAGGCAACCCTTACCCTGGTTTCGAAGAGCCACTGCAGCTTTCAAACATCTGTTTATTGATTTCCTCCTGTTTTATACAGGTCCTGAAAAGCTTGTTCCAGAGAGAAGGATTCTGGAGCGACAACTTTGGCTTCGTCAGCGAGACTACATCTTATCATCTCTGCAATAAGCTAAACATTTCAATATTAGTTTTGGGTGAAATATTGGAATATGAGGGACAAAATGGTCACAGATTTTAGAGCAAAAAAGCAACAAACGGTAAAGTTGCACAAAATAAACAAAATTAACTATTGTTTAAATGTCTAGTAGGGACAGAGTTGAGGATGCTGGGAGTTTATTTTCTTAGCTGGCAGTAAGGCTGTTGCTTTTAATTACATTTTTTCCTACTGCAGGTCTTTAAACTGAAAATGCTGGTAACAATTATACATCACTTCCTTTTAAAAAAAATTGGAATCCAAATAAATACCTGTGCGAGGCAAGAAAAGGCTATATTACAGCAGCCCAATCGTAGATAGTAGCAACTGGACAGCTCCTAACTTGTTTCCAGGAAAAGATACACTGAGCATGTGTGTCCCATGGGGGGAAGGGAAGGAAAGAAAAGATTTTGCTGAATTTTCATCAGTAGGGTTCTGGGCTAGAAGGTCTAATAATGGGGCGATTCAAACAGAGGTGCACACATTTGCCTAGCTGTCAGGGTTGGATAATGTCTGGTCTTACGTAGAGGTCTATTGAGGAATTTCAATAGTGTTGACAGTAAGGAATTAAACCGACAGGACTTGGGTAACAGGATTTTATCATCTTGTAAAATAATCCCGTTTGGTGTAAAACACATACAGCCTTAAGCGATATGCTTTAAATATGTACAGCGTGGTCACAGGGAAGCTAAACATATTTTCCTTCGAGGCTCCCATATAAACACTTTATTAATCAGATTCTATTCTGTTCAACGTACATATGGAGATTTGGGAAATCTTCTGTCCCTTTAAATAATAAAGGCCCATAACTAGGCTGCCTTAAACATATTCAGACATGTTAGTTCGAGTTTAATAACCATGTGTCAACTGGGATGTGAGCCCAGTTAGGCTACTACAAACCAAATTTCCCATCATTCCTAGCCAGCTGCATATTAGCAGAAAAGACAGTGATTAGACAGTTTGCCTTCTTTTACGTATGTAGCAAATAATTGGAGTCAAAGACTTGTAGATCAGCAAAGGGGAACTCCTCATCAGTACTGTTAAGGGCCCCTGCGACCAATGACATTACTATACAGCCTAAAGCAAGATTTTAATCTGGACTTGGAGCTACAAATGTGCTGAATAAAATGATGTATCATTTGCTCTCTAAATGGTCCCACCAGTAATCCAGTACATCCAGCAGGGCAAAAAAGGTAAAACTCTCCCTACAGCAAGCCATCCAGTCACTTCCTCATGGTCTACACAGCTTGGCTCACAATGACTTCCAATCAGCTCTCCATCTTATCATGTACTCATGTTACTTTTAACCCTTTGGGCTTCCCCACTTAGATGGTGGGAGCTTATCCCACTTTAGATGGTGTTAGTTGGGGTTCTACGTTTTCTACTTTAGTAATCATTTGGGAAGGACTAAATATAACTAACTGATAGATGCCATGCATGGATACAATTAATCAAGATTCTCATGAAGAACCATAATATCGGACCATTGTGTTCGGGACTGCAGAGGAAACCACTTGTCCCAAACCACGGCTGTTTGGGTATGGTGTACCTTAGCCGATGGCCTCCTGCTTCTCTTTCTACCATAGGGAGTGAATTTTTGGCTTTTATACTGGCTAACTTTCTTCTGTATATTTCTTTATATAGGCACAGTAATAAGCACCTGAAATGGTAACTGGATGGTTAATAAGCCAGACAATCTTTGGTCATTATGATAAGTGAGGGTGATGCCTACCCAAGCAAGGTGGCCATGGGTCTTACAGTAAAATGACATATGATGGGTTACATTCAGTTACATGATGTTTATTGATGAAAAATCAATTAAAGGTGGATCATTTTCGTCAACCCCACTTACCAGTCAACATCCTCAAACAGATTTCGTCTTGAAATGCAGATGGTTGAACTTGATTGGTTCTTCTGATTGTCCCAGTACTGTATGGTCTACTTTGGTCTAAATTAAATCTGCTGGAGGATTTAACGCAACGAGTCTGGAGCTCGTTCACTTCCTAACAACCTTGTCTAAATTGCAGAACAGAATCTTCAAAGAAAGCGAGTGTAGGAAGTAACGTTGGTTATGTTTACCTTGGAGAAAGGGATCTGCCCCTTTCAGCTGTGCAAAGGGACCTTCTGGGCCGCATCTCTCAAAACACATCTGCAGGAAACCCCTGGGGACATGAAATCACATGGAATGATCATTGCATTAGCACACACACAAACATACACACACGTGCACAAAAACTGTCATTAACACCAATGGGACATTCTTGCTAGTTATACATAGACGTCAATTACTTCCATTTCAATAACTAAATTATTTCAACCATGTCCCAATAAGAAAAAACTGCTGTTCCAGACACATTACGAGCCATGAATAACTATAGCAATGTACCCAAGGTAGGGTCGTAACCCTTATTGGGGAGGATTCTGTCAACCTCCTTAATGTCCTTGCCTTTGTGTTATATATAATTCACCTCTTCTATGGATCGAATAGGACACAAAATGACTTATAATCCTCCACTACTCATTATAACTAGGAAGTAGGACACGGAAAACCCAGACCCCTGGCCATGAGGGGTGGGGGTGTTATGACTGGGGAGGGTATGTGTGGTGTCTGTGCAGGACCGGGGGATAGGTTTGGGGAGTGGCACGTGATATAGTCTGGGTCCATGTCTTTTATTGGAGACCATTATGGGGTAGGGGTAAATGTGTAGCGCGAATATTAAATGCCTTTAAATGTAGGGAAGAGGGTGAATTATAACCCCTACTTAAAATTATATGCCACCTTGGGTTCCGTGACATTCCTATGGTATAAATATATAATACCCTTAAATGTACAGTAGGGGTACTCATCCAGTAAAATGAATCGGGGCTGGTGCTGGTTTCAAAACTATTGCAAATGGCGCAGGCCCTCAAAAAGGTGTGGAAAACTCACCATCACCCTGTGTTACCTCAATGCAAATGGGTTGGCGGTGATCTTGTTTTTACCACTGGCCTTTATTGCATTCCTTGGCTTTCGATATAAGGTTATATAAGTCACTGGGGAGTTGTTAGGTCAATGCGAGGCAGGAAGTAAAAACCAGGGGATTAAAGGGAATTTGATGATAAAAATAATGTACATGAAATTATTTTATTAAAATATTTGTTTTTATTGTAAAATTAAGATTATTCACCAAGCAGCTCAGTGACCAAATAACAGTGTTTCAGCACGGGAATTCTCTATATACATAGGGAAGGGAACACCTTAACAGCCATGCACCGTTATAGCATATAAATTACAGAATATCATGGATTTATGTATTATAAAGAATAATTATATGCATCACTTCTTAAGTGAAATTCAGTTTCAGAGCAACCAATTTTCATTGGAGTGATTCAGTCACTTCCCTTAGAAATCCGTCGACCGCTCGCTCACTCCCTCTACTGGCGTGCTGGCGAAATCACTACTCGGCACCGGGCAGTGGTGTCAGCCGGGCGCGCCAGAACAGGTGGGGAGAAAAGAGGCGGCGTCCGGATTCTCAAAGTAAGTGGCTAAAAAGTGTCTGACTCGAGAAAACTGAGATCGGATTTTCAGGCTGATTCTCAGGTTTATACTCTAGTATATATGGTACATTTCATTGTCTGACTCCCGTAAAAAAAATGTGTTTTTCATGTCACATAACCAGAGGGGCTGAGAACTGCAAACAATGTAAATCTTATGAAACATTTACTGTTAGAAAAAAAACAAAAAACCAGACATTGGGAATTTGCTCCTACTTCTTGTAGAATTATAGGGTGTAGTTTCCCTTTAAACAGAAAAGAGTGGACTCTGAAATATAACATCCCACGGGGACAGGGCTTAGTACCGAGAGCCGTTTTATTGGCTATTGTGTAAGTCATGTAAACCAATGTACCAAGCGTTAACGTAACTTTAGACACAACTGCCGCAACCAATGTACTGAACCTTTAAAGGCTCTTTCAGACATACAGGAGATTCAATAAAAGTTTACTTATATTTAAATGGTGCTAATTTTGCCCCAACCAATCAGATATTATTAACATTTGAAAGCTAACATCTGATTGGTTGGGGCAAAATTAGAACCATTTAAACGATAAGACTTTATTGATAACCTGATAATCTCTAACACCCGCAGATAGTTGGCATTAAAGATTCGTAAAAGGCAACTCCATTCACAATGCACTGAGAGCCACTATCAGCTCAGTGCATTGCCTAAAGGGGGCGATAGAGAGCGGTAGCGGCTTTCAGTACATAGCCATTGACTATGCCTAAAATCACACACTGGTTGTCCAGAGGGCTGCTGGCATTTTACAAGGTGACATTCTTTTTATTAAAATCAAATCCACATGAATGTGAAACAAAAAGTGAACTATTCTTTACTGCATTCATTAAAGTATGGGAGGTAAAACTCCCCTGACAGGTCCTGACTGTTTCCAATTTCACTTATCTATAGTGTGCAGCAAGAATGTGTGCTTCATCAAAGTGAAGCCGGAAGTGGTCAGAGGAATGTCAGTGGAGCCGATGGTGGATTGTGCACACGTAAATTTCTTCACCTTTGTTCCTGGCTCCTTCTTAATAATGAAAGAATGGGAAGTAAGGCAGAGTTTTTTTTTTTTTTAACATCTTTGTAACCAATGTTAAATGAATAGTTCTGTTCTGTAAAATGTATCTGCCTCCTACCTCTGCTCCACAAGCTTTTCATGTGCTGAGCGTGGTGCAGAGGAGGCATCAGAAAAAACAGCCTAAATCATGTGATGTCAGAAGTTACAGCCTTGATTGACTGCAGGAGGGAGGAGCCAGCTTGGGGACAAGACTTATCCTTAATACGGTCCACCCTCAAAATGAAAATTGCCCTGCAGGTAGAGGACCCCCTGACACTCAAAAAATGCCATAGTCATCTTTCTTCTACTACTTGCATGGTGTGCTGTTTGTAGTCACTGATAATGTTAATTCATTTATTTTGTTTTCAAACAAAACTGCTCTACAATTATAATTACTAGTAAACTGCAGGGGCTGGCCCCTGATACCCCCTCCCAGTGGCATCACGATCAACTGTGTAAATGTATGCATAATAAGTAAATCAAACCACCTGTACTGGACCTTCAGTTTTTAAAACAGCTGAGTGTGCATTCCTTTACTACTTTCGAGCAAAACAGCTATTTAAAAACAGCTGATGGTGGTGAGATTCCATAGCCCTCCCTGCCATTGCGCACCTGTGGCCCACTGATTATAATCCCATCCTAGTGTGTGTATTGTGGTCCATTGTGTTTCAAGTGCTCTGTTCCCTTTCTAAAATTTTCCAGCTGCTATGCACATGTTGACTGGCTACTGGGAGAAAAGGATTTCTGGTGGAAAGGCTTCCAGGGAAACATTGGTATTACTTTGTAAATAATGGTGAGCATAGTGTTAAAGGGCATGATCACCCTAAAAAATTCTGCAGTCCACCAGACCTTCAATGCTTCGGTGATGCAAGCTGAGGACCAGATGATGGTTTGTGATGTCCACAAGGAGGCAGCAGAGAGCAGCGAGGGGACCAGTTCAAGCAGTATCTGGACTCAGGGAGGGCGGGGAGAACGTGGTATTGGAAAAAGCGGCGTTTGGCTTGGTGCTACTAGTGTACAATTTTTTGTAGGGGTGAGAATGTCCTCTTTAGTCACTTTAATGGGTAAATATAAAACAAACATTTTTTTGCTGTTTAGTCACCAGAATCTAGTCAAATTGACTTTCTCATTAAGGAAAATAATTCTAATAATCTCTTACTGTAAAAGCATTGTCTATAATCTGTCTGTTCTGCTGTTTGAACTTTCATTCAAAGTAGGGATACCAATCTCTTAATAAGGACTGTATTTGATGACTACCCTCGCTCAATGAGCTTTTTATATGCTTGAGCATGTGCAGAGGAGGCAGCAAGTCAAACAACAGTCACTCATTGGTTGTGATGTCAGCATTCACAGCCTTGATTGACAGCATGGAGGAGGGCCAGTTTACTCTGTCGAATGGGGACAATAATTATCCTTAAATATCTGGTTATAAATCATGTAAAAAGTGAAAAATTTATCAGCTGGGGGCAGTACTGTAACTGAAAATGATCAGTTTTTTGTTTTAAGAGTGGACATTCTTTAAAGGGACACAGGGGTCAACCAGGACCAATATTCCCGACAGACAGACTAACGATCAATAAATCAATCACCTATATTTCCCCTTCTCTGTAACATGTACATTAGCAGAATAATGGCTCATCTATTTCATGGGAACACTCAGACATTGCAGGGGCACTAGACATAAAAAGTTTGAATTAAGTATAAACAATAAACACAGGATATACTTACCCTCTCCTTCCTACAACCATACATGGTAAGTAGGACTTACCCTCTCCTTCCTACAACCAATACATGGTGAGGAGGACTTACCCTCTCTTCCTACAACCATACATGGTGAGAAGGACTTACCCTCTCCTTCCTACAACCAATACATGGTAAGTAGGACTTACCCTCTCCTTCCTACAACCAATACATGGTGAGGAGGACTTACCCTCTCCTTCCTACAACCAATACCTGGAGTAAATACCCTCTCTTCTACACCATACATGGCGAGTGGACTTACCCTCTCCTTCCAACCAATACATGGTGAGTAGGAATTACCCTTTCCTTCCTACAACCAATACATGGTGAGTAAGACTTACCCTCTCCTTCCTACAACCCAATACATGGCGAGTAGGACTTACCCTCTCCTTCCTACAACCAATACATGGTGAGTAGGACTTACCCTTTCCTTCTACAACCAATACATGGTGAGTAGGACTTACCCTCTCCTTCTACAACCAATACATGGCGAGTAAGACTTACCTCTCCTTCCTACAACCAATACATGGCGAGGAGGACTTACCCTCTCCTTCCTACAACCAATACATGGTGAGTGGACTTACCCTTTCCTTCCTACAACCATACATGGCGAGGAGGACTTACCTCTCTTCCTACACCAATACATGGGGAGGAGGACTTACCCTCTCCTTCCTACAACCAATACATGGTGAGGGAGGACTTACCCTCTCCTTCCTACAACCAATACATGGGTGAGGAGGATAATGTGGGCTTCTAATACTAGATATACCAAAATAAAAAAGAAGGCTAGGCACTCAGATATCCCAAAATAAATGGCAGTTTTATTAACATACTATATACATATCCCTTTAATCCAATTGAGGATATAGATGGTAAAACAAACATACACATGTATAAATTTAAAAAACATGAAAAACACTCCTCTTAGTGGAATCCATTAATTCTATTGAAGCGTGTAGTAATAATAAGAGTAATAACACCTAGCATAACTTAAGGTCTAGACATTAATGGCACCTATTAAATAAGTAATGCTATAGATACAGATCACTGAAGTGATAAAGGGAAAAAGAAAGAAATTCCCCACTACACAGATCTTTAAGCAAAGCATACGGTCACAAAAAATGGGTAATACTTTACATTAAATGTGTGCATTGTTAGTTCCTACATTAGATCAGGGGTCCGTTGCAGAGGGAGCCATGCTGGACACGTTTCGCCTATCGGCTTCATCGACAGCTAATGACTTAAAGTGTATGTATACTGAAAAAATGACTTTGTGTCATCTTAATCTATACATAAATACATGTAAGTAGCACTCTGAGGTGTGTATGTTGTGCATGTTTAATACAAATACCTGTTTTGCTCTCCACTGACCTATTTCCCACATACCAACTGTCAAACACTGCATACAGTATACAGCACACCAACTGTCAAACCATTCCTGCTACAGCAAAATTGCTTACAGATATGCTAAACATAAGATGTTTCAGATTGGATATTTAATGAAATAGGGGGCAGGTCAACAAAAAACGGTATAATGATAGTTGGGATGAATTATAGTTTCCACTAATGGGCAACTAAAAATCAAATTTCCAGTGTGCTTATCCTTTAAGATACCCGTACCCTTAAAAAGCACTATATAAAATCAACAATGGTAATACTTTACTCCCAGATCTAAAATCATAAATAGCCACATACTGATAGCCCTGTAGTTTAGGGGTAGCTGTACCCTAGTACTTTAGCAATAGAACATCACTAGATCTATCGGTAAACATCTCACTAAAGATCACAATTTTACAATAGCACATTGAGCAGAAAGTAAATTTAGGAAATAGTCTGAAAACTTATCCCTGGTATCTGCCAGAAGGATTCATATGTAAAGTATCTTCTTGGTAAAGTGTTAATGACATCCCCATTTCTATGGGTTCAGACTTCAAAATCCTTATATCCGACTCCAAAATCATAATAGGTGAATCCGTTTGTCCATAGGCTACAAAAGGTAAGTAAAAAGTTAGTGTAATAATGAACAGTCCCTGATCTTCATCACCTGAGGAAGGGGGCAGGTTTCCCCCCGAAACGTTGTGATATGTTGTGTGGGTTTTCAATAAATCAAGTTTTATTTTGGAATGTTACCATCGCTTTTTGCTGTTTCTTTATATATATCCATTCAGGTTGGATTACCTAGAGGAGTGAGCACCCACGTGTGGATGAGTGCAGAGGATCCTATTGTGATTTGCTGTTTAAACCTATATACCCTGACTTTAACCCCTACCTGTTACCCTATGCTTTAACCCCGTATACCCTGCTTAACCCGTATTACCCTGCTTTAACCCGTATACCCTGTTTAACCCATTTATCCCGCTTTAACCCTATATACCCTGCTTTAACCCTATATACCCTGCTTTAACCGTATACCCTGCTTTAACCCCGTTATACCCTGCTTTAACCCTATATACCCTGCTTTAACCCGTCCATACCCTGATTACCCGTATACCCTGCTTTAACCCGTTATACCTGCTTAACCATATACCCTGCTTTAAATCGTTTACTGCTTTAACCAGTATCCCGGCTTTAACCCTGTATACCTGCTTAAACCTATAACATGCTTTAACTCCCATATCCCAACTTTAACCCTATATACCCTGCTTTAACCCCGTATACCCTACTTTAACCCGTATACCCTGCTTTAACCCTGTATACCCTGCTTTAACCACTATATACCCTGCCTTAACCTATATACCCTGCTTGAACCTATATACCCTGCTTTAACCCTATAACCCTGCTTTAACCCTATATAACCCTGCTTAAACCCTATAAACCCTGCTTTAACTCCATATTCCCAACTTTAACCCTGTATACCCTGCTTTAACTCCGTATACCCTGCTTTAACCCTGTATACCCTGCTTTAACCCTATATACCCTGCTTAAACCCTATAACCCTGCTTTAACTCCATATAATATTCCCACCTCCCTGTGAATAACAGGACGCTCGGGGGGGGGGGGGGGACACACGGGAACTTACCTTACCAGTGCTCCAATCACAAGCCGCTCCTGCACTGACAGCCGCTCTATCCCAACCAAGCGCCCTATTTTAGGCACATGCGCGCTAATACAAAATATAAGGACAGAGCGGCAGTCAGTGCAGGACAGCCCCCCTAAGAACTGCTTGTGAAGGTTCTCATTCATCCAGGTCATGGTATATCTGTAATATTCATCCATCCAGGTCAAGGTATATCTGTAATATTCATCCATCCAGGACATGGTATATCTGTAATTAGGTAGGATGTAAGGGTAGATTTATCATATATAGATATATAGATACCATATACTGTGCTGGTTACCAGATAGTTAGGATGTAAGGGTAGATTTATGGTGAGGAGGACTTACCCTCTCCTTCCTACAACCAATACATGGTGAGAAGGACTTACCCTCTCCTTCCTACAACCAATACATGGTAAGTAGGACTTACCCTCTCCTTCCTACAACCAATACATGGTGAGGAGGACTGACTTACCCTCTCCTTCCTACAACCAATACATGGTGAGTAAGACTTACCCTCTCCTTCCTACAACCAATACATGGTGAGTAAGACTTAAGGACTTACCCTCTCCTTCCTACAACCAATACATGGTGAGGAGGACTTACCCTCTCCTTCCTACAACCAATACATGGTGAGGAGCTAACTTAGGTCGGGACAGAGTCACACGAATCGGCACAGTAACTAACTTAGGTCAGGACAGAGGCCCATGGAACGGCACAGTAACTAACTTAGGTCAGGACAGAGGCCCATGGAACGGCACAGTAACTAACTTAGGTCAGGACAGAGTCCCATGGAACGGCACAGTAACTAACTTAGGTCAGGACAGAGGCCATGGAACGGCACAGTAACTAACTTTGGTCGGGACAGAGTCACACGAATCGGCACAGTAACTAACTTAGGTCAGGACAGAGGCCCATGGAACGGCACAGTAACTTACTTAGGTCAGGACAGAGGCCCATGGAACGGCACAGTAACTAACTTAGGTCGGGACAGAGTCACACGAATCGGCACAGTAACTAAATTAGGTCAGGTCCTGTAGGACCTGTCAGGACAGAATATTTGCTTTGCAAGAAGCACATCTACCCATTGGAAACTCGGGAGGAGTCCTGGACTACTACAAGATGGCAGCACTACAAGCCAGTGTTTTGCAGTTTTACTAGTGCAAATCAAGGGATGAGGATACTGCTATTAAGATCCTCATCCTGGGTGCTATTAGGGGAGGGAGGGTGGCTTGGGTGGCTTTAAGGCGCTAAATACCCTAATATGTATAAAGGCTATACATGTGTCCTGTCATTTCTGGCCTGTTTGGTAGAGTATAAGGTCAGAGCGATACACTTAACTGTTATGAATCTCTCGGTGTTGCCTTTCTTACCGTCTTTCTCGTTCATGTGTGTAGCTCATTTGCGAGCGCTTGTTGGGAAATGCCCAAAAATGTCCCTTGCTCGTTGTCGTCTCCCTGTACCTAAAATATAGGGACTTGGCCGCTGCGGAGAGAAATCTGCATTCCAGAGCGTCCTCCCGGTGCTTTTCATAGGGGTAACGCTCGGGACTGTGCAGTAACTAGGAATCACTGGGCCCCCCAGCAAAACTATCATCATATCTTGCAGATTCTGTCTGTCAATCTTTACAGATCGTGCATAACCCAGGTTAACTTTTACCTACTGATCTGTCGCTGGGTTAATGAACAACTTCAGCTGAACTCTATCCTTTCAAAGCGTTGAAAGAGTGAGAAATACAAAGTGATCAGAAATGATTAACAGGCCTCTCCGATAAATGTCCAATTCATATATTCATCATGTCGTGGGATATACGACCTGCACCTGAATAGCCCCTGGTCTTTATTCTACTTACCTTATCTTTGGAATCTCCAGATTGGGCATTTATCAAAGGGCAACTCCACCCTGCTATGCTTCTGGATGCCTCATGGGAACTGAGCAATTTAGAAACCTGTACTGAGCCTGTACTGAGCCTGGGCATGCTCAGAAGAGGCAGACAGGGGATTAACATTTAGTCATTGGCTGTGATGTCAACTGTCAAATCCATAACTAACAGTTACTAACTGGAAGAACTATTGTGCAGCATTTCAGGTTAGACTCAGGGCCACTTTTCTAATGAAGCAGAGGGGAACATTTGTCTCAGGCGGTGCCTCTGGGTAAATAGGAAAGGAGGCAGGAAATTAAAAAAAAACAAAAAAAACTACTGGGAGTGCTTAGGGGGGCACCATTTAAGTGTTTTCCCTGTAAAGCCACAGCGGTAAGGGAGTCCCTGTGACATCAGAGGACTTTCTCTGATGCTGGGGACCTCCCTTGTTCTTCCCCCAAACATTGCTGGTGGTCTAGTGTAGAAAGTTCACATCCTGCTATAGTAAACCGGCGTTAAACTAAACACTGGCTTACTATAGTATTTGTGAATGGATCCATAACCAGAAGCCTCGCCCACAATAAGAAGCCCAACACCCCTCGTTGCCTATTGCAGATTAGGAGCACCTTTTTACAACGTTTGTCCCAGGTGCCTAGAAGCTCCCCTGATTAGACTTATATATTTCTAACTATTACAGTTTTTTGGGTGGTGATTTATCTGTATGTAAGTTTTCATTAGGGGGTTAAACAAACAAGAAAAGATATGATCAATGCGCATTCCTGGGCCCCATATATTCATTAGGGGGCTATACTTGCCCTTTAAACATCCAGATAAAGGCTGATGGTAGATGTTAAAATGCTAATGATTAACAAAGAAGGTTTGTGTGAGCCCAAGTCACTATGAATTAAAATAAAACCCTTCTTCTCCGAATACTAAGACTTACTGGTAAACTTTCAATGTACCTCAATGACCATATAGTCCTGTAATTAGTAAGGTACCAGGAAATAGTAATAGCCAACAATGGAACTTCTCCTAACCGGAGCTGAAATAAACAACAGTATACAGTGTAGTGCCTGAATATGTGCAGTAGCTTTCAACGCCAGATACAATTCTTTAATTATCTTCTGGTTATTAGTTTTACTCTGTATCTTAAGTTCTTTTGTAAACTTCTAAAATAGCCTCTGACCCAAGAAGTTATCCTGGCGTCTCTTAAAGGGACACTAAACCAACTAAATCCATTTTTTATAGTATGTGCCATGCGTTTCTGTTATTCACAGGGAACGCTTATTCCCACCTCCCTGTGAATAACAGGACGCTCGGGGGGGGGGGGGGACACACTGGAACTTACCTTACCAGTGCTCCAATCACAAGCCGCTCCTGCACTGACAGCCGCTCTATCCCAACCAAGCGCCCTATTTTAGGCACATGCGCGCTAATACAAAATATAAGGACAGAGCGGCAGTCAGTGCAGGACAGCCCCCCTAAGAACTGCTTGTGAAGGTTCTCATTCATCCAGGTCATGGTATATCTGTAATATTCATCCATCCAGGTCAAGGTATATCTGTAATATTCATCCATCCAGGACATGGTATATCTGTAATATTCATTCATCCAGGTCACGGTATATCTGTAATAGTCATTCATCCAGGTCATGGTATATCTGTAATGTTCATCCATCCAGGTCACGGTATATCTGTAATATTCATTCATCCAGGTCACGGTATATCTGTATATTCATCCATCCAGGTCAATTGTAGATCTGTAATTTCATCCTCCAGGTCACGGTATATTCTATATTAATTCACTCCGGTCATGGTATTCTGTAATATTATTCATCCAGGTCACGGTATATCTGTAATATTCATTCATCCAGGTCATGGTATACTGTAATATTCATTCATCCAGGTCATGGTATACTGTAATATTCATTCATCCAGGTCATGGTATATCTGTAATTTCATTCATCCAGTCATGGTAATCTGTAATATTCATTCACCAGTCTGGTAATTCTGTATATTCATTCATCCAGGTCATGCTATCTGTATATTCATTCATCCAGGTCACGGTATATCTGTGATAACTTCTCCATCAGGTCACGGTATATCTGTAATATTCATTCATCCGGTCACGGTATGTCGGTATATTCATCCATCCAGGTCACGGTATATCTGTAATATTCATCCATCCAGGTCACGGTATATCTGTAATATTCATCCATCCGGTCACGGTATATCTGTATATCATTCATCCAGGTCATGGTATATCTGTATATTCATCATCCAGTCATGGTATATCTGTAATATTCATTCATCCAGGTCACGGTATCTGTAATATTCATCATCCATTCAGTATATCTGTAATTTCATTCATCCAGGTCCGGTATATCTGATATTCATTCATCCAGGTCCCATGGTATATCTGTAATATTCATTCTCCAGGTCACGTATATCTGTAATTCATTCATCCAGGTTCACTGTAATATCTGTAATTTCATTCATCCATGTCAGGTATATCTGTAATATTCATCCATCCAGGTCATGGTATATCTGTAATATTCATTCATCCAGGTCATGGTATATCTGTATATTCTCCATCCAGGTCATGGTATATCTGTAATATTCATTCCTCCAGGTCCACGGTATATCTGTAATATTCATTCATCCAGTCACGGTATATCTGTAATACATTCATTGCCATCCATGTCATGGTATATCTGTAATATTCATCCATCCAGGTCACGGTATATCTGTAATATTCATTCATCCAGGTCATGGATATCTGTATATTCATCCATCCAGTGTCGGTATACTGTAATATTCATTCATCCAGGTCACGGTATATCTGTAATATTCATTCATCCAGGTCAGCGTAGTACTGTAATTTTCATCATCCAGGTCACGGGATATCTGTAATATTCATTCATCCAGGTCACGGTATATCTGTAATATTCATCACATCCAGTCACGGTATTCTGTTATTCATCATCCAGGTCACGTGTATTCTGTATATTCATTCATCCAGTCAGGTATATCTGTAATATTCATTCATCCAGGTCATGGTATATCTGTAATATTCATTCATCTCATCCAGGTCGTATATCTGTAATATTCATCATCCAGGCATGGTATATCTGTAATATTCATTCATCCAGTCATGGTATATCTGTAATATTCATCCTCCGGTCATGGCCCACAAAGATCTCACCCTTGCCTCCCTCTACCAACACTGCCCATCTCCGCCCATATCCATCAGCCTGTGTGCATACAGTGGTGTTGGAAGAGTCACTCAGCTTAAAGGATACAATGTTTAACGCAGTAGAAAGGCTGACAGCAGGTTGGAAATGACTTGCTTTTCTTTAAAGGTGCTTGTGAAGGTTCTCATCCATCCAGGTCATGGTATATCTGTAATGTTCATCCATCCAGGTCACGGTATATCTGTAATATTCATCCATCCAGGTCACGGTATATCTGTAATATTCATCCATCCAGGTCACGGTATATCTGTAATAGTCATCCATCCAGGTCATGGTATATCTGTAATAGTCATCCATCCAGGTCATGGTATATCTGTACTGTGCTGGTTACCAGATAGGTAGGATGTAAGGCTAGATTTATCATAAATAGATATATAGATATCATATACTGTGCTGGTTACCAGATAGGTAGGATGTAAGGGTAGATTTATCATATATAGATATATAGATATCATATACTGTGCTGGTTACCAGATAGGGGTTCATTAGGATGAAAAAATACTGCTCTTTTTTCTTAAAGTATATGTATTTGCTTGAACTTCCCCTTTAAGCAGTTTAATGTGTCTTCTCCAAAATTGTGGGTGGGCTCTAAACACAAATGCTCAATTGAGTGATTCTACTCAATTACATCCATCTTGGAATAAGTAATTCCCATAATTTGTTGGTGTAATTTTGGGTCAATGGGTGCCCATGCTTATGGTAAAAATGGAGCAATCAACTGTTTTTACTGCCAGGCCTACCGCTAGGGTGGTAAGATTATGTGTGGAGGTGGCCTTGCAAGAAACTTGCAGTGGGGCCCGGCCCCAGTACATTTTTGTATCTTTTTCTACCATATCCAGTGGTATAATTAGGAATCACCGACTGGGCCTCCCAGAAACTATAATGGGGCCCCTCTCATTGTTTCATCTACACTGCTATTCTGGAAAGGTTATATCCTTCATTGGAAAATAAGATGGGGCCACCGGTCCCCACTTACCCCCCCCCTCTCCTTGATCACAGGGCTGCTTACCTGGTAGTTATGCCCCTGACCATTTCTTTCTAGTGCTTTTCACCACCTTTAAATCAAAATTGAATTGAAAATCCAGACATTCATTATTGGTAACCTCCAAGGCCTAGTGTTTGTTATGACAAATAGGAGAACTTCACATTAAAACACTTTTCCTCAACAGCCAAAAACTACCAGAAAAGCTAATAAAAAGAAATTGTAATTATCTCTACAAACACACAGAACCAGTGTTACAGGTTACAAATCTCCAGGCTTTTTCCCTTCAGATATCCATGCTGGTTAGGAAATAAGCTGCAAAGATTAATGTTCTTTTTTTCTATGAATCCTAGGGAAGGGAAAGGAGATAGACAGAAAATGCTTTAACATTGTCTTAGTAATGGAAAGAAGCTGTAAGATTATTTCTGGATGCACTTAGACTTTCATTGAAACAAAAAGGTGGATTATAGGAGCCGACCCTAGTACCAAACAGCACCACCAAAAGGAGAGGTGAAACACAGCTTGTTGTATCATTGTGATCTTATCTGTTTACTTTCATCCTCTTTAATCGAAGACACAAGTGAGATTTACCCAAAAAAGTAAAAATGGAGGGTTTTCTGTAAGATTCAATGAAAGACAAATTATACATAAGTGTTTCTGGTTTAAGAAAGCTGCCATTACTCCAGTTTGTAAACTAACCTGGTTTCAATTCAGAATGGCAGGTTTCAACAATCCATTATGATATGACAGAATTATCTACATTTTCGGAACTTGTGATTGAAACATTGAAAACAGAATACTGGAAATTCAAAAATTGGATCGAAAAATTTTTAAATTGTGTTTGAAAACCAAAAATCTGATGCAAAATTTAAAAATATATTTGGTTCCATTGGGTTCAGATCTGATTTTCAGAACTTTAGTTGGTTCTGTGGAATGCTGTCATAATGAATTCGACACATTAAATTATCTCTAATTGTAGTGAAGCAGTTGTGGCTAATTGGAAGGTTGGTAACATTTGGGTAGATGTTCCCTTTAAAACAATTGAATATATCAAGCAATTAGTGTTGGTTACATGGGGTTGTAGTGCAGATTTATTAAGCCATTTCTTTCCTTAAAGGGGAAGTTCAGTGCAAATACCCCTACTAGAGACCGTTATGGTCTTGCCATAGACCAGCGCCGGGTTGATTCAGTTGCAAAGAGAAATCTGAGCATTTTGACCCATCAAAGCAATCAGTAAAAATGACTGTTATGAACTTCCAAGGATGTGAGCATCCTGGAAGAAGAAGCACCGTTAGAACCTGAAATGTCAGCTCACTATGTCAACAGCAGGGAACAGCAAAGGTATGAAATAACTGGCTTTTCAAAATGGGAGAGAATAGTAGAATAACTAACAGGCATTACAAAACTAACAATTAACAAACATTGATCAATTCCAGTGAACTGTCCCTTTAATGCCTTTAATGTCTGCTTTACGTTGGGGGTTAATTTAAAATAATTATTCTTGAGAAATAATTTAATTGAGGAAAAATCTTAAGACATTAAAATGCTTCCTTTAATTTCTTAGCTTGGCAACAGTGTACACCGATCGCAACAGCTGCCAAACTTGTATGTGTTCAGGTGAAGAGGGCAAAATAGAAAGTTTACATGTATTTGCTACCCACTATTGTGCACTGTGCTTTGTCTAGATGGTAAGTATCATTAATATTAAGTTCCAGAGCAAATATCATTAATAAAACTATTTTCATACACACCTCTTGTTAATGTATACAGCATTATAATTTTTCAAACATCATGTACCATTGCCCATTTTGTAAGTCACACATTACTGATCCCACCAAACATTTTATTTTTCTAAAATTGTACTTGGTTCTTTTAGCAATAAAAAATTAACATAGCTATTGGTAAATAATGAACTTTTCTGATTTAGGTCATAATGTTAAACTCAGTGGCTTAGAATTGCACATGGCTTGTGGAGGTGGAATGTAACAGTGGCTGTTGAACTGCAGTGCTGACTGTAACAGTAACTGGAGGACTGATTGTAAAGTGGCTAACATAACAGGGGCTGGTGAACTGGAGGGCTAACTTAATACTGTCTTGGTGAACTGGTGGGTTGTTTTAACACTGGCTGGTGAACTGGAGGGCTGACATATTGGACAGACAAACACAGGCTGGTAATATAAGATACCCCTAAACACAGGCTAGTATTATAGGTGCAACCCTAACACAGGCTTTAATATAATACCCCAGACACATTCTTTAATATTTGTATCATGCCTTGGCCAATCACAGGAGTGGATGCAGGTCAAGCCCTGTTGTCTTCCATGCACAGAAAAGGCATGGAAGACAGGCAGAACACGGTGAGGGAATGAACGCTGGTAAGTACATTAGGTGGTCTTTGAAAGCTATAAACCTTGCGAGTAGGAGGTTTATAGCTATTTCCTGCAGACTACCAAATTTAGTTTGGGGTGCACATACCCTTTAATATAAGTGTCCCCCCAGATTAAAATATATTTTTTAGTAATACCCTATATTATTCTAAACATTAAGCCCATACAATAACGGGTGCTAGATGCCCAGAGTGCTCCCTTAGTGTCCCAAGGCCATAGCCCTCCTCCATGTCCCAAGGCAAGAGTCCCCCCTCTGTCCCAAATCCAGGGGCTCCCTCTGTCCCAAATCAAGGGGCCCTCTGTCCCAAATCCAGAAGCACCCTCTTTCCCAAACCATGTCCCCCCTCTGTCCCAAATCCAGGACCCCCTCTGTCCCAAATCATGGCCCCCACTGTGTCCCAAATCCAGGGCCCCTCTGTCCCAAATCCAGGGCCCCCTCTGTCCAAAATCTAAGGGCCCCCTGTGTCCCAAATCCAGGGCCCCCTTCTGTACCTAATCCAGAGGCCCCTCTGTCCGAATCCAGGGGCCCCCCTTCTGTCTCGAATCCAGGGTCCCCTTCTGTCCCGAATCCAGGGGCCCCCTCTCACAAGCAACCTTACCTGCAGTCTGTTTAATTGCTGTTCTGCCTCCAGTTGTTTTCCTGTGTTTTCTCCCTCTAGTGGTGAGTCAATAGGAACCTGCAGAGACTCTCCCTCTAGTGGTGAGTCAATAGGAACTGCAGAGAATTCCCTCTAGTGGTGAGTCCATAGTAACTGCAGTGACACACATACACACACACACGGACTCAGGGACGCACACTTAGGGTTTTATTATATAGGATTGTATTTAAATTATTGAGACAATTAACCTTAAGGTACTTTACAAGGTACTATAACTGGCCTCTACCTCTGTATGCATAAAATACTATATGACATCAAGATAAGTAGCGGTGTAGACAAATGGTAATGCATCCTTACTTCTGTATACTTTACACAATTGGAAAACTTGGTTCAAACCTAGGAATTACGGTATATTGACATTGATTGGTTTATTTCAAATAGGGCTTTGAGCTGAACCAACAACCTGGGCAGTGCTGTGGAGTGTGTGAGCAAACCCATTGCATCCTGGATAATGGAAAACTTTTGAAAGTAAGTGCAAAAACAATTCTTAAAAATTTAAAATGTTGTTTTTAACTGAATAAAGGATGGGGAAGGAGCTTATTGACAAGGAAGTTTAATTTAAATTATCTATATAGGACATTTTTTCCCCAAAAAATATTCAGATTTCAGTATGCTAGTCCTGATTAGTTATTGTTGTCCCAATATCCTGGGAGGTAGGATGGTCTGAGCTGGGGTAACTGAAAGACATAGTGCTGAACCTTATTGAAAATTTAAAGGGTGTTTGTGAGGGCAGTTAGGGCCCTATTTATAAAAAATCGTTATCGTTATCGTAAAATACCGATCGTTATCGTAAAATAACGACCGGGGTTTACCGATAACGACCGTTATTTACCGATAACGACCGTAATTTACCGATACCGGTCGTTATTTACCGATAACGGTCGTTATTACGACCGTTATCGGTAAATAATGACCGTTATCGGTAAATAACGGTCGTTATCGGTAAATAACGACCGGTATTAACGATAACGGCCGGTATTTACGATATCGGTAATAACGGTCGTTATCGGTAAATAACGTCGTTATCGTAAAAACCCGGTCGTTATTTTACGATAACGATCGGTATTTTACGATAACGATACCGATCTTTTATAAATAGGGCCTTAGTGTGTGAAATGCTTTCTTGGTTATTTTAAGCTAGGTAAGATGCACAGTTTTAATTTGTTTGGATCCCTTTTACCTGGTGTTTCCAGGTGTTTTGCCAATGGAACAAAACTGTGTTTTCCGACGGCAGCTTCTAAAAAAATGAAACAATTATCCAAATACACTGAAACTGCCCATGTCTCTGATCAATTAGCAATTGATTATAAAGTGGCGTACACAGAATTTCACGTGTATGAGAAGCCTATCCATGGCTAGTCAATGCCCAATCTTTCTGTTATATAACCCAGTACGTATGAGCCCTTACTCAATTCTGAGGTTATTAAGTGTTTTCTGTTTTACATTTCAGCCTGGAGATATTTTACCTTCTGAGAATGATAACTGCACTACGTATAAATGCATCAAGGAAAACAATCAATTAATCCATTTTGTCAACAAAGTCTCCTGTCCATACCTTTCTGAAAATGACTGTGAACCTGTAAGTAAACTACCTTGTTCCTCAGCTGTTTTTAACATATTAGCCTTTGTTTTTTTATCATAATTTTAAATGCATCCATAAGATCTGCTTGAAGAGGACTCTCCAAAGTACTTTGCTCAAAGAGAAAATGACCTAACTTGGGTGGGTTAAGTGGTCGTTTGAACAAAGTGCTTTAAAACAAGAGTCAGCTTCATGCAGACAAGCCACACAGAAGAGGCAGTCAGCTCAAACAGCCCATAAGGCAAGTACCAGTAGGTTAGGACCCAGCTATAGAAAGCAACCTTGGCATGGTGGTTGGGCTGAAAATAATTTGGACAACTTATTGAACTAATTGTTTTTATAATGCAGGCTCTTTGAATCAGCAACCTAATGGAGATATAGCCACTATGCAATTAGAATTGTTTGTACAGTAGAATTCTATTGTTTGTATGTACAGTATTCTATTTTTGGTCTCTAGCTGCACTTAAGTATGCAATACAAAAAACGTAATTTTATATACCATGTATTGTGTGTCTTATTCCTGTTCATACCATGCTCTTTAAGATGCAAGGAATGCTGCAGCTACTGCAAAACTCTTGTTGGGAGAATCACCCAAAGCCGCACTTGCTATCAGCTATCAGTGTTAAATACTTACATGCACACAGTTGCTCAGCCTCTGGTAAATACACTTGTGATGGCTACACCGAGTGTCTCTTCCGGTACTCGTGCAGTCGCCGCAAACCAATGTTTAGCGTGACTTTAAGAGCCTAAAAGTGTGCTCCGGGCCACTGGTCTGTTTCTGATTTCAGAAAAGAAACAGCTTGGAAAGGATAGACTACAATAAAAGCTTCAGTGTGTGTAAATAATCATTTTTTATTTCATGTATGTATGTTATATAGTTTATTTATAAAGCGCCACTTGGGGACACAGCGCTGTAAATTGTAACAAAATACAATAAAGTCATACAAGGGGAACAAATACATAATAGTTCAGTACATAAATACAGTATATAAATATAATTAAAACTATAGAGTGCTAGAGCTTTGCTAAAAGAGGAAAGGAGAATCCCTGCCCTGTAGAGCTTACAATCTAGTTAGGAAGGTAACACACAGTACAATGGAATGGGTATAAGGCAGGAGTGATCATATCATATCATATTCTTATATGCTGGTTACCAGTAGGTAGGATGTAGGGCTAGATTTATCATATATAGATATATAGAACCATATACTGTGCTGGTTATCAGATAGGTAGGATGTAAGGGTAGATTTAATATATAGATATATAGATATCATAAACTGTGCTGGTTACCAGATAGGTAGGATGTAAGGGTAGATTTATCATATATAGTATATAGATATCATATACTGTGCTGTTACCAGATAGATAGGATGTAAGGCTAGATTTATCATATATAGATATATAGATATCAATACTGTGCTGGTTATCAGATAGGTAGGATGTAAGGGTAGATTTATCATATATGGATATATAGATATCATATACTGTGCTGGTTACCAGATAGGTAGGATGTAAGGCTAGATTATCCTATATAGAATATAGATATCATATACTGTGCTGGTTACCAGATAGGTAGGATGTAGTGTAGATTATCATATATAGATATATAGATACCATATACTGTATTGGTTACCAGATAGGTAATATGTAAGGTGTAGATTATCATATATAGATATATAGATATCATATACTGTGCTGGTTACCAGATAGGTAGGATGTAAGTGGTAGATTTATCATATATAGATATATAGATATCATATACTGTGCTGGTTACCAGATAGGTAGGATGTAAGGGTAGATTTATCTATATAGATATATAGATATCATATACGTGCTGGTTACGATAGGTAGGATGTAAGGCTAGATTTGCCTATATAGATATAAATATATATATACTGTGCTGGTTACCGATAGGTAGGATGTAAGGCTAGATTTATGCCATAAAGATATCATATACTGTGCTAGTTACCAAATAGGTAGGATATAAGGGTAGATTTATCATATATAGATATATAGATATCATATACTGTTCTGGTTACCAGATAGGTAGAATGTAAGGGTAGATTATCATATATAGATACCATATACTGTGCTAGTTACCAGATAGGTAGGATGTAAGGGTAGATTTATCATATATAGATATATAGATATCAAAACTGTGCTGGTTACCAGATAGGTAGGATGTAAGGGTAGATTTATCATATATAGATATATAGATATCAATACTGTGCTGGTTACCAGATAGGTAGGATGTAAGGCTAGATTATCATATATAGATATATAGATATCATAACTGTGCTGGTTACCAGATAGGTAGGATGTAGGCGATTATATCATATATAGATATATAGATACCATATACTGTGCTGGTTACCAGATAGGTAGGAAGTAAGTAGATTTATCATATAGATATATAGATACACATATACTGTGCTGGTACCGGATAGGAGGATATAAGGGTAGATTTATCATATATGATATATAGATACCATATACTGTGCTGGTTACCGGATAGGTTAATATGTAAGGATAGATTTATCATATATAGATATATACATCCATATGCTGTGCTGGTTAGCGGATAGGTAGGATATAAGGCTAGATTTATCATATATAGATATCTAGATACCATATACTGTCTGGTTACCAGATAGGTAATATGTAAGGGTAGATTTATCATATATAGATATATAGATATCATATACTGTGCGTTACCAGATAGGTAGGATGTAAGGGTAGATTTATCATATATAGATATATAAGATATCATATACTGTGTTGGGTTACCAGATAGGTAGGATGTAAGGGTTGATTTATCCTAATAGATATTATAGATTCATATACTGTGCTGGTTACCGAATAGGTAGGATGTAAGGCTAGATTTACCATATAGTATATAAATACATATACTGTGCTGGTTACCGGATAGGTAGGATGTAAGGCTAGATTTATCATATATAAGATATCATATACTGTGCTAGTTACCAAATAGGTAGGATATAAGGGTAGATTTATCATATATAGATATATAGATATCATATACTGTTCGGTTACCAGATAGGTAGATGTAAGGGTAGATTTATATTATATAGATACCATACTGTGCTAGTTACCAGATAGGTAGGAAGTAAGGGTAGATTTATCATATTAGATATATAGATATCATAAACTGTGCTGGTTACCAGATAGGTAGGATGTAAGGGTAGATTTATCATATATAGATATATAGATACATATACTGTGCTGGTTACCAGATAGGTAGGATGTAAGGCTAGTTTATCATATATAGATATATAGAATCATATACTGTGCTGGTTACCAGATAGGTAGGATGTAAGGCTAGATTATCATATATAGATATATAGATACCATATACTGTGCTGGTTACCAGATAGGTAGGATGTGGTAATGTAGATTTATCATATATAGTATATAGATACCATATACTGTGCTGGTTACGGATAGGTAGGATATAAGGGTAGATTTATCATATATAGTAATAGATACCATATACTGTGCTGGTTACCGATAGGTAAGATGTAAGGATGAGATTTATCATAATAATAGATACATACCATATCTGTGCTGGTTACGATAGGTAGGATATAAGGTAGATTTATCATATATAGATATTAGATACCATATTCTGTGCTGGTTACCGATAGTAAGATGAAGGTAGATATCATATATAGATATCTAGATACCATATACTGTGCTGGTTACCGAATAGGTAGGATGTAAGACTAGATTTATCAATATAGATATATAGATACCATATCTGTGCTTGTTACCGATAGGTTGGATGTAAGGCTGATTTTTCATATATAGATATTAGATACCATATTCTGTGCTGGTTACCAGAAGGTAGGATGTTTAGGCTAGATTTATCATATATAGATATCATATACTGTGCTGGTTACCAGATAGGTAGGATGTAAGGCTAGATTTATCATATATATATATATATATATATATATATATATATATATATAACATAACTGTGCTGGTTACCAAATGGTAGGATGTAAGGGTAATTTATCATATATAGATACCATATACTGTGCCGGTTACCAGATAGGTAGGATGTAAGGGTAGATTTATCATATAGATTATAGATACCATATGCTGTGCCAGTTACCAGATAGGTAGATGTAAGGGTAGATTTATCATATATAGATATATAGATATAATATGCTGTGCTGGTTACCAGATAGGTAGGATGTAAGGGTAGATTTATCATAATAGATATATAGATACCAATACGTGCGGTTACCGATAGGAGGATGTAAGGCTAGATTTATCATATATAGATATATAGATACCATATGCTGTGCGTTACCAGATAGAGGATGTAGGGTAGATTTATCATATATAGTATATAGATACCATATACTGTGCTGGTTACCAGATAGGTAGGATGTAAGGTAGATTTATCTTATAGATATAGATATCATATACTGTGCTAGTTACCAGATAGGTAGGATGTAAGGGTAGATTCATATATAGTATATAGATACCATATACTGTGCTGGTTACCAGATAGGTAGGATGTAAGGGTAGATTTATCATATATAGATATATAGAACCATATACTGTGCTGGTTACCAGATAGTAGGATGTAGGGTAGATTTATCATATATAGATATATAGATACATATACGTGCTGGTTACCAGATAGGTGGATGTAAGGCTAGATTTATCATATATAGATATATAGATACCATATACTGTGCTGGTTACCAGATAGGTAGGATGTAAGGCTAGATTTATCATATATAGATATTAGAACCATATACTGTGCTGGTTACCAGATAGATAGGATGTAAGGGGTAGATTTATCATATATAGATATATAGATACCATATACTGTGCTGGTTACCAGATAGGTAGGATGTAAGGTAGATTATCATATATAGATATATAGATATCATATACTGTGCTGGTTACCAGATAGGTAGGATGTAAGGGTAGATTTATATATAGATATATAGATATCATATACTGTGCTGGTTTCCGATAGGTAGGATGTAAGGGTAGATTTATATATTAGATATATAGATACCATATACTGTGCTGGTTACCAGATAGGTAGGATAGAAGGGTAGATTTATCATATATAGATATATAGATACAATATACTGTGCTGGTTACCAGATAGGTAGGGATGTAAGGCTAGATTTATCATATATAGATATATAGATATCTATACTGTGCTAGTTACCAGATAGGTAGGATGTAAGGGTAGATTTATCATATATAGATATATAGATACCATATACTGTGCTGGTTACCAGATAGGTAGGATGTAAGGCTAGATTTATATATATAGATATATAGATACCATATACGTGCTGGTTACCAGATAGGTAGGATGTAAGGCTAGATTTCATATATAGATATCATTACTGTGAGTTACCAGATAGGTAGATGTAAGGCTAGATTTATCATATATAGATATATAGAATCATATACGTGTGGTACCAGATAGGTAGGATGTAAGGTAGATTTATTAATATAGATATATAGATATCATATACTGTGCTGGTTACCAGATAGGTAGGATGTAAGGCTAGATTTATCATATATAGATATATAGATACCATATACTGTGCTGGTTACCAGATAGATAGGATGTAAGGGTAGATTTATCATATATAGATATATAGATACCATATACTGTGCTGGTTACCAGATACGTAGGATGTAAGGGTAGATTTATCATATATAGATATATAGGTATCATATACTGTGCTGGTTACCAGATAGGTAGGATGTAAGGGTAGATTTAAACCTGCTAATTAAGGTTTTCTTGACGTAGAGAGAGGGGAATAGAATTACAGAGGATGGGAGCTACAAGACAGAAAGGTTTAAGGCGAGAAGAAGCAGTACGAGTGGAGGGTCTGTACAGGAGCTGGTTCTGCGATAAGTGGAGGGTACGGGCAGGAACATATGGGGAGATTAGAGAGGAAAAGGAGGAGCAGCAGAGCGAAGGGATTTAAAGGATATTTAAATCCCTTTAGGAGAAAGATTTTGTATGTAATGCGCTGTTTAATGGGGAGCCAGGTTGTTGTTCGGTACAGAGGAGATTTGGGATCCTAATATACTTTTACTAGAAAATTAAGGGATATTCAGAGGTTTGCAGACGACTTAAGTTTGCAGCAACCTGTTATTTGCTGTTACCAAAGTTTTTGAAAAATCAGCTGCTAAATCAAACTCTAGCACAGTTCAAAGTGACACTAAATTGATTTTATGTGCTCATTAAATACATAAATCTGTAGCTATTATTTCAGGGAGGTTGAAAACATTTACCCACCCTCACTTTGATATAGAATACCCGGAAAACAGTGATATACTTACCTACCAACGATCCACTTGCGACTGTGTCCCCACTGATCTCCTAACTTTGCCTGCCCGCGGGGAGAAGCCGTGAACCCGTGGTGTTCTATTATTCACAGGGAGAAGGAATAAGCATTCTCCCCAACCATGATAACAGTGCTACAGATTTCATGCAGTTAATAAATTGCTTTAGTTTTCCTTTAATACAGAGTTTTATGCTAATACTCTGTAAAGTTTAAGTATTTGGGGCAAATGGGATAAAATTTTGTTTTGACATGGCTGATGTGCAAGAGGTGCAAAAGTTTGCAAGTGCTATTAATTTGCATCAACCAACAATATTATCTTTTTACTACGTTTACTGCAGTTAGATAGCATCTGATTGGTTGCTGCAGAGTAATAGCATGGGCAAAAGGTTACAGTACGAGTTAAAGGAACTGTATCTTAACTCCTGTTCTTCAATAAACATTCAGGAGCCAGAACAAGGTGCAGAATTGCTGCACCTTCTCCTCCACGTCCTTTGACATGTCCCGATGGCTTAGTACGCTATGCGCATGCGCATCGCACTTGCAACCTGTCAGAAAATGGCAGAGGAGCGAGACTGGGTAGTTCTATTGACTGTTTTTGCTTTGGAGCATATTTATAAAATTTTGTAACTTTGCTGTAACAAAACGTGAAGTTAATGCACATGGCCACAAAACCATTGTCACCTAACACTGTATTGACTGACAAGTGCCTTTTGGGGCTTTAGGGTACCACAGCTCGAAAGGGGTCCACCTTCCTCAAGACCCCCGCTGACTCTTAGAAGGCCTTGAGGCCTTCTGATAGGGGGTCCCGCAGCCCGAAACCGGGGCCACCCCGAACTGAAAGGGCCTTTTCAGGTCTCCGGGTCTCTTGACACCAACTCTGATGATGTCGCCACACCAACGTTGGTGCAGCTGTCAGCCCCAAAAGGCACTTTACACACCCACGGCTGTACCCTCCCCCCTCCCCCCAGAAATGGCACTGCTCCGTAGTGGCTAAGACATTGCTCCTTATCCAACCACAGAGGCACCTGCTGGTCTGGGTCCTTCTGTAGTGAGAGAATGAAGGCACTGTACATTTGGGGACAGCTTTCACTTGTATATACCTTGCAAGGTCAATGTTTTGGGGGTTCACTACAGCATACTACATTTTTTTTTGGGGTGTACAACCCTTTAATCCCCTTAGCAGCTCCTGATGTAGGCTGTTAATTGGCTTCTGATTTTACTTTCCTTTTAAACTAATTCCTGCAGCCTGCATTACCTTAGCAAAGTGTCTGCTTCCTTTTGAAAAGGATCCACCTGCACGTACTCTAACATCAATCAAGGCCATGATCATGGACAGCACAGAACACTTGCTGAGGTAGTGCAGGTAACAAAAATTGGGGTGGTTGGGTCGGGAGTTTTACTTTGAAAGGTGAACATACATATTAAAGTAGGTCTTGGTGAATAAATTTCACAAGAAATTAATAATTCATATATATACTTTGCATTCAAGGAATAGGAACGATGTTCTGTGTTATTGTTTGTGTTATTTTTATTAGGTACCTCTCCTGCTTCCAGACATATTACCCATAGGTCTACTGCTGCAAGGAACAACTACCAGCCAGAAATACGTCCATCGCACTGTCTAGATGGAACCACTATTGAGTTTAAGTATATTGATGGATGATGTAATTGTATAGAATCCACCTGTGTTTAGCACAAAAATTGTCCTCGAAGGACAAACACAAAAATGCTTAAAATGCAGGAATCAAACTTTTTTGAGATTAAATCACTGGATACCACAATAACCTCTTGGATAGAACAAGAAAAGGTAATTTATGTGAATATGAAGATGACATTTCTCTTTTAAATAAATTTGCTTACAACATTTTCCTTCTGTTGTTTACTTTTTCTTAGGTCTGCATCATTCATCTTTAAATTCCACATTGATATTATTACCGGTTGTGTTTGCTATTAAAGAACAACTGTATTATCCAAGCTCCACACCACCCACCCACCCTCAGTCTGGAATTTATCCATTCAGGAAAAGCGCTTTCTTGCAGAGAGTGTCCCATTGGGAGTGTTCCCATTGGTTAGTTCCTGGGCGTAAGGGGGGCAGAGCATCAACACTACAGTTCTCCTTTATAAATGTGAATTTATCAGATGTCAGAACATTAGAACTGTACATCAGAACAATCCTTTTTACAGAATGTCTGCTAAAGCAAGCAAGCATTGGACTTAAATTGTCAGGCATTCCATGGCACATGTATCATCCACTCCAACTTAATCAACAATACCCACTTCCCTGCTTAACTGTTGTCCAGAAGAAGCAAAAAAAAAAAAGAATTATGAAGGGGGAAAAAATTCTTCATGACTCCAAGTGCAATTTATTCCCTGGATAAATTAAGTTTATTATTGCATATGCATATACACATTTGCTGGTCCTCATAAGGCTAGTGAGTAACCAAAAGACTATACACAACCTGCCCCAACATCACCAGACACATATATATAGGGACACATATTATAAAGGTTTGTTACATGTTTATCCCTCCGTATCATCGGCTTTTTTTTTTTTAAGGTTCCTTTTCCTTTATTTACCAATAAAGTCAAATGGGGGTCTAAGGGGCATTATTTTAGGGCAATTTTTTATCGAAAGCGAAATTATGTAGCAAAAAGTACACTAATAATGCGAAAATGTGGCAAAGTTAATTCAGCGCAAATGATGGTATAGGTAATACTACCTGGTGGATTTTCAAATTAGTATCAATTGGTTAATAAACTGAACACCTATCTCTGTAATAAAATAGCCTAACATGTGCAGGGTGATTCAATAAAGTTTTATCATTAAAATAGTGCTAATTTTGTCCCACCCAATCAGATCTTATTTAAATTTGAAAGCTAATATCTGATTGGTTGGGGCAAAATTAGCACCTTTTTAAACGAGAAGAACTTTTATTGAATACCCCTGGTGGTTCTTTTATTTTAGCAAAGATATAATAATTGTACAACTCACCCAGGCCAATTTCCTTATTTTATTAATAGGATATGATAATGTGTAAAACTCACTCAGGCGAATTTTCTCTATTTTTAATAGGATATGATAATATATGACGTATTCATTAGATCACTGGACTTGGTATATACCTGGTAAATTTCAAGTAGTACCAAGCCTAATAGAGGTGGGGGGGTTCGACACCAACTGTCTGCCATGTACAATGCTGTTTTGACACCTTACCCTGGGTGTTCCTATAACACCTCTTAGCCACTATGCAATCCCACACCCTTAACACTGGCTGTGATATGCTAATTGGGTTTTCCAGGGACATATTGCCACAGATTCTTGTACAAGTCATCCTGATTTGAGAAAGCCAGTCGGATGACTAGCGAAACGTCTTCAAGAACTAAACTTCAAGTCCAGTTGATCTAATTGAATACATCAGATATCCATGACCTGGATGAATGAGAACCTTCTCAAGCAGCTATATAAATCGTGTAAACTCACCCAGGTGAATTTTCTCTATTTTATTAATAGATATGATAAATAGTGTAAAACTCACCCAGGCAAATTTTCTCTTTTTATTAATAGATATGATAAATGCGTAAAACTTACCCAGGCAAATTTTCTCTTTTATTAATAGGATAGGATAAATAGTGTAAAACTACTACCAAAGCGAATTTTCTCTTTTTAAATAGGAATGATAAATGTGTAAAACTCACCCAGGCGAATTTTCTCTATTTTATTAATAGGATATGAAAATAGTGTAAAAACTTACCAAAGCGGATTTTCTCTTTTTTATTAATAGGATATGATAAATAGTGTAAATACTCACCCAGGCAAATTTTCTCTTTTTATTATAAGTATGATAAATAGTGTAAAACTTACCCAAGCACTTTCTCTATTTTATTAATAGGATATGATAATTAGTGGTAACTCACCCAGCGCGAATTTTCTCTATTTTATTAATAGGATATGATAAATAGTGTAAAACTCACCCAGTAATTTCTCTATTTTATTAATAAGATATGATAATAGTGTAAATTACCCAGAAAATTTTCTCTATTTATAAATAGGATATAGATAAATTGTATAAAACTTACCCAAGCATTTTCTCTATTTTATAAATAGGTATGATAAATTGTGTAAACTTACCCAGGCGAATTTTCATCTATTTTATTAGCGATATGATAAATAGTGAAAAACTTACCCAAGCAATTTTCTCTATTTTATAATGGATATGATAAATAGTGTAAAACTTACCAAAGCGGATTTTCTCTATTTTATATAATATATGATAAATAGTGTAAAACTCACCCAGGTGAATTTTCTCATTTTATTAATAAGATATGAATAAATAGTGTAAACTCACCCAGGCAAATTTTCTCTTTTTATTAATAGATATGATAAATAGTGTAAAACTTACCCAGCGCGAATTTCTCTATTTTATTAATGGATATGATAAATAGTGTAAACTTACCAAGCGAATTTTCTCTTTTATTAAAGGATATGATAATATAGGTAAAACTACCCAGCGAATTTTCTCTTATTTATTAATAGGATATTATAATAGTGTAAAACTTACCAAAGCGGATTTTCTCTATTTTATTAATAGGATATGATAAATAGTGTAAAACTCACCCAGGTAATTTTCTCTATTTTATAATAAGATATGATAAATAGTGTAAACTCACCAGGCATTTCTCTTTTATTAATAGGATATGAATAATAGTGTAAAACTCACCCAGGTGAATTTTCTCTTATTTTATTAATAAGATATGATAAATAGTGTAAAACTTACCCAAGCAAACTTTCTCTATTTATTTAATAGGATATGATAATAGTGTAAAACTTACCCAAGCAGATTCTCTATTTTTTAATCGGATAATGATAAATAGTGTAAAACTTACCCAAGGCAAATTTTTCTCTATTTTATTAATAGGATATGTTAAATAGTGTAAAACTACCAAACGGATTTCTCTTTTTATTAATAGGATATGATAATTGTGTAAAACTCACCCAGGTAATTTTCTCTATTTTATTAATAAGATAGATAATAGTGTAAAACTCACCCCAGGCAATTTTCTCTTTTATTATAGGATATGATAAATAGTGTAAAACTTACCCAGGCGAATTTTCTCTATTTATTATAGGATATGATAAATAGTGTAAAACTTACCAAGTGAATTTTCTCTTTTTATTAATAGGATATGATAAATAGTGTAAACTCCCCAGGAATTTTCTCTTTTTATTAATAAGATATGATAAATAGTGTAAAACTTACCCAAGCAAATTTTATCTATTTATATTATAGGATATGATAAATATTGAAAAACTTAACCAAAGCGAATTTTCTTTCTTTATTAATAGGATATGATAATATTGTAAAAACTACCCAGGCGAATTTCTCTATTTTTATAATAGGATATGATAAATAGTGTAAAACTCACCCAGGTGAATTTTCTCTTATTTATTTATAAGATATGATAAATAGTGTAAAACTCACCATGCACATTTTCTTTTTATTAATAGGATGATGAATAATTGTAAAAACCTACCCAGTAAATTAGCTCTATTTTATTAATAGGATATGATAAATAGTGTAAACTTCCCAAAGCAATTTTTCTCTTTCTAATAGATATGATAAATAGTGTAAACTTACCCAGGCAAATTTTCTCTATTTTATTAATAGGATATGATAAGTGTAAAATTTACCAAAGCAAATTCTCTTTTATATAGGATTGATAAATAGTGTAAAACTCCACCAGGCAAATTTTCTCTATTTTATTAATAGGATATGATAAATAGTGTAATTACCAAAGCGAATTTTCTTTTTATTAATAGGATATGATAAATATGTAAACTCACCCAGGCAAATTTTCTCTATTTTATTAATAGAATAGGATAAATAGTGAAAACTCCCCCAGGCAAATTTTCTCTATTTATTAATAGGATATGATAATAGTGTAAACTCACCAGGCAATTTTTCTCTATTTTATTAATAGGATATGATAAATAGTGTAATTTACCAAAGCGAATTTTCTCTTTTTATTAATAGGATATGATAAATAGTGTAAAACTTACCAAAGCGAATTTTCTCTTTTTATTAATAGGATATGAAAATAGTGTAAAACTCCCCCCAGGCGAATTTTCTCTATTTTATTAATAGGATATGATAATAGGGTAAAACTCACCCAGGTGAATTTTCTCTATTTATTAATAAGATATGATAATAGTGTAAAACTCACCCATGCACATTTCTCTCTTTTATTATATGGATATGATAAATAGTGTAAACCAACCCAAGTAAATGTTCTCTATTTTATTAATAGGATATGATAAATAGTGTAAACTTACCAAAGCAATTTTCTCTTTCTAATAGGATATGATAAATAGTGTAAAACTTACCCCACAAATTTTCTCTATTTTATTAATAGGATATGATAAAATAGTTAAAAATTTACCAAAGCAAATTTTCTCTTTTTATTATGGATATGATAAATAGTGTAAAACTCACCCAGGCGATTTTCTCTATTTTATTAATAGGATAGATAATAGTGTACAATTTACCAAAGCGAATTTCTCTTTTTATTAATAGGATTGATAAATAGTGTAAAACTCACCCAGGCAAATTTTCTCTATTTTATTAATAGGATATGATAAATAGTGTAAAACTCTCCCAGGCAAATTTTCTCTATTTATTAATAGGATAGTAAAAGGGTAAAACTCCCCCAGGTATTTTCTCTATTTTATTAATAGGATATGATAAATAGTGTAAACTCACCCAGGCAATTTTCTCTATTTTATTAATAGAATATGATAAATAGTGTAAAACTCCCCAGGCAAATTTTCTCTATTTATTATAGGATATGATAAATAGTATAAACTCACCCAGAAAATTCTCTATTTGTTATTAGGACTATTTTTAGCATTGCTTATTTTTTAGCAAACTGCAGCTAATTATCAAACCAGTTACATTAATATGGGAACATTCATAGTGCTGTGTAAGAAAAAGTCATGTTAATGGAACATTCCAGTAAGTAATGATGTTTGGTGAAATTTCTGGGTAAAACTGCAAAAATGCCACCAAAAGGCAGAAAGGGCAAAAAGGCGAAATTTCACCTATTTATAAATAAAAAATGACAAATATAGCTCTGAAATTTCACCTTCTCTGATCTGGTAATGGCCGACACTAGAGACACTAGAGACACCAGACTTATGCATGATTGATATTTACCATCACACATTGCTGCGGATACTTTTCCTGTGAAAGTTAAATGAGCTTTTTAATAATACGCATAAATAGCGCCCTTGGTCATTGCGATGTCCTTGCATAGCGAAAAAAGGTGAAATACCGTTTGTTTATAAATACCCCCATAATAGGGATTACAGTCCTCTTTTTGTTCATACATTACCTTATATTGGCCATCCTTTACCTCACATAAACCTGATAAAAAAGAATCCATTTGTCACTAGAGATTCAAGGGACCCATGCCATGTATACTGTTCCTCATATACAATATACCAATAACCATACATGTCTACACACGTTATTGTATATTGTATATGTCATTGTACAAATTTAGATATTTGGGATAATCTGATATGCAGAAAATTATGCTTTGACCCTCCCCTCTGAACCTCCTCTGCCTTCAAACTTTGCCTCCTCTTTAAAGGGCATGTCCACCCCCAAACTATAATTCCCCCACTACTACTGGCCCACCATGTAGTGGATAATAAATCCTTACCTTACATCCAGCTCAAATGGTTCCCTGTAATCCCCCCCCCCCAAAGTCCCAAAAACTTCCCACCAGGAGTACTGCAGAGTCCATATAGGACTCTGCCCTCCTGTCTCCCCTCCCTCTCTCTTCCTCCCCTCCCTCCATTTTGCGATCTCTCCCCTACAATAAAACCCTTGGCCATATATTAGTATACTTTCCCCCAGCCCCATCCGCTATAAAAATTTTTTAAGAAAGTCCCCGAACTCTACTTACCTTCCGCTCTCCCCCAGCATTCTGAGCAGCCGGCAGCCGTTAAGAGGGAGAGAATAAAAGATCCCGATCTTGAAATTTTTTATGGTGGTTGGGGCTAGGGGAAGTTATATTATGATATGGCAAAAGTATAATGTGGACATGCCCTTTAAACTTCTATTCACTTGGGAATAGAATTCAGTCATTGGCTATGATTTCATCTGACATCCATGACTGCCAGATGTTAACTGAAGAACCAAAAAGAAAGGGAGGTAACAGAACATATGGCAGCATTTGTGGTTGATGTCCATCTCAAATTGAGCACAACACAAAAGCTAATGTGGGAATCCTATCTCTATCTTATAATATATCTATCTATATATATATATATATATATATATATATACCACACATATTCTATATAATATCATAAAGCAGTAATACAGATTGGATTATACCTCCCTGAATGATAATATAACCCTTTTCATGAGGGATAGATGGAACAAATGGTACAAAGCTTCACGTACATAACTACTAAAAAAGTGGATTTATTTTTCTGTCCCAGGATGTCACCAGATTGACCTTGAGAGGAGCCAGATGCCGACCTTGACAATATGGACTCTTATGTTTTACAAAAATTTACTTTTTGGATCTACTTATTAAGAATTTGTGTGGTGTGTGGGGGGGGGGGGGGGTCAAATACATTTAAAGAAACCCACAGCAGGAAACACATTGCTGAGAGTTTAGATGTGCTCCATCCTACCCTCTTTGCTCAGGAGAATCTCAGCTAAGCAGTATCTCAGAGTCAGGACTTTGAGCAAGCAGCACTGGAACTAAAATACATTTGTTATCCCCAGAGTTGGTTAAAAAAAAAGAGCAAAATATTTTTTATTACAGTTTTAAAATTACAATATTAGAATAGTGTATGGATGTAGACATTTAAGGCCTAGCCCTAATATATAAAGATTAGTTATCTAATAACAAAACTTTATAGCGATGGTTATGTTTTTCTGTGACAACAATGATTTTACCACGAGTGTGTTGTTTACAGCTTGGCGAAAAATCACCTCATGCTGTTCGTGATCTACTTTTGATCGCATCAAATTGGGCAAAATCCACATTGCTATGTAAAAACAGTCCCTACTAGCATAATATGGTTAATTTAAGCCCTTGAATATACTTTTTATTGTTGGGCGGCCATAATGGTGGTGTATATGCCTTTGGGCTTTGTGTATTAGGGCCCTATTTATAAAAGTCGGTATCGTTATCGTAAAATACCGATCGTTATCGTAAACTAACGACCAGGTTTTTACCGATAACGGCCGTTATTTACCGATAACGACCGTATTTACCGATATTGTTAATACCGTCGTTATCGTAAATACGCGTAATCCGTTATCGGTAAATAACGGTCGTTATCTTAAAAACCGGTTATTTTACGATAACGATCGTTATTTTACGATAACGATACCGATCTTTTATAAATAGGGCCCTTAGTCTTGTGTGGATACCCCAACATTTCATCCCCTGCCCCTATTTATTGTAGCCCTTTTGTTCTTTAGTCCTTTCTTCTCTGCATGTTGTGGTCCTGGGGCCAGTATTTTAATGGTCCAGGTTTCTCAACTGTAAGGTTTTTGGGTATGCCGGATGGTGGTCAAGGGATCTAGGGTATGGCAGTTGGTGTTCCAGGCCTCATGAACTTGGTGATGGTGATCGAGGGCCATAGAAGGTGTGATTTCTGTATTAATCACACATACGTTCCTTCCTCTTGGAATTCTCTCCAACAGGGTTTAGCAGCACAGTGAAAAGAGATTAATGTTGATGTTTTTGTGATTTTTCAGGCTGGTTTGCTATTGATTGGCCAAATAGTGCTAGTATTTTGTCTGTTGCTTTTAATTCATTGGTTTAAAACTGCCTTTGTAGCTTCCATTGAGTCACTTGCTCGTTGTGTGTGTGTTGGGTGTGTGTGTGTGTGTGGTGTGTGGTGTTTGGTGTGTGTGTGTGTGTGTGTGTGTGTGTGTGTGTGTGTGTGTTGTGTGGTGTGTGTGTGGGTGTTGTGTGTTGGGGTGTGTGTTGTGTGGTGTGTGTGTGTGGTGTGTGTTGTGAAAATAACTTTAGCTTGTCTACAATGCTGATGGTGTGATGCTTGTGCTGAATTTTTGTTTCTGACACGCTTTGTTTTATGACCTTGTTTATTTGCTGCCTGACCTTTTTCTTGTGACCTCAACTTTCATTTCTTCTTATTCTCTGGAACTTGTTTGGCTTGTGTTTGCCTTTGGCTCTATTCCAGACATTCATTCCTGTCTTATCCTTTGTACTTATCCGCTGCTGACCCTGAATTGTCGTGAATATCTTGCATGGCTTGTCTGTTATTTTTGTCCCTGTTTTCCAGGTCTTGGTGTGAATACTTGTCACTATAATCTTGCTATATTGAAGTATTGCCTACTATTTCTTGTGTCCTGGCCAATGGCCGCTTGACTTTGGGTATGTTGCAGTGAGATTTAGGGATTATTCTGAAATAATACACATTTACTGAAACTTACATTATAAAGCATTTTAGAATTAGTCTTTAGCAACATTTCTGTAAGATTTTATGTAATATAGCGTAAAAAGCTTGGCCTTGGAAACACACATTCTTTTTCTGTTCTTTCTCGTTTCTACAGCTGTAGATTTAGGAGATTACTGGAGATTATCATTTGAGCATTACTAATTAATTAAGAGAACTGTGTTGATTTAAAATGAAGGCCAGGTCCCTCCTGTGTACAGTTGATTTTAAATGAAGGCCAGGTCCCTACCCTTAAAATGAGCCATCAACCACCTCCTCTAATCGGCACAGCCCAAGATATGCTACACACTGACTCGAAGTTAGGGGGTGGGAGGTCTGAATCTGTGGTCAAAATAACTACTTCCTCCCTAATCTGCGTTGGCCACTTTTCAGTGGCATGATTGAGGGTATGAGGGGGTGGGGAGAAACAGCACAGCCACAGCACTGCTTTTTTAATGCCTCATTTGCTGGCCTTCCACTCATGGGCCTGTGTCCCTCCCCTTGCAGACCCCTGTGGCCCTTCCCTTTCCAGGCTCTGTGGCCCCTCCCACTCATGGCCCCAGTTGCACCGCCCCACTTATGGGTCCCTTGGCCCCACCCACTTGGGGATGTGGGTCCACGTGTCTCCTCCCCCATAATCACCTCAGATCATACCCTCCCCCCCCTGCCCCCCACAGAACACTGTGTAAAAAGCATGTTTTTTCACCCACAGAAAGAATCAGACAAAGTTTAAAACTGCTTATTTTTTTCTTTCCTTGCAAGTGGGGTAGGGCACATAGGGAGCCAATGAGAAGGAGGGGCCTTGGGGCCCACAGTGGGAGGGGCCCAGCAAGGCTGCAAGGAGGGTCAGATGGGTCTGCAAAACGAATGGGCTAAAGGACACATGAGTGGGAGGGGCCACAGAGGGCTGTAATGGAAAGGCGCCATGGGACTGCAAGGGAATTGGCCAAGGGCCTGCAAAGGGAGGGGCCATGGGGGTCCACAAGTAGGAGGAGACACATGGAAGGGACTGTCACATGTTTCAAGCAGGAAGTGCAGGGGATCTGGTGATGCTCCTACAATATCAAACATATAAATGTAAATATCTTCAAAACTATGTAAAATAAATAGTGAAAGTAAATTGCAAAAATCGCGAAAGCAACTACTTTCAATTAATTAGAGTAAAGGGCATTACAGCTCCCCGGAGTATGCAAATAAAGACAGAGATTTCGGGTATTTCCATATTTCTATGGCAGCTCTCAGAAGCTATATTTATTTAAAAAACATTTTTTAATAGATATAGCTTTTCGGGGGCTGTCATGGAAATTACCCGGAATAAAGAACCAAGACTTCTGGGTAATTCCATTACAATTACGATCGCGTCATACATATTGTCTGCTGCCTACACAATCAATTGCTTTACTACTACTGCATAGTAATTAATGGCTGTAAAGAAAGGCCGTGGCTACACACTAATGATAATGAATATACCCCCGTATTCAATTGTCCTTTCTTTTTCAGCATCCACTTCAAAATAATAAAACAAATGGATATTAAACGGCATCTATAGTGAAAAAACGCATTGCCCTTTGTAAAGTTAAATCCATGTACTCTGTGCTGCCTAATCCTATCTCTGTCAGTGACTCTGTTTAACCATGGTGTCAGATCTCTGTGCAGTACTCCCCCCTTCGCCCTCCCTCTGTTACCCTCCTCCATGTCTCAACGTCACTCACGGCTAACTGACAAGCTTATCATGTGCATAGGAGTTAAAAGTTCAACTTTCTGAAACACCACCCACGCCCAGTGGCCAATAGAAAGCAAGCTGTCCTGGAGACACGGAAGAAGAAGGAAAACAGTAACAGTTTACGATCTCTCTCTTTGTGACCCATCATCAATCAGTGAAAGCTATAAAAGGGGGTCAAGTGCAGCCCTATATCTATCACCATCAAGGCTACCTCTCTCCCATGCTGCTGTTATCTCTATGTTTATTAGAGAGCGGGGAGGGGATCACGTCACAGGGATTTGATTGACAGTCCAAGTGGAGTAAGAAGATATAATCACGTATTCTTCTAACTGGTGTATCTCAGACAAGAGAGGAATCTGAAAAAAGTGAGACACTGTAGGGTTGTGGGAAATTATAGAACACATGAAAAGAAAGAAAAAAAAGTTAATTTTCCCACTATAGATGCCCTTTAAGCCCCCACTATTGTGTTTCCCCCAATAAACGTAACTTTCAAAAAACTTGTACAACTAAACCCCAGAAAATAGTTTAGATGGCAGCCCTATCCAATCTTCTGTTGCTCTGGAAGGACATTTTTGCTTTTCACACATTCTCTCCAAATACCATAACATGGCATGAACAGGCATTTTAAACTTAAATTAAGTGTAAGTAATAAAATTATATTTTATTTGAGATATTCCATCTTAATTCTGGGTATGGAGGACTCAACCCATCAGTTACAAATAAAGAAGAGACTGTGATATGTGCTCAGAATTCTTCAGTTAATGTTGTTTTGGCTTTATTTTTGTGTAGCGTATGAAGCAGGTTCAATAAACAGGAAAATATTTTCTGCCCACAAAACGCATCAGGCAGATTCCCATGATGTATTGAGTGCTGCATTATGTTTTTAATTATATAAATAAAGAATAACGTTTTATTGATCCCGTGAGTGGTTCATCCAATTTCTCTACTAGCTCCCACGTAATTGCATTTCTATTACCAGAAACCTAGGGGAATGGGGTAGCCAATAACAGATTTAACCCTCTCTGTGCCTGATTTTGACTGCTGTGCGGGTCTTTAGAGAATGATATTTAGGAATATCTATAAATATAAAAGGGAATGCCCCCCCCAGAGCTAAATTTAACCCCATACTGGCCCCACTGTGTGTGTTAAAAAAAATCCTTACTTTCTCCTTTGCTCCTTATGGTTCTCCTGCAATGCCTTCTCAAAATCCCAGATAGTGAAGAGTAGAAGCTGTCATGAGCTTCTGACATCTGGTCCCTGCTGCTTCCTAACCTCAATATGGACTTGTGACATGCGCAGGGGAGCCCACTCACTCTCTCCGATCCTTCTCACTTCTGCATCCCTCCCTCTAGCATAAATACTGGTAACTATGGGTAGTCTATCCAATCTCATCCCCAACCGCCGAGTTATATTTGGAGAAAATCCCTGAAAAGCTGACAGCAACATCTGTTATTGGCTGCTGCTACCAATTACTGACGTGGCTGCCGTCCCGCCCTCTCTCTGCTCTTTCTGGCAGAGAGATCAGAGAGCAGAGCGACGGGGGATTGGCGGTTAGGGTGGTATAGGATAGACTACCCCGGTTAAACTTTAATTTAGGGGTGGAGATACCCTTAAGGCATGCACGAGTAGAAACACAAAGTAATCTGATTTTGTAAATAATATGTCATTTACAATCTATTTACAATTCATCTATAGCTACATACTTGATTAATTACAGTTGATGTACATACATAACATATACATATACATGGTATATAAATTACTCATCCTATATATAAAATCCACTGCTGCGTCCGTGCCTCCATGTGTATGTATGTGCACCTCCCTTCCCTGGCTTCTAGGTGGAGGAGTGCACGTCACCCATGGGGCATATTTATAAGGTTTGTTAAATTTTTTCCTTCCGCCACCTTATTCTCTGCCATTTCACCAAATAAGGACTTATAAAAAAGTGATACCCAGTGGCGAAAAGGTCATTACCACCTTTTGCCATTTTGCTTTTCCATACAACACTGCGGTCACCACTCAATCGTATTTATAAAATGCTGGAAAAGTTTTAATTGCATAGGGTTCGGTGATTTAAACTCTCCAAGTGTGAGGTGGAGTGTGTCTCAGTACTAAAAAGGTCCGGGGGGGGGGTTCCCAGCATTTACTGTAATACAATCACCGATGTCCGGTTTACAAAGTCGCCATTTTTTTTTTTCTTTTCACGATACAGACTTAAAAGCATGAAATCATTGTCTTGTACTTGTCTTTTATAGTGAAATGGTGAAAATAGTGATCATTTAGAATTATGTCCCCATAGGATCTCAGGCTGCTGCTACCAAACTCTCAGCCCGTTCCCCTTCATTGACTGTGCCCGGACCCATCGATTTCTTGCTGCATCCTCATTGTGTTGCTGTTGCTGGACCTGCTGGAACCTCCTCTGGCCATTCTTCTCCATCAACTGGGATTCATCCATACCTTCCTTACTGCGTCCGTGCTTCCAAAAGGTGCGCACACGTCCTTGCTTCCTACCACGCATGCGTCCATGATTGTAACCAGGCTTGCGAGGTGTGAACATTCCTCCAATGGGGCTCCGGACATGGGAGTGGGGGGAATCGGTGGCTCTGGGACCCTGGACACTGAGAGGTACTCTGGCACTGGATACCGGACACTGAGGGGGGCTTGGACTTTGAGAGGGGGTCTGGGCTTGTGACACTGGACACTGAGAGCAGATCTAGGATTGGACCTGAGAGGGGACTCTGACTTGAGACACGAGGAGGGACTCTGGGCTTGGAACACTGAGGATGGACTCTGGGCTTGGGACACTGAGGGGTGTGTGGCCTTGGAACACTGAGGGGGGACTTTGGGCTTGGGGCACTGGACACTGAGGGGGTCCAGAGCTTTGGACTCTAGGGCGAATCTGGGCTTGGGACACTGAGAGGGGCTTCCAGGCTTGGCAATGGGGGAGAATCCAGCCTTCATACACTGGACACTGAGGGGGACTCTGGGTTTGGACTTGGTTGCTGAGGGGCTCTGGGATTGGGACTCGGAGGGGGGTTCTGGGCTTGGGACTCTGAGGGGGGATTAGGGATTGGGACTCTGAACACTGAGGGACTCTGGTCTTGGGACACTTGGGAGGATCTATTCTTGGGACACTGAGGGGGTTTAGGACATTGAGGGGGACTCTGGGCTTGGGACACGAACACTGATGGGGGCCTAGGCTTGGGACTCTGAGGAGATCTGGGCTTAGGACACTGGACACTGAGGGGGCCTCTGGCTTTGGAACATGGGTGTGGGGGATTCTGGGCTTGGGGCTTAAGGGGGGTATGGCTTGGGGCACGAGGAGGAGAGCTTGGGGCAACTGATGGGAGACAACTAGGCTTGGGACACTGGAGGGGGCTCCAGGCTTGGGACACTGAACACTGAGTTACTCTGGTGTTTAGGGAACTGAGGGGGGACTCTGGTTTTTAGGCACTGAGGGAGGACTCTGGGCTTGGACACTGAGGGGAGGCAATCTGGGCTTCTAGCACCAGTTATATAACAGGATTACTGACTAGTATTTATGTATAAAGTTAAGTTGAATTTTTAAATAAATGAATATTAATTAACGTTTTATATTTATTGGCCATTTTTACCTTAAATCTACGCTTGTCAATTCCACTCTTAAGCTATTCATGAAATTGCCATTACCATATCTGCTTGGAAGACAATTTCACTGTTCCTAAAAACTAACCTGAAACTCCTTTTCTTCTAATCTAATAGAATGTCCATGAGTCCTCTATATGTCCTATTCAGAACAATACAGCACAAAGAGTTTATTATATGGCCCATTAATATAGTTGTATAACTAAAGACGCTTCTCCATGTAAACAGCCTTAACTTGTCTAATCTGTCAGCAAAGTCAACCCCCTACATTCCCCTTATTAATTTAGTTGCCTTTTCTGAACTGCTTCCATTTCCAGATGTCCCCTTTTATATATGGGATTCCAAACTGCACCGCATTATTCCAAAACAAGGGAAGCAATTCAAGTATTGTTAGTATCATCAGCTTCATATCTCTTTTTAGTAGAAATATCGGAGAGAAGGACTTTCAATGATACATTTTCTTCCCCTGTGGGCTGAGAAGCCACATCAAAGGAAAATACTTTAAAAAATATGAACTTTTGGAGTTTTAAGACAGCAATCCTGGGTTTTGTTCTCCTTTATTTATGCATTTAGCAAAGTGCCAGTTAAACTCTGTAGAACGGTAACCCATTTATTATTTTCTTTAAAAACATTTGCTTTTCTAAGAGTCGCATTTGGCTGCTTCAGATTTTTATTGTTTTGTATTTGCAGCATCTGAAAGCCAAGCAAATCCTGTTTGGCTAAACATCCATAGATCCGATCCATTTTATTTGTTGAGAAAATGAAATATATTTATATTTGCCAGTATATTTTTCTCCTCCTATTGTGACCATCATTCAAAAGTAGATTTTTCCCTAAATGTTGATGCAGTTGAGTTTTTAATACTTACAGTATGGGGTTCAGTATGGTTTCAGTTGGGGTTCAAGACCGCAAGCCTACTGTCATTTTGTATGGTTCTCTTCATCTCAAATGCTTATGAAGTAATACAGGTAAATAATTATAGTTATTTTAATACAATTAGAATGAATAACTTTTAAAAATCTTGTATGATGTTTCCATCTCAAATGCTAATAAAGTGAATTATTGTCATTGAGCCCTGGCAGCTAACACTTTTAAAGGATTGTTTAAATGAATAATAGTATACTCCTTTTAATATAGCTCACTTAAGTCAAGGCTATTTATTCATATTATTTAACACAAAACATTAAGCGGTGCAAATGGGCATTGTGCTTCTAAGACGTTCTACTGCCTATTGGTAAATTTAATATCCTTTCAGGGATTCCTTGATTTCAAATGTATGCATATTTTTATCTTGAAAGTCAACAGGTGCAGAGGTTTCTGATAGCAGTTGTTGCCTCTTTTTTCTTTTTAACAGGGGATTTGTTGTTTTCCCATATTATCTTAAAAGATGTGGGTTTCCTTTATGGTCAGACGTTTGTCCTCATGAAAAGGAGGATTTGATGTAGTAGACAGGGAGTTTGAGATGAATAATCTTTTGTTCCTCAATCCAGGCTAAATAGGTTGTTTTATTGGCATTTGTATACGTGTCATATTTGGGGAATGAGACAAGTATTATTTTAGTTGGCACTTGTACCTTTGCATTTGCAAATTATTAATGTAATTAAGTGGGCTAACATTGTTCTATTATTCTCTGCCATGGTCATTGAACCCCTCCTTATTTTTGTATTGGGTATGATCATGAAATCTGCTTATTTGCTATGACATAATCCAAAAAATTATTCTTTATTCTTTTGTTATAGCTTGTAGCCCTGTTTGAATATAGGAAGAAGCTATCCTTTTAGCAAGATAGAGTACACAAGGGTGAGGTTAGATCACTCCAGACTTCTATTTTTTACTACAATGCTAATTTCTTTATATAATAAATATTTCTTACATCCATGCTAGCTAAGAAATAAACTTTTAACTAAAATGTTAAATTATGTTTCTTTACATTATTTGTCCAAATCAGTAATGGAACTTAGTGGGCTAACTATTGTTCTTATTGTCTGCCATGGTCATTGAACCCTCCTTATTTTTGTATTGGGTATGACATAATCCATTGTATTGACATATCCAAAAAGGAATTCTTAGCACATGTACTTGTTTCTAGTTAGTAGCCCTATTGGGATCGAGGTCGAAAGCTATCCTTTTAGCAAGACTAGTACATGAGGGTCAGGTTAGATACTCCAGACTCATATTTTTTACTACAATGTTATATTTCTTTATATAATAAATATTTCTTACAATCCATGCTAGCTAAGAATAAAACTGCAGGGATTATTTTTTATTGTTTTTTGTAACAAGTAAATGAAGTTTATCGTTTGTTAGGTACAGGAGAATTTAAATATATTTGCACTAAAATTGCATGTATATACAGGGAGATAATTAAAAGTTCTTATCGTAAAAAATGTGCTAATCTTGCCCCAACCATCAGATCTTTATTACCTTTGAAAGCTAACATCTGTTGCTTGGGGCTAAATAGCACCATTTTTAAACAAACTTAAACGGGACTTTTATTGAATCTCCCTGATAATCCTGAGCTGTAACTTAATTGATTGTACAGCTTCTAGGATGCAAGTGTTGCAGCTTTTTGTGAACTGTATTGCATCATTAGGGGGTGTGCCTAACAAAGTGAATTTATGGAAGCTGACCCTAGTACCCACAGTTAATTTCATATAAATCACCCAGCAGCCAATGCAAACGGAGAGTGACACACAGTTTTTCGTATCTTGTAAATGTGCCTGTCTATTGAGTAATGTTGTCTACAGACTATACTCCCCTTTAAAGGTTTAAAATTGCTATGGGTTTATCTGAGAATGTTTTGCATGCAATATATCTACCAGGGAACACTCTAGAAAGAGAAATCGAAACATTTACCCCTGTGCTGGACTGGCACCATTTAAAGAGAATTATGCTTTGTGTTTTTGATTGCTTATATTTAAACATATACAAAACTGTACCCAGGATATCCTTCTGGAATGCGACGCGCTGGGCTGAACACTACTACAATGTAAGAAAAACATTTGAAGGTCATGTTATCATAAGTAATATGTTTGCTTAGCAATGTACAAGTGCCAAAAGCCTTATCTTTCACTTTGTTTCTGTTACATTCTAATCTCAGAGCAGGGCTGAGGTAATGAGTATCTCATAAATGTTGCACATTTGCCTTTTCCACTGTCACACACCACAATGATCTTTGATGAGATGTAACAACATTTACACCCTCCTCTTATCCTTTTTTTTTAATCCCTTTTAAGTTAATGTGGATGAGATCTAACCTGTGTAACTGCCATCTAATGGGGCAATCGAGTTCTGCATCGGGTGGGTTTCCTGCAGTTTACCTGATTTGGGGTCTAGTTTTAAGTAAACCACAGTGAGTTTGAATGGGTCCAGGTTTGGTTTGAAGCTCTAGTTGCATTCAGATCAGCTAGTGTAAGTGGATCTGCTCTGGCCTATGTGCTGCCATCTGTTGGTTTTGATTTTTTTTTTAAAGGGCAACACTGGTTACTCTACTATGTTTTGTAATTTTTGTTTAAATAATTAAATGCCTTTGTTGTTCGCATCAATAACCTTAAATAAAATTGCTTTCTTACTAGCGATGAGGGGGCTAGAAATATATAACATCGTATGTCTATACCTTATTTTCTAACTTTGTTTTTTTATATATACTTATTTCTATGCATCACTAGAATAGTGGAAAGAACTCACACTCATGTTTGAATTGGATTTCAGACTTTTCGAACTTTTAAAGATTTTCAGATTTCTGAATTTTCGAGGATTTATCGAATTAGTGGAAACAAGCCAGCCATGTCTCCCAAATTCCCCAATTAACAATATTTTTAGCAGTGCCAACCATCTGGGTTCCCATGTAAAGTGTTTCTTTTTTTCCCAGCTTTCCACTATATCATGCAAATATTATGCAAATTTAAAATTAAAGATTAAAGGGGGAAGTTCAATGCATATAAATAAATTTTAAGACAAAAGAGCAGTATTTTCCCCCTCAATGATCTTAACCTGCCCATTCAAAATTTTGTCTGTGTATAATAAATGCTTTGGAAATACTGACTTTTTTGTTTGGTATGTATGTTGTGTATTTTTTATTATATAGTGCCACTGGGGACGCAGCGCTGTACAGTATAAAATACAATAAATTCATACAAGGGGGATAATACATATATAGTTCAGTACATAATATATAACTTATATAAATAGAAGTGCTAGCTTGCCACAAGAGGTAATGAGGCCCTGCCACGTAAAGCCTTACAATCTATTTAGGCAGTACCACACAGATACAATGGAATGGGTATAAGTGCCAGAGTGAGATGTATCATGAAAGAAACATTCAAGGTAGGATGTAAGGGTAGATTTATCATATATAGATATATAGAGATCATATACTGTGCTGGTTACCAGATAGGTCGGATGTAATGGTAGATTTATCATATATAGATATATAGATATCATATACTGTGCTGGTTACCAGATAGGTAGGATGTAAGGGTAGATTTATCATATATAGATATATAGAGATCAAAAATTTATATTGGCAAAACAATACGTACCCTAGCAGAGAGAACGTTGGAACATGTTCGGGATATCCAACATGCCAACTTACAGAGCTCGGTGGCTCGCCATTTCTCTGAGATTCACAATAATGATCCATCATCTTTAAAAGTGTGTGGAATTGAGAAAGTTCCCAAACCCAATAGAAGGGGAGATTGGGATCGTCGGATCCTACAAAGGGAAGCCATGTGGATTTACAAAATGGAATCTAGATCCCCTGGGGGACTCAATGAGGAATTATTGTTCAATATGTTTCTATAAACGGATTTCATGCTGTGTCCCCGTACACCAAGGTTAGGGGATAATGGCTGTCATGATCAGCGGGTAAGCAATGTTGCCTTACATGTTATATGTATATATGTGTGTGGCCACAGCTACTGTCCCCTGCTCGGCCGTTGCTTGGAGCGGGAGGTAGAGACCAAATCCGGGTTTTAGGTTGGGAGCAGGTGAGTATCACGTGACTTATTTGGTGCCCGCCCCCGGCTTGTTTGCTCTACCGGACTAGCTGTGTTCGGAACGTTTGGAGATATCTGGAGGGGCATTGCCTCTACTTACAACATCATGTAGCGGCTTTCCTCTTATTGCTACGTATCTGTGAGATATACAGAGGCTGGATACATAGGTGGCTACAATGTATCAACTTACCGTGCACCTGTTGCACATTGGACTTTCGTCCCTCCTGGATGGGTGAGACCGTCTCCGATATATTAACTTATTTTGACACTTGTTCTCTACTGTGTTAGCAACATATACAGCCTCCATTTACTCCTAATATGACTCTAGACCTACCTGTTGGGATATATTTATATACTTCGTTTCCAGCTTGTCTAGGGTGTGGTTTTTATATATTTATATGTGTATATGTATTTTTTCTATTTTGACTAAAAGTTTGGTTGGGGGGAAGCGTTTTTGCTTTTTATTGTAAGTAGAATAAAGCTCTTGTTTTACCCACCGCATTGTTTATGACTGTTTCAGTCACATATTTAGTCTATATGACACATATCTGTGTATGTAACAGCGTGAGTGCCCCTATCTATCTGATTGGGTGTTGAATGGTACTAGGGTATCT